>BSBK01001908.1:0-600000 GCA_027943335.1 Chamaecyparis obtusa
TGTTGAGTGTAGGATTGATTAAGATTATTAGGTGGATGTATTAGAGGCCCATTGTCAAGGTATTTATTTGTTTATTGGTGGTGTTCTAATAGATAGGAGGGTATGTTGGCTTGTGTTATATCTAAATATTGTACTTTTTTCTTGATATCAATCAAAGTGACTACCCCCATATGATAGATGCTTACCTATACAAAAATTAAAAATAAAAGATATCATGCAAATTATTTTTGGATCTTCAGTTAAATCCATATAGCTTTGATTTAATTGTTAGTAATTGTAAAAAAATAACTAAAGGTAGGTAGCAAATAGCTAACAATATACAAAACAACTAAAGTTAGGTAGCTAGTACCTTCTATTTTTTTAGCCCCTTGGTTATTATATCTTATAAAATAAATGTTAGTTGTAGATCTTACCAATAGTTAGAGGTCTAGATGTGAATTTCATAAGGCATGAAGAAATATTTTGTATACATTGCAAGAACTCAACATATCACTACTATCTCATGGCTCCAATTTATAGAAACTTGTGAGAGGGAAAACTATTGTGGTACCCTGAAACAAGAGGCAAGAAATCACTTGTAAAAACTTACACAGAGAATAATGGACTCCTAATAGACTCGATAATAAATAATATAATTTATATGGCTCCAACATGGGCAGCCCATAACCACTCAACTCTTCCCACTCCTCAATGCTTTGTAACTCCCCATGACTCTTTGGATCATACAAAAAACAACCTTTCACCTTCCAAGTCTTCAAATTCTCAATAGTGGATGTTTGGGAGGTATCTCATCTAACTTGGACTTGTAATGATCACTAACACATGTTCACCTCTTGAAGATGCAATTATAATTTATTGTAGAATAGAAATATTAAATATTTTTCTTCTCATGTACCCTGTAACACTTTCTAAGGAGCATCGACATGCATGAATCACATAGAAATGTGAGGTTAATGTCACAAATCCTAACAATAACCAAAGAGGAGAAGTGGCCTTACAGGTTCATTATGAAAGCATCAAAGCAATCTCTTTTGTTGGTCTTCATGACACGCCTTAGGAAAGGTGTCATCAACTCTTTTCTTATAAAAAAATATTGCCCCAAATAATATAATTATCCACCTTTAATTTGATTGTTCTCTTTTCCTTTAAAAAAAGTGGGTAGGAAGTTTTCCTAATATAAGAAAATATTCAATATTAGAAAACCACTCATCTATTATTCCAATAAAAAGAATTAGGGGTAAATCTAGATATTTTTCTTTGTGTTCACTTGCTTCATTTTTTAACATTAATTTGCACAATTCTCTACCTTTACAAGATTTGTAGATTTGATGTTAATATTGTGGTCTTGCACTTTAGCAATCCACGAGGCTCTTTTATTTAGGCCTATTTCCTTTTTCTTTTTTTTATACTTTCAACAATTGTGTTGGGTACATAAATAGTAAAATGAGAATGCAAAATGTAAAAATCTAAATTTTCATAGCATGGACTATAACATACACATATTTTTTCTACTATAGAGTGCTTCAATTTATATTTTTTTCAAGAGTATACTTATTAAGGCAATAGGCACTTCTAGATTTCTTTTTTTGTATTGAATCAAAATGAAAGATAAAGTTATTTTAGAAGCATAACATTGTATATTGAACTCCTTACCTTAAATTATGGATGTGTTGATGTTGAGGCATTCATTATTGTAGTCTTGATTTAGTTAAATATTCTTTTTCACTCATATGTCCATTTAAATGTTACTTATCTTTCATCATGTACACTTTAGACTTAGTTGTTTCTAAGAAATTTGGCATAGATATCTTTAGAAAATCAAATTGACCAAGGAATAATTTGATGCATAGTTTAGTAGAAGGCAAGGACATCTATTGAATAACCTTAATTCATTTTGGATTGATTTGAATCCCTTCTTTAGATATCATGTGTCCTAGTATTTTACCTTCTACCAGTCCAAAAAAATATTCTTGGATTCAATTATATGCCTTGTTAGCAGCTACATCACACTACACACTCAAAATGATATGTATGGTCTTCCTATTCCTTTGAAAATATTGTTAGATTGTTTAAATAAATGATAATAATTTTATTCCTCTAGCCACCAAAAGAAAACTCCATTGACCCATTGAAAAGTAGCCCCAATGTTCATTAATCCAAAAGACATCTTGTTGTAAGCAAAGGTACTCAAGGAGTACTAAAGGCTATTTTATGCCAGTGCTTTAGAGCAACACTAATTTAATCATATCCTAAAATTTGTCTAGCATATACACTATATTTTATCCTAAGATCATTTTTGTAATATATGATCCATAATAGGAAGAGGAAAAATATTTTTTAAAGAATCTTGATTTAGCTAGACTTTTTCTAGGTAGATTGTGTAGAATTTATTTGCATCTATGCAATCTACTAGCAAAAGTCTAACTAATTGCCATAGATCGTAGAAATTTATTATCATTAATCTTGATTTAGCTTACAAAAATCAACCTTGTGACTCCTCTAACTAAACATGTTATCTTCATGATACAAGCACGGTCACTTATATTAAAAAATAAAAAACATTATATAAAATACTTTACATTTACCACACATTAATTCCCCATACCTCAATGTTTGAAAAAAGTAGAAGATGTTTGAGGTGTTTTTATTTACATTGATAATTGGAAACTAATTTGAGAACTTTAGAATACATTCTAAAAGTTGAAGGAAATCGCAAGTTGAATTTCTCTATCCCATAGCATTTTGAATAGCTACAATTGTGTTTGAAATAAGTGTAGTTCATTTTTTATTGTTGCAAAGGCATTTTGAAACATGGTAGCACTTGAAAATATTCACACAAAAATCCCAAAGTTCTATTTGGGTGTGATAAATGGTCCTAGAAATATTAATTGTAGTTTAAAGTGATAAAATTGCATGGGATCCCTCCTCCATGTGGTTGCATTTGACTACAACACTAGTCATTTATTTAGCCCAACTTTGAAGGAAATAAGAGGCTTATTCATTTCTTTTGGTATGCAGATATCAAAGTTTTGGTACCCAACGTGGTCCTAGTCAATAGTGGAATGGGCCAATAAAATCTTCTAAACTAGTGTAGTTTTTTATTTGGGTTTTCCACTTAAAAAAATTCACCATAATAATTTTTTGAAGCATCTACAAATATTACCTCGTGGTCCATGTCTATCCAACATGGATCAATGTTAAACCTAGTCATGTTTTAAAGACTTTGAAATGCATGTGAAGGAAATGAATTAATTGGTTGGCATCCCTTAACACAAGACTTGAGCATAAGTGGATCAATTATTTTTATCATTATAGTGTAGCACAATTTTGAAAGAAAAAGGACCCACTTAAAAGCTATGTTCATGCGTTGGGTTGTTATTAAAGTTGAAAAACTTCATAAAAATGTGCTTAGAATGTCATTTTATGGGTTTGGAATTGTTAAGGGATATTAAAATTTTTGATCTTTTTATCTATCTCCTATACATTTAAATATTTAAATAGGTTTAGTGATTTTAATTATTAAATTATGAAATTTACAATTTCTAGAAAAAATTCTTGTAAAATGATGAAATTGGAACTATAAGCATACACAATGTTTGAGGGCTACACAATCTTGTATGGAGTGATTATAATTAATTTTGATCCTTGTTTCATTGATGAAATTTGAATATTACAAAGGATTTTAGGATCTCCTTTGTAACTAGTGTCATCCAACAAGCCACTTAGTTCTTTTCATTAAGACGTAAAAAATTTGTTAGCAATATATGATTATTGTTTGTTGTCCTTGATGTCAAACATTATGTTCTACATGTTCAAGATGTGTTTGTTGTTCTTCCCTCAAGCTTTGTGGTCCAAAAGTGTGTTATTCTTGTGATGAGGGTAAGTATGCTAAACCTTCAGTATATTGGAAGTCAAGTACGCTCATAGTCTTGTACGTTCTTAGATAAGTGGAAGACAGATTATATCTTGTATGGTCTCAGAATAGTTAAAGATGAGTATGTATCATGTATGGTCTCATAAGAGTGGAAGACATGAATGCATCCTATAATCACGAGCAGATGGTGTTTTATAGTGCTCCTCTATCTGTATCGTCTTAAAATGGAAGCACTTCCATGATAAGAGCGTTTAGCCCTCCGAATGAGTGGTTTGGGTCATGTCAAGCACCTCAAATCAGCCCTTTGCTTGGATCTGACTTGTTCTCCTCATTCTGCTTCTATCTGTCTCTGTTTTCAGTATATTTCTGCATTTCCTGGCATTATGGACTGAGGTCCTAAGGTTTTTGACCTCAAGGTCAAGTCGACCTCGAATCTGACCTAGGTTAGGGTTGACCTTGACTCTGACCTAGGGTAGAGTCGACCTCATCCTTGACCCACAATTCAAGTTTCAAGTTCCCATGATTTTTGGGTGTCGGGTTTCAGAGATATTTATTTTCCTGCCTCCGAGTCGGCCATTTCGGGTTTCAGAATGGTAAATCCTTAAATTGCATTTAATATGGGTCCATTTCTAGGGGTTAAGGTTAATTGGGATTTAATTCCCCAATGTCGGCCTTCTCTAGAGGTTTGTGCCCTAGATCACTATAAAAGGATACCTCCCCCTCTCATTTTCTCATCCATTATTCACATCTCATCTCAAGTAATTTCATGAGCATTCAAGAAAAGGTCAAGCAAGCATTTTCAAGGAAGCATTCAAGTTCTCTTCTCCATTCAAGTTCTCCATTGAAGATCAAGGATTCAAGCATTCAAGCCTTTGAAGAGATTTGGTTCAAGCATGCAAGATTCATCATTCAAACCCTAGATCTAGCCATCATGATGGTGTGATCTTCCTTCAAGATCCTTTGTTCATCTTCTACATCCATTCATTCTTCTATCAAGGTGGATTCCAAGCATACAAGCATGGAGGTTTTGTATTTACTTTCATGGTTTTGATCTACATTTGACATTGTTGTGTTCAAGCTTTCATATCAATATATTTGTTTACATTCGAAATACAATTGCATATCTATCAAATTGCATAGCTTCATTGTTAGATCTACTTCTACTACTTGCTAGCATTCTTATTTCAATTTCAATATTAAGGTTGATTCCAAACCGGGGTTTGACCAAGGCAAATCCCTCAAACAAACAATAAAACCCCCTTTTTCGTATAGGTGTATGTGCAGAACTTCAGATCTGAGATTGGATTTGGATACCCTTTTCAGTGAACTTCTAAGATTTGCAAACAAAATCAAAGTCGACCTTCAGAATAAGAATGTAGCCTTTGACCTTTTATGAGGGTCAAAGACTACCTACTGTCAGAAAGATAAAAGATTTCTGGCTTTTCTTTGTCTCGGCATTTCCCATCCGAAATAGGTTGTAGAATTGCCCAAATGTACACACAGACATCAGAAATTGGCATTTTCTAGATCTACCCTATTTTGAGGTTAGTATTTTCTTTTCAATTATTTCATATTTCAAGCACAATTCCTTCATAGGGAAATATAAGGTTTTCTTCCTTTTTCATATTCTCCATAGATTGATTCAATTGTGCATTAACCTTGTGGTTGATCAAATAGGATATCTCCCTTGGGAATTTTGATTTAGAAGTGGATCTCATATTTCCCCCATACATACATTCAATAGAGGTGATTCCATTTTACGTCTATTCATTATCGTATCCTTATTTTTGAATGTCTTTCTGGACTAGATATTTATTGTAGCGCCATGTTGCATTGCAGTTACCAATTCTTACTGTCGAATTTGTTTGTCTTTCTAAAATTGTTCTATTCCAGAAATCATGGTTGATTTGTGTTGCTACTCCTTCAGATGTATTCAAGATTTGGTCTTGGTTGTGGCATTCTCTAGTGATCAGGAGTGTGTTCCTAGTGTTCTAGAGACTATGTCAGCCTGAGTTGTCATTCTTTCCATTTGTTATTCTGATATGATAATTTGTTGTGCCAACATTTGATGTGGCATGTTGTCATGGCTTATGATGTGGTATGTTGACATGGCTTTCGATGTGGTGTATTGTGGAGGTCTAGTTACCATTGGCAACTGGAAGTTTGCTTCTACACATTTGATTTATTCTTGGTTGATGTTTCACTTAGTATAGATATGACATTGGGACATGTGTATCGTGTTATGGTCTATCTTTCTCCTAGGATGGATCATGCACCTTTTAATTTTTGATCTAGGTGTTATATTTATTGATTTTTGAAATATCAAATTTAGATTTGGATCGTATACTTAATGCTTATATCTTATCTAGATGGGTTCATGCCATATAGGACCTATGTATTTATTAATTATCACTTATTTGTTTGGGTCCTTGATTTAGATGCTATTGATATTGATCCTATTTGTATTTTCTTGTACCTTGGCCAACATGGAACTTATTGGTAATATCAATTTGGGTTTGGTAGACATTGTTGTAATCTCCAATGATTTACCTATGAGTTGTTGGTACCTTGGAAAAATGTAAGTAAGGTGTGAAGCAAGTAAAGTGTGCAATCAAGTTCAATAATTAGCAAAGCAGAGTGCAATGAAAGTGCCAAAGAAGAAAAGGGTAGTAATAAGTATATTTATTCTATGGATATTATTATGCAAATAAGTTGCATTAGTAGGAGAATATATTTATATCTACTTCAAATAAGAAAAAGTACTTTGAGATAGTGAGTCTTGGGTACATGAGTTTGGTACTGTATCTTGGTACTTTGGTAGTGAGCCTCTATATTCAAGTCTGAAGTAGTGAACTCCTATTTGTATATCAAGGCAGTGAGCCTTCTTCATTATTCACATTCATTGTAGCATTGGAAGTGAGCCTCTAATTGGTTTTTCAGAGCAGTGACCTCCTAATCTTTTGTGATAAGATTATATACTACAGTGAATTGTCTTTGTGGGAAAGTGCTCACTGGGGTTTTTCCCAGTATGGGTTTTCCATGTATAACTCGATTCTTTTTTACACACTATTTATTGCGGTGATTATTGAAGGTATACATGATAACCCACATCCACTCCACAAGTTGTAGGGTATGTAAATATAATCTAAGTATGTAAAGTACAAAAACATAAAATAATAATAAGAACCAATCTCCAAGGATGAAAGAATAAGAAACAACTGCAACAAGGATCATCCAACACTAGCATGGGAACGTTAGAGTCTCAAATAGTAAGAGAATCACTACCTCCCAACTTCATGGAAACTTGTGGTTCCACTCCCATTGTGTTGAGGAGACAATAGAAGACCCCACTTGGATAACAATACCAAAATCACTGATAAGGTAGGACTAAGAAAGGGATCTTGAAATATTTCTATCTCAAAAGGGTATAACTTGGTTACACTAAGAGTTGTCATTAGTGTCACACATATAGTCAGTAAGGGAAGAAAATAGACTAGTCGGTCAAAATACTAAGTATAGTAACTGAGTAGAGCACAAGGAAGAAGACAAGTTAACCAAGCACAGACTTGACCGAGCACAGACACCGAGCCAGATGATTACTGAGTACAATTATAACTAAGCATACATGTTTACTAAACATCAGAATTTTATCAAGATAGAAATGTAGTATTTACTGTGTGATACAAGATTAACATAGAAGTTTGGGATGACACTAAAAACAAGGCAAATGGTTTATACCAAGCTAGAAAATGGTTTACATAAATTGAGGTAAAGATTTATTGGAGGTATAATAATTGATTGGTGATGATCCCTATGGAGTTTTGATTTAGGTCATTCATATGGATCGTTGATCTAATGTTTTATAGATGATTACATAACCCTAATTAGGTTAGATCTTTATGATATAAGAATTGTTAAGATGTCAGATTGTATTATAAAAGAAGTGAAGTAGCCACCTACGAGCGACATTTGAAGATCAGACAAGGTTATGATGTTAAGTTTTTTACAGAGTATTCAAGGATTATATTAGAAGCAAACCAGAGGCTACTGAGTAGTATTTTAAGGAAAAATCTATCATAGGAAGGTGATATCAGTTAGGGAAAAGTAGATCTAATATTCACCAAAGTAAGTTGCTACATCCAGATCAATTTAATGCTACTTTCTAACAATTGTGGCAGACAAAATCTCTTAACAGAGTAGACCTAGCCGTCTTTTGTAAATCTCTTAACCGAGTGCACACTTAACAGTGTTGCTAGAATCCTCTAACAAGGTAGATCTTAATAGGTCTTAAATGTTACTCCTAAAAGGCTAAGATCATCATAAGTGATCAAACATTGTATTCCCTAACAAGAAAACTTCATTATTGCAGTAGTGAATATTTGTGGGTGTCATACTCACCGCAGGTTTTACCTTCTAACAAGGGTTTCTGCGATACCAAAATACATGTGTCAAGTGTATGAAGTTTAATGAATGTTTATTTGTTAGATTAGAAGTATTTAATATTTCAATTATGTTATGAATGAATGAATGGTTATGATGCAAATGGTAGTCATTTAGAGAAAGACATTATCTTAAGGATTAAGATCAAAAAGTTTTTAGGGTTACTGATTCACCCCTCCCCTCTCAGTAACTCGCCTTTCCATAATCCCAGCAAACTCAACATAAAAATAAATACAAAATAATCCTAAGGTAACCACACATGTAAAAAACCTAAGATGAAATCAGGGAAGTGTCATTACATATGACAACCCCTTGGAATAATCTCACTGACTTTGACTCCAAAGTGTGAACTGGTGCAGGAGCACCCAAGGGTTGACTGATTTAATCCATTTTCTTTGTGTTATGTAAGCCCTCAGTAGCATATGTGTGTTTAATAAGTTCATGTAGACTATAGTATGTAAATCCAATAGGTATTATAGGTCAAGTTAGGTCCTAGTCTTTAGGATATTGCTTCTTTGGGGCTTAAGTGTTTAGAAGCCTCTTGCTTGGTTATTTGAATTTTGATGATTTCATTAGGGCTAGGATGTGTTAGAAGTCATGTTAAAACCTAGAATGGAGTAAAGGATAAGATAGGATGAGAGCCAAGTGATTTTTGAAGGAAATTATAAAACTTGCTAAAATGTTGTAAAAAAGTTGCTTAGTAACTTTTGCAACTTTTCAAAGTTGCTTGCACAACTCTATCAAAACACACACCCATGACCTAGGAGTTCCCTAATGGAAACCTAATATGAGACTTGGCCTATTTAATTCAAGATTGGTCCTAATCCCGAGGTTGGATGTCAAAAGTATAGATTTTTGGCTTTGAGCAATAGAACAATGCATGATTTTTGTGTTAATCTTGGTAGTTACTAAGTTGCAGAAGTATGTTTTGGATTGAAATGTGAACTGTAACCCATGGATATCTTATATTTTTATCTTTCCTTGCATTTTGTGTCATTATTTTAGTAGTTTTTGTTTCTTTCATTTGTCTGTACAAATTCTTTGTATTTGCACCTGTTGATAGAAATGGAGACGCTCACTATCCCACTGTCTAATATGTATGAATTCTTTGGGATAATGAATAGACTCCATGTAAATTTACTGTGCAAAATCATGGGCCCTAAAAATCATGGGAATCATTTTCAAATTCTTTCCCTAGGCGAGCTTGTGGTGAGCCTGACTAGGAAAGACTAAGGTTCAGTATTGATATCTTGCAGGGGTGTTCATCAAGCTAAGTATTAGGGATTGGAGGTCGAAGGCAGGGAACTTACCAAGATTTGGTGAAGAGGAGAGGGTCTAACCAATCCATTTGGTTTCCCAATACTTGCAGACAAACCAAGGAGCCACATGAGTCATAAAACCCTCCCAAAACACTCAATTTTTGGTTAGGGCATTGTATGGAAGGGTGAAACCCTAAAACCTCAAAAATATATGAGAGGTTGATCATTGAAACAAGAATCCATAAGAAATTTGTAGGGTCATTTGGTAGAGACTTTGTGCAAGGTCCTATTTTCTCGAAATAGGAGACCTAATAGGGGCTCTTCCTTGTAGGTCTATTTTGTGAAGAATTCATGAAATTGGTAAAGGAGATAGGTAAAGAGGGAATTCCCAAACCCCTAAATGGAAAAAGTGAAATTTATATGAACACCTCCTCACCTCTACAAGAGTTGATAACAACACTAGAGATGGTAAGTCCTTAGATGGGATTAAGGGCTAGTGTGTGGGAAAGCTAGAGAAGCACCGAAAACTTAGCCAGTCTTGGTAGTCATTTCATGATAGTTTTGTTGGTTAGTTGTCTAGGGGATCAAGACCCTAGAGGAGATCCTAAAGGTTAGTAGGTGTCAAGAGAGAACACCTCAAGGTCATTTGTGAGACCTAAGCATGAACTTGTGATTGGTTCATCCAACCTTCCTATTAGATTGGTATCAAAGCCCCAAAAAGATTTGGGATAAATAAGTGCATGTTAGAGTGTGAATCTAGTGGATCCTCTAAGATGGTGACCATTGTATAATTGGCCAATAAATTTGAAGACCATGAGGAAGAAAATAGAAAGTTGAGAGAAATAATAGACCAATTATCCAAGAAGTTGCAAGTAGTAGAAGATAAAATAGAAGAGGTAAATGAAAGGATAGATGAGAAGGAAGGGAAGGATAAGGTAGTAGAAGATGAAGTGCTTGAACCTGATCTAGTGGTAGAACAAGAACCTTTCCTAAAAGCCTTGAAGGCCCTAAGTGGCAAAGCGTTAGAGGGTGTACCAGTTTTTAGTGGAAAAATGGAACTAGAATCATTCATTAATTGGATAGAAGACATGGAAAATCACTTTGAGTATGATGGAATAAGTGAAGCTTAGAATATGAGAGTAGCTAAGTCAAGGCTTAGAGGCTCTGCTCTTAGATGGTGGAAGTTTATCCAAATAGAGAGGGAAAAATAAGGGAAAAACCCATAGCCACATGGAGAGGAATGATAGCCAAGGTTAGGGAAGCCTATATGCAAGAGGATTATGAAATCTAGTTGCACAAAAGGAGACAAAGTCTAAGACAAAAGGAGACTGATGTCAACACTTACACTGAGGAGTTTCAAAAGTTGTGCCTAAGGTCCAAAGTGGTGGAAGAAGAAATCATTAAGGTTGCCAGTTATCTTAATAGCTTGAAGTGGTCTATTCAAGAGGAGATGAGTCTTTTGAGTCCTAAAATAGTGCATCAGTGCTACCAATTGGTACTAAAGATAGCGGAAAAGGGTAGAAGAAAGCAAGACTCCAACTCAAAGAGTAGAGGCAGAGGAAGAGACCAAAGAGGTCATAGAGGTGGTCACCAAGGAAGAGGGACTGATCAGAGAATCCAAGGAGAATCTAATCTTGTTGAGAAAGGTGGCGAGACAAGCTCTAGAGGAAACTATGGAAGAGGTAGAGGCACTCATGGAGGATCTAATAGGGGAAGAGGTGCAAGAAGAAATACTTCTTATTTTTCTAGCATAAAGTTCTATAACTGTGGACATATGGGACATCCAGCTTACAGGTGTCCAGAGAAGGCATCTTCTTACAATTTAGAGAAGAGAGCGACATATGCACAAGAGGACACATCAAGTGTCAAGTCACCAAAGGTAAGTCACATTGAATCAGAGATGGGAGAGAACCTTATGTTTAGAAGGTTCTTGATAAGACAACCAGTGAAAGAAGAACCAAAATAGAGGAGAGCTTTATTTAGAATTAGGTGTAATATCATGGGTAAGGTGTATAGGGTGATTGTAGATTCTGGCTCCATAGACAAGATCATTATAGAGGAAGCAGTTAAGAAGCTCAACTTGACAAAGATGCCCTATAGCAATCTCTACAAGGTGACATGGTTGAACAAAGGGAAAAGTATCCTAGTGAATGAGAAGACATGGGTTGTATTATCCATTGGAGGATACAAGGAAAAATTTCTATGTGATGTGTTACCCATGGATTCATGTCATCTCTTATTGGGTAGACCATGGTAATATGATAGAGAAGCCATGTATGATAGAAAAGGGAACACTGTTACATTTAAGAAAGATGGTAAAACATTCAAAATCCATTCCTTGATGGATAATGATGAAGTTCACACAAAGACTCCTAGTGTGTTTCTTATTAGTGGAAATGAATTAATGAATATACTTCAAGAAGAAGAGAATGAAGGGTATGCCATAGTTTTGAAGCCCAATGAAGAGGAAAAGCCTAGAAAATCACCTGTATCAGTGGAGGTTCAAGATTTTCTTGGGAGATATAAGGATATAGTCATTGATGGTACACTTGCAACCCTACCTCCTAAGAGGTCTATAAGTCATCAAATAGATGTTATACCAGGGGCCTCATTACCAAATAAAGTAGCTTACAAGCTCACACTAGAGTAGAACCAATAATTGGAAAGGCAAGTACAAGAGCTACTTGATCAAGGACCAATAAGGAAAAGCATCAATCCATGTGTAGTACCAATGGTCTTGGAATCAAAAAAGGTGGTAAGTGAAACTTTGCACTGATGCATGAGCAATAAATATGATTACTATTAGATATAGTTTCCCTATACCTAGGATAGAGGATCTAATGGATTGCCTTAGAGGAGCTCAATGATTCACTAAGTTGGATCTTAAAAGTGGATACCATCAAATCAAGATAAAGGATGGGGATGAATGGAAGACAACCTTCAAAACCACTGAAGGGTTGTATGAGTGGCTTGTTATGCCATTTGGGCTAACTAATGCCCCTAGTACATTCATGAGATTGATGAATGAAGTGCTAAAGGACTATACATGTAGATATGTGGTGGTATATCTTGATGATATACTTATCTTCAACAAGACAAAAGAGGAACACCTAAAACATTTGGAGGTTATGCTCAAAAGACTACATGAAGAACAATTATCAATTAACATGGAAAAATGTGAGTTCCTTAAGAAATAACTTGTATACTTGGGGTTTGTGGTGTCTCAAGGTACATTGGAGATGGATCCAAGTAAGGTGGAAGCCATCCTAAACTAGACTACACCAACCATACAAACATAATTTAGGAGTTTTCATGGCTTAGCCCAATTCTATAGGAAATTCATAAGGAATTTCAGTGGCATTTGTACACTAGTGCTAGACACTATTAAAGATGGGTTGAAAACAATTTCAAATGGACTCAAGAGGAAAGAAAATCATTTGAGAGGTTGAAGTAGCAAGTAGCCACCTAACCTATTCTCCTATTACCAACCTTTGATAATTTGTTTACCTTGGAGTGTGATGCAAGTGAAGTGGCAATAGGAGTATTGAGTCAAGAGGATAGGCCAATATCCTTCTTTAGTGAGGAGCTCAATGAAGCTAAAAAGAAGTATTTAGTCTATGACTTGGAACTGTATGCCTTAGTGCAGTCACTTAGTAAATGGAGGCAATATCTCCTACCTAAAGAGTTTGTGGTGTTCACAGACAACCAAGCCTTAAGTTACATCAATACACAAGACAAGCTAAGCAATAGACACCTAAAATGGATGGAATACCTACAAGCCTTCACATTTACTATCACGCACAAGAAGGGACGAATGAATAAGGTGGCAGATGCATTGAGTAGGAGGTTGTTGACAGTCAAGGAAGTCCAACTCCAAAGCATTGGCATAGAAAGCTTCAAAGAACTCTACATGGATGTTGAGGACTTCTTGGAGGCTTATAAGGTATGCTCTGATTTTTAGAATCACTTTCATAGTCAATTTGTAGAATACACTTTGTAGAGTGGTTTATTGTTCAAAGAGAATCAACTATGTGTCCCTAAGGGCTCAATGAGAGAAAATCTCATTCAAAAGAAGCACAATGGTAGTCTTAGTGGCCATTTTGGCATTAACAAGACAATGGAGTTAGTCCAAAGATTCTATTATTGGCCTAAATTGCCTAGGGATGTGAGAAGATATGTTGAACACTGTATCGTATGTATGAAAGCCAAAGGAGGAACTAGCACTGGAGGAATATACCAGCCTTTACCCATTCCCAAAAGGCCATGAGAGTGCATCAACATGGACTTCATAGTAGGGCTTCCTAAGGCAAAGACAAGGTTAGATAACATCTATGTCGTGGTAGACAGATTTAGCAAAATGAGTCACTTTATCCCTTGCAAAACAACTCATGATGCTAGCCACATAGCTCATCTCTTCTTAAAGGAGGTTGTGAGGATACATGGACTTACTCTAAGCATTGTGTCAGATAGATATGCAAAGTTCATGGGTCATTTTAGGAAGACCCTATGGAATAGATTGGGTACAAAATTTTCTTTTGGTTCATCTTACCATCCACAAATAGATGGTCAAACTGAAGTAATTAACAGGGTGTTGGGTAACTTACTTAGATTCCTAACCAAAGAGTATGGCCAAACATGGGATTTAGTCCTCCCTCAAGCATAGTATGCCTATAATGATAGTGTTAACCATACAACTAGGAAAATCCCTTTTAAAATAGTTTATGGCATGCACCCAATGGGAGTGAGTGAAATTAGAGATTTGGGAAGTATAGAATATAGGAGTGGCCATCTAGAAGACCTCACAAACTATGAAAGAGATTCAGGAGCAAGTCAAGAAGACCCTGGCAGAAGAAACCCAAAAACTAAAAGCCAAGGTGGATAAGAGGAGAAGAGATGTTCAATTTGAAGTAGGTGAATATGTGATGGTTCACCTGAACAAATCTAGGTTGCATAAAGGAGTCCCTACCAAATTGTAGATGAAGAGAGTGGGACCATGTAAGGTTCTAGCCAAGTATGGGGCTAATGCATACAAATAAGACCTTCCTTCAGATCTAGCCATCTCACTGGTGTTCAACATAGCATACCTAGTTAGGTACAAAGGACCATTGTCAGAGGTTAATCATAACAGTTAGGATCTCCTCTCAAATGTTAGCACAATAGCCATACCTCCTAAGACTAAGCCTCAAGCAAAAAAGATCTTGGAGTCTAGAGTGATGAAGAAAACTAGACACAAGGTCTACATGGAACACCTAGTATAGTGAAAGGACCACCCTAAATCTAAAGCTACTTCAGTGGAGGAGAGAAACTTCAACAAGCCAGGTATTGATCTTTCTTTGGTATCCCCTATTGTTCCTTAGTTATTCTTTGTGCAAAGGGGGAGAATGGTGCGGGAGCACCCAAGGGTTGAATAATTCAATCCTCTTTTTTTGTGTTATGTAAGCCCTTTGTGGCATATGTGTGTTTCATAAGGTCATGTAAACCACAGTGTGTAAATCCAATAGGGATTATAGGTCAAGTTAGGTCTTAGTCTTTAGGATATTGCTTCTTTGGGGCTTAAGTGTTTAGAAGCCTCTTGCTTGGTTATTTGAATTTTGATGATGTCATCATGATTTCATTAGGGGTAGGATGTGTTAGAAGTCATTTTGTAACCTAGAATGGAGTCTAGGATAAGCTAGGAGGAGAGCCAAGTGATTTTTGAAGGAAATTGTAAAACTTGCTAAAATGTTGTAAAAAAGTTGCTTAGCAACTTTTGCAACTTTTCAAAGTTGCTCAAACAACTCTGTCAAAACACACACCCATGACCTAGGAGTTCCCTAATGGAAACCTAAGACAAGACTTGGCCTATTTAAGTCAATATTGGACCTAATCATGAGGTTGGATGTCATAAGTACATATTTTTGGCTTTGAGCAATAGAATAGTGCATGATTTTTGTGTGAATCTTGGTAGTTAATGAGTTGTAGAAGTATGTTTTGGATTGAAATGTGAACTATAACATGTGGATATCTTAGATTTTTATCTTTCCTTATATTTTGTGTCATTAGTTTAGTAGTTTTTGTTTCTTTCATTTGTCTGTACAAATTCTTTGTATTTGCACCTATTCACTGGTTCAAACTAGGCAGTTAATAGAAATGGAGACCTAGCTCACTATCCCACAATCCAATATGTACAACCTCTTGGGGATAGTGAGTAGACTCCATGTACATTTACTTTGCAAAATATTGGGCCCTAAAAATCATGGGAAACATTTTCAAATTCTTTCCCTAGATGAGCCTGTGGTGAGCCCAACTAGGAAAGACTAAGATTCAGTATTGATATCTTTCGGGGGTGTTCATCAAGCTAAGTATTAAGGATTGGAGGTCTAAGTTAGGGAACTTACCAATATTTTTTGAAGAGAAGATGTCTAACCAATCCATTTGGTTTTCCAATACTTGCAGACAAACCAAGAAGCCAGAGGAGTCCTAAAACCCTCCCAAAACACTCAATTTTGGTTAGGGAATCGTACGGAAGGGTGAAACCATAAAACCTCAAAAATATATGAGAGGTTGATCATTGAAACAAGAATCCACAAGAAATTTGTGGGGTCATTTGGTAAAGACTTGGTGCAAGGTCCTATTTTCTCATAATAAGAGACCTAATAGGGGCTCTTCCTTGTAGGTCTATTTTGTGAAGAATTCATGAATTCAGTAGAGGAGATAGGTAAAGAGGGACTTCCAAAACCCCTAAATGGAAAAAGTGAAATGTATATGAAAACATCCTCACCTCTATAATATTTTATAATAACATTGGAGGTGGTAAGTCCTTATATGGGATTAAGGGCTAGTGTGTGGGAAAGCTAGAGAAGCACCAAGAACTTAACCATTCTTAGTAGTCATTTCATGATAGTTGGGTTGGTTAGTTGGCTAGGGGATCAAGACCCTAGAGGAGATCCTATAGGTTAGTAGGTGTCAAGAGAGAACACCTCAAGGTCATTTGTGAGACCTAAGCATGAGCTTGTGATTGGCTCATCCAACCTTCCTATCTATTGGAATTAGGAGAGATAGGTACTGAGAGGGGAGGGGTGAATTAGTGCCTTCAAAAAATTTGCTTGTAAAACCTTTCATATCTAAAAATATAAACAATGATAACCGACCAATATAACTTGAATCTAATTGTATGAATCATTTATCCACTTAACATAAGTAAACAACATGAAATCCATAACACAATCACATGACACAAGTATTTTGGTAACACAGAAACCCTTGTTAGAAGGTAAAAACTGCGGTGGGGATGACACCCACAAATTCTTCACTACTGCAGATAGAAAAGGTTTGCCTATTAGGGCTACAAGTTTTGATCACTTCTAGTGATCTCACCCTATTAGGAGTGACATGTTAGATCAGTTAGATCTACCTAGTTATAGGATTTTAGCAACACTAATGAAGTGTGCACTCGGTTAAGAGATTTACATAAGACTATTAAGTCTACTCTGTTAAGAGATTCTATCCAATAAATCTATTACAATTGTAAAAAATCAATAGGTATTTATCTGCTATTTGACACTTAATTGTCTATTATAGATCTATAAGCTCTGATAAAATATCACCTTACTTGTGCTGAATATATGCTCTGAACTACTCAATAGCTTCTGCTAATTCTTCTCACACTGAATTCTACTGTGCTCGATTCTGTTATGTTAACTAATAGACTTGAAGATAGGCAAAATGCTTCAAGTGCTCCATGATTCATATATCAGCTCTCTCCAAAAATGATGCGAACACATAAATATATAGTGTTCTATTTTGCGGCTTTAACACAATTAGGTTACACACTATAATCATAACCCTAAGATCTATGGTGTACAATAATAACCTAGATCATCTATTACAAAAGATATACATTGTATTTAATGAATATCATTACATTAAATGTTCCTCGATCTTGGTAAAACATTTTATAAACCGTTGTAACCATTTTACATAGAAGAATGTGCCATTCCTGATTACTATGTTGTTTCCTGTGATCCTCGCTAAACACTATGTAAACAGATCAGTGTATACTGTGATGCTCAGTGTTTATTGTCTTTCGATGTCGGTGTCTGTTGGTACTTGGTAAACTATCTGCTACTCGGTGTATAGGCTTTACCGACTAGCCTGTTCTGCTTTATGTTACTGATTAGCTCATTGTAAGTAACCGACCGATATCTTTACACACCTTTGGTACTAATGACAACCTTAGAAGGCTCAATAGAGATAAAAATCTCCCCCTTTGGCATTAGTATCAAAACTTCGAATGTATAAAGACAAAAAAAATTTATGTGACTTATATCTCCTTATAACTCTGCCATATACATATGCACATCAAAAAAATTTCTAAGTACTAAGTACTCCCCCTCAGTGCATGCTCCCAGTAATATAGTATACATATCATCCATGTACATAATATTTGGCATAATAACATCTGATACATTGTTTTCCCCCTTTTTGATAGTAATGCCAAATACAAAATTGAGGTAGTATACTCACAACTTGTAAAAAATTAACTGATGGGTTTTCTTCAGTGACTCCAAGAGGTTTTCCCATTCCTCTTTCAAGTTGGTGAGAGCAATGTGCTCAAGACCGACTTGTGCATGCATGTCAAAGATGTTTTCTAACACTGAAATTTTTGGTGTTGCAACTAATAGCTCGACTTTGACAATATGTGCTTCAAAAAAAATTAGGTACGAAATGAGTTCAGTTTGCAACTCAGTAACCTGATCTGTGAGGTGCACTTCTTGGTTCTTCAAATCTGCTATCAACCGTCAGAGTTCCTAAACTTAGTGAATATGCTTTAGGAAAGCATGTGGCTCGGTGATAGCTGCATTGGTACTCAACTATATTTCTGCTTCCAAACCTTTGATCTTTTCACTGACTTCAATAGTGAAGGTGTCTAGAGTACATAGCTTCAATAAGTATTGACAAATTGTTTGGGTGATGGATTTTGTTTCAGTAATAACCTCAGATAATTTGACCTTAAGTAATGCCACTTCTTGGCTGATTTTCTCTGCTAATTTGTGCTTTATTTTGGATTCTACCCTTTCTTTAATAAATTTATCTGCATCAGTGTCCAGGGCATTGATCTTCTCGACAAGTGTAGCAAGTTGATCTATAATAGGCGTATCCTCATCAATATGTATCTTAGGTACTACCTGTTGGAGGATATCCCATACATCATTTAGTACTTCTTTTCATTTGTGCTCTTTCTTTAGCCTCTCTTGCGCTACCTTCCTTGAACATAACTCCCCATATTTACTCAAGTCCTCGGGGCTTAGGGTCCTCGGGTCACACTCAAGTAAAATAATCACTTCATTTAGGGTGACCGACACTTTTCCTTTCTTCTTCTTCTTCTTCTGTGCTAGGGGTGATTTCTTCTCAATGATAGCAATAGATCTATCTCTAGTCTTCAGAGTGTCCTTCCCTGTTAGCACTTGTTCTTCCTTCTTCTGCTCCTCAGTAGTGGTGGTCTCGGTTGTTGTAGTAGGAGTCTCAGTTGTGGTGTTCTGTGGGATCACCTTGGTTGCCTTTGGTTCTGGTATGTCCTTTGCTTCATCTGTTTCCTTTGGTTCGGTAGAAGGTGCCTCTATATGTGTAGGCTCATCTGTCTCTGCAAGTTTCTCTATGTTTTGATCTCCTGTGGTATTTATGTTTTGCTCAAGATCTGAGCCATCGGGTTGTACTTGGGAAAGAATTTATGCTACTTCAGCAAGTATAGGAAGTTCACCCGGTAGTGATGTAAATAGACTATCAGTGTCTAGTGCTTCATCTTTCTTTGGTGCAATTTTTACATCATCATCTTGGTCATTAGGATCACCATGTGTGATGTCTACAATGAGTACATCATCATCAGTTTTCTTCTCCAGTTGGATTTCAACTTTATCCGGTGCATCCTGTGAAACTTTTATGTCTTCCTTATCCTTGGTTATATCAATTGCCTTGGTAATTGATATACTGGTACTCTTAGATTTCTTTGCTGGTCCTTCATCAATGTAAATACCTGTACCTTTAGAATTTTGTCTCTTCTTAGATAGGTTCAAAAATGCTTGTTGCTCAGCTTTTTCTTCGGCTTTCAGAATTGATGTCCATATAGAATCTGTAGTGATATCCATATCTGCTACATTGTCATCCATGATCATTAAGGCTCTATTCTTGATCATAAAGTTTTCTTGGTACTTGGTCAAGTATTCACTAACTTGTCCAAAGCTTAAGTATGCGACTGCCCGAACTAGAGAGTGTTCTCTCTTTCTCTTCTCGGTGTCTAATGCAACAGCCCATTTCTCAATAATTATATCATCCAATTTCTTCGGTAATGCACAGGCAAACTCCATTGGAACTTTCTTAAACTTTATCATCATTTGGATGACAACCTCCTCAATTTTAGTTTGATCTTCTTTTGACATTTTGTCAAATTTGTCTAGCAAGGGATCATCAAGGTCTCCATGTTCAATTATGTCCTCAATGACTTCATCTATTGTTTTGGCCTTGTTACTAACCACTTTGAATTGATTTACATCATCCTCTGTCTTTGTATCCTCTAGATCTTCCTTATTTCTTATGTATCTCTTCCTTTTCTTTGGTGCCTTAGCTACAACCTTGTTCTTTCTCTTAATGTATTTCTTTGTCGGTGTAGCTCCCCTTCTTTTTGTTACTTTTACTGCTTCTTCTTTCTCGGTAGGTGGTGTTGTAGTTGATGAATGTGTCTTCATACCTTCATGTATAGGTGACTATTTCTTTGTAGGAATTTCAGGTGGAGGAACCCGTGTAGGGTATACTTCTTTGTCAGACTCAGTCTCCTCACTATCATATGGTTTGTTGACTAACTGTAGCTGATGTTCGATTGCCTGTTCAACCGGTATCCCTTCAGATGTTTCAGACTTATCTCCATATTTAGCAGTGAGATCTTTCTTCATCTTCTTTACCTTTCTAGTTATTTTATCGATCTCAATATTAGTAGATATTCTAGATTTAGCTTCTTCATATACTCCGAACCTAGTGGCTATGGGATCCTTCGGTATTGCAAGCAGTGCATTAATAGATTTCAGTGTGAAATCATGGTCTATTTCATATCCCATCAGTGCCAACCATTTTATCCTAGGCTCAACTACTTTTATCAAGGTATAATTGGTGTTGACCACAAAACATATGTCATCTTCAAATTTCTGAACTAATTCCCTCATAATTCTGCTTCTCTTTTGCATTTTAGATTGAAATTCAATGAAGTATGCATTAAACTCTACATTCAACTTATCTCCTAACTTGTTCATCATTTCACCAATTTGTTTTATTATCGGTACATCTGGTTGTATGTGTCTGAATGTGGACCTCTAAATCAGGCACAAACACAACATAGTCATTGCTCAATCATGAGATGGTGAGTATGAACATGAATTGTCCATCTCACAACATCGATTGAATCAACCTATTGCCTCCTATGTGGATGGGGTGTTTAATTACTCTCAGAATGAGAGCCAACAACCATGAAACCAATCCCACAACGGAGGATTTTCCAAGAGCTATGAAGATGAGTAAAATTGAAATTAAACTAAGATGAATATGCAATTTAATCTAAGAATTGAGATGCAATTACTAATAACTTGAAAGAGATATGAAGTGCAATTTTAGTCTAAATAGCTTAAAAGAAATATGATACTAAACTATGAGTATGTAAGCAAATTGATCTATTATAGCAATGCAATACTATATTAAATGAGAATTTAAACTAATTGCAAATGAAAGGCTTTGAATAAAGTGAGACTAAAAATCGCTATAGTTCAATTACTCTCAAAAATTGCCTCTTTAGAATGAAGAAAATAGGTTCATTAAATAGAAAAGCCTGAGAAGAGAATGAAGGGGTTCTTGATTTGAAACTCCTGACCCTTCAATTCCAATTGAGACAAAAAAGTATTGAATTACTTAATTAAAAGAATAGAATTTTCCACATAGGTGACCCTTCGAATATTATGAATTATTAATTCAAAAAGGAGTGTCCATTCAAATAACAAGTAATTATTAATTCCTTTTTATGGGTAATTAGCCAAATGGGGTGGGTTTAATTTAATTCTAAGCACTTAGGGCTTTAGGATTAAATTAAATTATCATAGGGGTAATTTAGCTAATAAAAGTCGAAGACTTTAGGAATTAATTTTGATATTTGATTAATGCAATTTATGGTCTTTGCAATTGACATCAAGTCGAATTAAGTTAGGGAGGAGAGAGAAAATTGCCTAGGAAACTAGGACTTTGGAGATGTGAAATTGACGAAAATGCACCAAAATTAATTGAATTTAATAGGTGTCAATTTTAGGGTATTACATTTGCCCCTCTTTGAATTGATGTTGGAATAGCGCATTGATTTAAAGAATAGTCTGAAGTGACAGATGATGAGAAATTTGGAAGTCTAGGTTAAGTTGCCAAGACACCGAGCGGATTAAAGCATGATTTTCTAAAGTCTAAGTTAGATTGCAAAGACAATGGTCTTGAGAGAAGACGAGAATCAGGGTTAGGTTGCCCCAATGCACAGAATGAGATTCAGATGTAAACTTCTGACTGTCTTTAGAATCAGGGCTAGATTGCCCCAATACGAAGCTTAGCCCTCTGAGACTTGGGTTAGATTGCCCAGATAATGGTCTACGAGAGATTTCAAGAGCCATCTTTAGAATGAAGCTTGACTCTCAAGAATTAGGGTTAGATTGCCCCAATACCTAAAAGATTTTGAGAACCATCTCCAAAATGAAGCTTGATTCTCAAGGATCTGAGTTAGGTTGCTCAGATACCTAAAAGATAGATGACTAGATAGCAAGATGCGAGGCACTGAGATGCCCCAAGCAATGAGAACTGATGATTCAGATCAGACTGATTCAAGAATTGATTCGACAAGATTCAAATGATGCAATCATCCTGCCCCCTCAGGAGCAAAATTGAAAGATGACATAAGAGGGATGATTGACAACAAGAGGTTGCAGAGCAGAAGTAATTAGACTAGATTTGAGAAGCTACAGAAGCAAATTGGAGCAAAGCAGAGGTCCTGTTGACCAAGTTTGACCATGGTTAACCATGGTTGACTTGGATGAAAAGAGAAAAGATCTTGAAAACATGATGCAAAGATGAGGGTCTGGCAGGAAGATGGTGCCAGAAGGCTGACTGCACAAGCGTCCGATCCCAAAGGGTCTTAGAATTTAAAACACGATTTCAAGCTATCCAGAGATGTCAGATTTCAATTTCAATCCTGAAAATGGATTTAGAGTAGTCAATTAAGCCAAGGGTGCAATTTTCACACAAAACAAAGCACTTTTGAAAATTAGGTCAAAAGCTATATAAGGCTTGGAGGGGTCATTTTCAATTCATTATTCACTTTCATCTTCTTGTGGTTTTGAGCTCTAAGAGAGAAAATGGAGGGTCTTCCACTGCATATGCATAGATTTGACCACTCCCAATGACACACTTAGCCAATGGAGTATGACGCACCTATAAGTAGTCAATAAACCTTCTTGCTTTCAATTCGTACAACATTTTAGGTCAATTTAGGGTAGATTTAGCAACTTTAGGAGCATGTTCTTCCAATCTTGCATGAGGAAGTAGCTTCCTCGTGCCAGCCTAGGTCTCCCCTCGTGTGAAGAAGTACTTTCCTCACATGAGTTGGGTCTTCTTTGCGCGGGCTCTGTTTGGAAGCTTGCGCAAATTGAAAGGGGGTCCGATGTGAGATTGTAGCAGCTCACGCAAGGTTGATTTTGGTCTCATGCGAGAAAATAGTTTTCTCGTACGAAAAGCTGCTGTAGAGTTTGAAGTCTTTTGCCAAAATTACTCAAATTTGCATAAAATAAGCCAAGTATAGTGTAATAGAGCCATGCCTCGGATAGATGTCTTGTTGCTTTTGTTGTTTGTTATGTTGAAAACCATCATGTTTGAGATATTAATCCAATGTCATCACTTGCGTTGCAAGTTGACTTCCCCGATGTTGCCTTTAGGACACATCATCCTATGATCACCACATTGGTGTAGAGACTGATAGATGCAGAGAGTGCTCATATTGATGGACTCGGCTTGGGATACTTGTGTGATCTACCCAACATTCAGGTAAATCACAGTCTTCTTTGTGCACTGGTAGAGCGTTTCCATTCAGAGACAAACACTTTTCACTTTTCGATGGGGGAGATGACAGTGACTCCCGAGGATGTATACAATATCTTGCAGATACTAGTCCATGGTGCTCGAGTGGAGTACGAGACACAGCTACGGTAGGGGATAATAGCCTTGAGGATGATCTTCAGGGATGATTTAGTGATGGGCCGGGCCATCTCCTGGGATGATTTGATGCGCAGATACAATGGTGCTCACCCATTAGTCATTGTAGTTGCGATGTTCTTAAGCTGCTACCTTATTCCAAATCAAAGTCAACATGGTTTAGAGTGTGACTAGGGCACAATGCTACAAATGATGTTGGAGAGACCAGCCATTAGGTTCAGATGGGGCAAGTGCATGCTAGCCCATATGTATCATGAGATGCATGAAGTAGTATATTGCAGCGCGAGGACGATGGCGGCAGGAGTCTTCATTCTTTAGATTTGGTCCTAGGAGAATATCCCTATTTGTAGGCCAATTTATCATGACACATGACAGTAGCTTGAGCTGTATATTTAGAGGTACGTAGGTCTGATGACCCAGCCTCTGTGAGGTAAGATAGAGTAGTGGAGAGGACAACTGGACGACATGGCAGCTGTAGTATGGAGACCTTGGGTGGCCACAGAGCCATGGGATGATGCTTGGAGAGAGCTTTCACATATGTTTGTATCATGTCCATTGATTAGACATAGCACCACCATCATTGAGCGATTCCTTGTTACACGTCCTGTGCCAGTTCGGTAGGCAGCAGGATATATCACAGGAGTACTACCCCTATGCCTGCTTCTTTGATGAGGAGAAGAAGGGGTGGCATGCTAGATTGGATCTAGGGTGGTGTGCTATTGAGGCACACATTCCAATCATGCGATGGGATTACATGGTGGGTGTCACCAATGTAGGGGTGACACTTGCATACAAAGATCAGCTAATTGCATGTCCTCATCTGAGGTTTATAGATCTGGTTGGTGCAGGAGCACAATAATAGCCTATATAATAGTAGCAAGCCTAGGATCAACAGCCACTAGCCTAGCAGCCACCAGTTCAGCAGCCTGTACAGCAGTAGGCTGCACAGCAGGGACAGCAGTAGCAGAGAGTACTGAGACCCCGAGCAGGGTAGATTATCATCCCTGCTAGGATGATGGGTTCAAACATAGGAGTTGGGAGTAGTGGGGCCTAGTAGAGGTCCACCAGGTAGCGGATGGGAGGTACATCATAGCAGGCTCCTCCAGATGATGATACAGATATGCCTGATATTTTGATAGGAGTAGGGACACCATAGCTACAGGAGGCTCTCAGGAAGAGTTGTGAGTGAGTGCGACAGGTACAGTGAGAGTGGGATGATTACCATACCTGACTCATTAGAGAGGAGACTGATGTAGCTGATCGGGATGCTAAGATCAAACAGTTGCGAGATGAGCTGGCACAGTCAAGGATCGAGACTAGATATGAGGTTGCTCAAGCAGCATATTACTATGCAGCTTATTGCGGGGTTGTTCCAGATCTGTTGGAGCAGGTACCACCATTCATTGATTATGTTGGAGCTCCACAGGCACCTCCACCAGTACCTCCATAGGAACCACCATGGGCACCACAGCAGTAGGCACCACAGGCACCCCCTTAGGCACCTCCTCAATAGCAGGCACCTCCACAGTGGTTGATGCCACCACCTCAGAGACCATTGCCACAACCTCCACCAGGTGGTGCGGAACCTAGCTAGTCCATTTTGATACATTTGTACATTGTAGCCCATTTTTGATACTGTGCTCAGGTAGCACATCCTCTTTTGTACAAGACATTATTCGAGATATATATATGAGATCGACAGTTTGATATCCTTGTACTTGTTGACATATTGCTGTGATATTGATGTTTATGAGATGTTTTTTTTTTATATTCTTAGAAATGTATGAAATGCACATGTTTCCTTTTATGAATATGAATATGAATATGCATATGGTTTATTTTATGATGATGCAGTGATAGATGAATAGAATGTATGCATATGTGAAATGTATGATTTGAGTTATGCTTATAATGGATGCACATGTATATGTAGATGAAAATGGAAATGAAATGAAAATGCAATGGATATGTAATGTAAATGGTACTAATCATCTCATGTAGGATTGTCGCAATATATGACAGGTATTAATCAAAGAGATTATGTTTCAAAGATCAAGAGCGAGGACCAGACACTTGTGCAGCCAAGATGAAACCAAGACAAAAGGATGAGAATCTTTGATGAATAGAAAGCAATCAAGAGAGTAACAAGATATAGTCTCAAATCCAAGCTTAACATGCACATGCAAGCCTAAACTGAAATGCAAGCCTAGAATGGAAATGCAAGACCTAGGACTTGGTTGTTGGACTCACCGTATTTATCATCATCGAGTTTGTTTAAGCATGGGATGATTGTAAGATGTCATACAATCCTCACTAACATTGCAATTATGAGAATATGAATATGACACAAGTCTTAGATTTGTCAGAATGGGGTGTAAGCATTAAGGCACAAGAAGCCAGAATGACTTGAACACCTATTCCTTTTGATTTAGCAAGTTAACATAAGCATCAAAGCACAATTGCTAGAATGACCTAAATGTTGCTTGTGAACAAACACACCAGACACGCGAGAGTTCCTTCTTTTGCCAAAGAGTGCTTGCAGTGACCCTTACATTCACTTAGCAGGATGAGCATTAGCCATTTTACTTGTAACAGAAAGAAGTCACTCAAAATAGACAAGGAGAAGAACCAACCTCACCAAAGCATCCATATAAAAGGAGTTGAGGTACGCATGGCCATCCAATATGAGATGAAGGCTCTTACAGACAGACACCCCTCTTAGATAGATTCTTTGGATCATTGGAACTAAACCAACAAGCATAAAGAAAAGAAAAAGCAAACAAACTAACAAGTAAAGGAAAAGCTCAGCATGCTTCAGAAGAACACAAAATCAGTTTTTAGTTTTAGTTTACGTTTGTGTTCAAGTGGATTGAAGTCGAATCGGAAGTGCACAATGTTCAAAGTCTCGACGGGATAGCAACAGTAGGCAGATGCAGTGAGAATCACTGGTGACCGTCGCGAGAGAAAAAGTCTCAAGAGGATATCGGAGCACAAACCAAGTATCAGTAGGTGAACACAGTGAGAACCACTGGTGACCGATACAAGAGAGATCCTCAAGGAGAGAAATCTCAGAGATACTAGCGAAACATCAGCAGATAGAGCCAGTGAGAACCACTGGTGACTGATGTAAGGGAGGGATCTCAAAAGAGAGAGGTTCAAATGAGAGCTAAGTATTAGTAGGCAGGCACAATGAGAACCACTGGTGACCAATACATGAGAGACCCTCAAGGAGAGAAATCTCAAAAGTAGCTAGGCATCAATAGGCAGACGCAGTGGGAACCGTTGGTGACCAATGCACAAACAAAACTTCTGAAAGTGATAGGACAATGCCCCCTAGACCAAGAAGGTGCCCCTAGGTGTGAACCAGTTCCAATCCATGAAGAGTTGGGGAAAATCTTGAAGACAACTAAAGGCAAGAGCATGAGCTGGAAAACTAAAGTAGGAAACGAGCTAAAAGTAGAGACAAACTAAAACAGGAAAGTGGGAAAGCAAACTAAGGCAAGAAAGCAAAGAGACTAAAGTGGGAAACTAAGAGCCAAGTGATGCTGAGATGAGATGTAGCTTTAGGAAATAAGAGGTGCCTGTTTACCCAGTTTTCACCATCTTGGTAGAGATTCTATTTTTTCTACCATGATGCCTGTTTACCAGGTTTTCATTAATGGCACATTTTCTTCTTTTTCAATTTTTTTGTACTTTTTCTCTTTTTCTCTTTTTTGTATTTTTTAATATTTCATTTTTTTGTATTTTTTATCTTTTCACTTTTTTTTTGTATTTTTTCAATTTTGTATTTTTTATTATTATTATCAAGGCGCCTGTTTACCAGGTTTTCACCAAGATAATAGATACATCAAAGTGCCTATTTACTAGGTTTTCACTAAGATGATCATATTTTACAATTTTTAGGATTTTTGCAATATATCAGTTTTTAGGATTTTTTCAGGACCAATAAGTATGTACATGAGCATGTCAAGAATGTCTCAACTATAGAACTTCTTCAAATGAAGAGCATTGATAGGCTCTTTGAGTTTCTCTCCTTCAGTGGTAGAGAGTCAATAAGCACCAGATCCAAATGTCACAGTAATGACATATGGACCAAGCCAGTTTGGTTCAAATTTGCCTTTTTGAACTCGCTGCTGCTGATTTTTGGGGTTCTCTCTCAGGACGAGATCACCCACTTGGAATTCCCTTTGTCTGACTTTCTTATTATAAGCTTTAGACATCCTCTTTTGGTATGCTCTTAGATGATCAAACACCACCTTTCGACATTCATCAAGTAACTCAAGCTCTTGAAGCTGGGATATTCTATTTTCTTCATCAGTGATAAGGCCCCTTAGAGAGATTCGCAAGGTAGGAATCTTGACCTCAATAGGTAGTAATGCTTCTACTCCATAAACCAAGGCAAAGGGTGTAGCCCCTGTTGGCATTTGGATACTTTTTCTATAGGCCCACAAAGCCGAATTGATCTAGAGATGCCAATCTCTACCAAATTTATGAACTGTTCGGTGCAAAATTTTTAGAATTATCTTATTAGAAGCCTCTGCTTGTCCATTACCTTGAGGATAATAGATGGATGACCAATGCTGAATAATTCTGAATTTAGTGCATAAGTCTGTCAGGTCCTTATTTTTGAATTGTCCCCCATTTTCATGATAATAGATGAGGGTATGCCATATCTGCAAATGATATAGTTTAGTATGAACATAGAAATGGTCTTGCTGTCAACTATAGTGAGAGGCACTGCCTCAACCCACTTGGTAAAGTAATAAGTAGTTGTGTTGATGAACTTGTGCCCTCTTGAAGAGGAATGATGTATCTGACTGACCAAGTTGAAGGCCCATTGTTGAAATGGCCAGAAACTAATGAGAGGACTAAGTTCATGAGTAGGAGCATGAATCAAGTTCCCATGAAATTGTCATTGCTTGCAAGTCTTAGCACATTGAACAACTTCTTTTTCCATGTCCGACCAGTAATAACCAGCTCTAATAAGTTTCTAGGCTAATGTCTGACCACTAGAATGAGATCCATAGATACCTTCGTGTACCTCAGCTAGCGCATGCTTGGACTCATCGGGTTCTAAGAACCTAAGGAGAGTACCATCTAGGCCCCGTCTATACAAGTCATTTGCTATGAGGACATACTGTGAAGCAGTATGAATGAGGTGACACTTTTCATTTTGGGTATAGGTGTCTAGAATGATCTGGTCATGAAGGTAGGAAAAGATATGGTGGTAGTAGGATGAATCATGTCCAATGACTGAACATATCATCCTGGATTTAGGAATATCATAGGTAGGGTAGTGTAATGCCTCCACCAGGAACTCATGTCTGAAATCATTTTCTAGCATATGTAACATTGAAGCAAGAGTGGCCATTGCATCAGTTGCTTTATTGTCTGCCCTTGGAATCTGCTGGAAAGAAATGTGTGCAAAGTACTATTTAAGATCATCCACCATCCTTTTGTAAGGTATTAATTTGTCATCTTTAGTTTGGTAGACATCGTTGACTTGATTGATGATTAACTGCGAGTCTCCAAAGACCTTGAGCTCATCCACATGCCATTCAAGGGCCATCTTCATGCTAGTAATGAGAGCTTCATATTCTGCTATGTTTTTCGAGCAGGGAAACAACATTTTATATGCTTTTGGCAATGAGTATCTTTGAGGTGTAACAAATAGAATGCCTGCACTGGATCCTTGCTGAGTGAATGATCCATCAAAGAACATGCTCCAAGATTGATGTGTGAGAAGCATGATGGATTCATTTGGGAATTCAATACTCAAAGTTTGATGATATTTTAAAGGAGCCTCTGCCAACTGATCAACAATTTCTTGTCCCTTAATAGCTTTTCTTTCCACGTACTCAATGTCAAATTCACTAAGTATCATTACCCATTTTGCTAATCTACCCGTGAGGGCAGCCTTTCTCAACAAGCACTTCAGTGGATCAATTTTCGTAATAAGCTTCATGGTATGAGCTAGCATATAATGCCACAACTTCTAGGAAGTGAATACCACTGCTAAACAAGCCTTCTCAATGATAGAGTAATTCATTTCATAGGTAACCAATGTTCTGCTGATATAGTATATGGGTCTCTCTTTATTGTTCTGATCTTCTTGAGCCAGGAGAGCACCCAAGGATGTGTTTGTTGCTGAGATGTATAGTATAAGAGGCTTTCCATGAATAGGAGGCATTAGTATAGGTGGATTAGAAAGATACTATTTTATTTGAGTAAGTCCCTTGTCACATTCCTCATTCCATTCATAGGTCACATTCTTATGCAAAGTTTTAGTAAATGGTTGTGACTTGTTCGCCAACTGTGAAATGAAGCACTAGATAGATTGTAGCCTTCCTTGTAGTCCTCTCATTTGACTAATATTCTTGGGTGGAGGCATGTCCATAATAGCTTGCACCTTTTCAGGATCAACTTCTATGCCTTTAGTTGAAATGATATAACCCAAGAGTTTCCCAAAAGTAACACCAAAAGCACATTTCTTTGGGTTAAGCCCGAGACTGAATTGTTCCATGTAGTCAAGGATGGGACCCAAGTCTATGAGGTGAGTTCTTTGTTGCATGCTTTTGGCTAAAGTATCATCCACATAATCCTCCATCATTTTATGCATCATATCATGAAAGATAGTAGTAACAACTCTCTAATATGTTGCTCTAGCATTCTTAAGCCCAAAAGGCATGACATTCCAGCAAAAGGTGCCCTAGGCACATGTAAAAGTGGTCTTTTCTTGATCTTTTGGTGCAATTTTGATTTGATTATAGCCAAAAAAGCCATCCATCAGAGAATACATCTCATATCCTGCTGTCATGTTAACTATCAAACAAATATTAGGCAGTGGGAAGTCATCTTTTGGACATGCCTTATTTAGATCTTTGAAATCTGTGCACACACGAATGGATTTATCATGTTTAGTGACTGGAAAAATATTTGAAATCCATTCTACATAATCAATAGTTCTTATGAAGCCAGCCTTAAGAAGCTTTTCCAGTTCTGCTTTAACCAAAAGCGCTATGCGTGGATGCATTTTTTGTAGCTTTTGTTTAACAGGTTTGATACCTGGTGTTATGGACAAATGATGCATGATTATATTGGGGTCTAATCTAGACATGTCAGAGTAAGTCCATGCAAAGTTTATTTTCTTGCTCTAAAAGAATCTTGTGAATTCTTCTTTTTCTTCGGCAGACAATGATTGTGCTAGGTGAATAATCTGTGGAACAACCTTTGTACCCAAATTGACCAGCTATGTTGGCTCAATCAATATTGATGACCTCTCTTGAAAATGGCTCATAAGCATATCAAGTATCTCATCCTTGGGTGCCTTAGAGAGGTTTTCACCCTTGGATACATCTTTTATTTTTACTATTTTTGGCTCTGATACTGCCACAAAGTGGTTTTCACCATCAGAGCGCCTATTTTTTCTTCTTTTAATTTTTTGACTGAGATACTTGATATCTAACTCTATCATGTTGACACTGCTTTCACTGGTGGAGGACATCACAGGTTCAATAGCATGGAGGTAACAGGCTAGATCATAATCAGTCTGGAACATTAGGACTTCATTGGATTCGAAAGGGGAGTTCCAGTTTATCAGATTGGGACGACGAAATGAAAGGGAAGTAGTGACTGGTTCAACTGTGTTCATGGTATAACCCTCAAAAGTGCTAATGAGCAAATCAAGACCTAGAGAAATCTCATCTAAAGGAGCATTCAAATCCCTAAAAGACCTTACGTTGGAAGTAGAGGACACGTTAACATTAGTGGTGTCTAATTCATGCGGCCTAGCACTAGACCCTTCACCTACTTCAGGAGTCTTTCATACACGTGAATAGTATCTATGTCTACATCATAAGTACTATTAGACAAAGAGTTGAACTCATATTCATGTGAGTCAGTACTTGATGTAGGAATTTCATTAGTAGCATCATCAGGCTCATTATTATCCCTTGTGGCATTAATAGCTTGCTGAAGTTGTTCTTGTTCAAAGTACTTTTGAAAATGAGGTGGCCTATATTGTTCACCTTGAAAGTTAGGATCATCATTTAGTGTTTCTTTAGATTCCTCATATGTGAATTGGTATACTGAAGAAGTTTTATTAGAATCATTATCAGTATCAGTATCTATCTCTACCATATGAATAGGTATGATAGGCTCATCAAGCTCGACAAAGAGCACCGCAAGATTCAGAGGAATAGGATATGGAAATGTATCTTCATTAGAGTTGTCCTCTAGATTCACTTTTGGAGTAGCATCTTCAATTTCTTGTTTAGGTTTAGGTTCAGGCTCAGGAGCTGACACAAATTTCTTGGTCCCCAAATGAAAGGGAGTCTTTTTAAAGCCCAAGCCACTAGTATCTTTCATGCGGTGGCCTGTAGCTTTAATGGGTTTTAGTAAGCCATTATCATTTTTCCCTATAGGACCACTCCCCTTATAACTGAAGTGCTTCATGATCTTGAAGGCCTCACTATATGGTTCTTACTCTAAATCTGGAGGTGGAGTGGTTGTTTCAGCTGTTTGTTTTCCTTTATAGATCCATGCTTTGATAGCTCTCTCTTCATCCTCATCTTCTAAAGGTGTAGAGGCCCTTACAAAGGCACCATCATAAAATATTTGAGGAGGAGCATTAGAAAGTTTGTTGTCCTCAAAAGGTCTCCCATAAGAGCGTGGAGATAGAGGTAGAGAAACTAGTGATAGCACAGGTTCCATTCGGTATTCTCCCATGCCTGTATCCTTAAGTCTCAAAGTTTGTTCCATTTCTTTCAGCTTAGCATCATAAAACTCAATAGATTCTCTATTTGCTAGAACAAAGCTATCTGTGGTTTGCACAAGAGTGTTGCAAGAGAAATTGGTATTTGCAAGTACAGTGACTTCCACTCCATGGAATGGAAACTTAATGCATTGATGATACGTGGATGGAACAGCCTACATCTCATGAATCTAAGGCCTACCCAATAAGATATTGTAGGCAAGAGGAATATCGAGCACTTGGAAAGTAACATCTCTCTCAATGGGACCTACGCGGATAGGTAGCATGACTAAGCCTTGGGACTTGCATTCTTCTTCATCATAAGCTTTGATGGTAATCTTTTTGCGAGGATCTATGCAATTCTCATCATATCCTAGCTGAGTGAGTAGTTTAGCAGAACAAATATTAAGACCAACACCGTTATTTATGAGCACTCGATGGACACACTTAGGACCTATCATGACCTCTATATTCAAGGGAGTGTTATGCGGGTGACTCAAAGAGTGGTCATCTTCTTTAGAGAAGGATAGATAGTGAGGCGAAGTCAAATGACCCACCATAGATTGGAACCAGTTGAGATCGAGATCCTTGGGAACATTTGCCTCAGCAAGGGCCTTATCCAAAATCTGCCTGGGAGCAGGCGAGATCTTCAGTAACTCAAAAATGGTAATTTGAGCATTGGTTCATTGGAGTTGATCTAAAATGCTATAACTAGCTGAGCTAGTTGTAGGAACATATTTCATGTTTTTGTTGGTAGGGCCAACAATAGTCTTATCCACAATTTGCTTTGGAGCGGATGTGGGAATATCAGGTCTCTTATCCACAGTTTGCTTTGGAGTGGACGTGGAAGCATCAAGACCTTTCAAGAAAACTCTCCCTCATGATTGAGTGACAACATTAGCACAGTCTTGAGATTGTTCAGATTTAGATGAATGAGGTGTAGAGCTACGCAAGATAAAAGGAGTCTTAGATTTGGGAGTATCGCCGCTCCCTCTAGAAGTGATCACGTCAAAATACTCTATCTTGATAGGTTCAATCATACCAATAACATTTTCATTATTAGTGTACATGTAATTGACTTTAGCATTGGTATTCTTGGCATTTGAAGACTCACCCTTCTCATGAGGAGGGAAGGGATCCTCAAAAGCTTGGTGGTCTAAATTCTTGTTATGGCCATCCACAACAATATCACCACTATCGATCAAATCTTGGACCTTGTGTTTCAATTGAAGACAAGTTGAAGTCTTATGACCAATGTTTTGGTGATAGTCACAGTAAGCATTATCATTCCACCAATGAGGTCTTGGTTGTGGGTCATAAGTACGCTTTTCTAAAGGAGTAAGAACCTGATTCTCTATAAGAGTTTTATAGACCACATCAAGAGGCTCTCCCAAAGGGGTGAAATCACGCTTGGGTCAAGAGGCCCAAGGTTTGTTCCTAGCAAATCTTGAAGTTTGTTGATTGTCTGTTGTGGTCTTTTCAACAGCTTTAGCTACTTGTATACTGGAAGTAAGATTAAAAGTAGACTTTGAAGGCTTCACAGTAACATTATCCACTACTCCATCATTTACTACATCTCTGTTCTTATTGGTAGTCTTTCCTTTATCCTTGTTTGTGGAGAATCCTTGTTTATTGTCCTTATTCAAAGTTAATTCTCCCTTCTTGATCATAAAGGCCTCTATTCGCACTGCTTGTTTGATCATACTATCAAAAGTAAGAGGACCTTGCAATTGTACTTGGTATCCAAAGTTTGGGACAAGATTGTCCAAGAAGATGTCAAGTCTCTTAGACTCTGGTAGTTTGTGAGGACACCTCATACATAATTGTCTCCACCTTTGGAGGAATGTTAGGAAAGATTCTCCTTGTCCCTATTTTAAGTTGCAAAGATCTTGAATGTTGACTAGATGTTGAATATTATGCAAGTAGTGCTGGAGAAAAAGATTATCCATTTCATCAAAAGTTTTAATACCAGTAGGCAATCTAGAGAACCATTCCATTGCTGGTCCACCCAAAATACAAGGAAACAAGTGCATAAGATATGTTTGATCATGCATGAATTCCATAGACAATGTGCCAAACTCCCTCAAGTGATCTTGGGGATCGGTTGTACCCAAGTATTTGTCATATTTAGGGAGTTCCACACCTCTAGGAAAAGGTGGCATATGAAGACTTCTGTCAAAAGGGAAAGGACAAATACTTTCCATCGTAAATTGTTGAGCGGGTTTGTCTTTATTCCTTGCAAGTTGACTAATTTGATCTTGCATTTCTTGGACCATATTTGCAACTTTGCGGTCTCAGTTTCTTCTTCCTTAACTATGAGTGTTTGAACTTGATAGTCTTGGGGTAACTTGGCCCCTTGTTTAGCTAGCTCAAGGAACTAATTTTCTTTCTCTTCTAGGAGAAGGATCTCCATCATTTTAATAAGACCCTTATTAGCTTTGGCAGCATCTATATCATGTTAAGTTATCACTTCATCTTCATTCCCAAGGATCTCGTAAATACTCTGAATCTGATCTTGTTGCTGATCATCTTGGTTTTGATCGAATGGAGGAGGATGATTTATCAAATGGAGAAGGATGATAGAAATAGGTGGGTTGTCTATCGCCTTGAGGTTTGCTTCGAGATTGATCATCATTATGGGACTAATTTTGGTCATGTTGAGATTGACCATGAGGTTGTTCATTTTGAGGTTGAGCATGACAGGGGTCATTAGAGGATTAACCATGATATTGATTGTTGTGAGATTGATCAAAGGTTTGACTATACTTGCCCGGTTGGAAATCAAATAGATCTCCCATCTTGTTGTAAGCTTGTGAAGTGCACAAATTCTCAGTGAAATGATATGTCCAGTGCCAAAAGGGTGTGGCCACGATAACCTTTGGTGAGTGAATAGGATCAAAAGATTTAACAAATTCAGATGAGAAGATATCTTCAATAGTATGACTAGGTTCAATGATAGAACTATTCTCAGTAGGATCAACAGGTATGATAATAAGATTAGTCCAAGGAAGAGGTCTTCCAAAGTTGTGAAACAATGAGTTCTCTTGGAAGAATGAGTTGTCTTGGTCTTGAAATGAGAAACCAGGTTGTGCTTCAAACAATGGATTAAAACACTCTTGAAACACTGGAGGTGATGGTTGAGACAGACTATCTTTTTAAGTATTCAATGAGGAAATTGAGGATATCTCACAAAGTTTAGATTTCACAACAGATTTAGGAGGATCTATTTCTTGATTAGGAGGTTCACTTCTACCTTGATCAGGATTCTGAATGGGATAAGTCTTGCCACTTCTAGTAGTGAAAGTCATAGATAAAGATGAAATGAGAGAGGACTTAGGATAAAGCTAGACTTGGTCTCTAAGAACAATGCAAAAGAGATAAAGGATAGAAAAACCAAGATGCAAGATGGACCTGGTATGAATTGTCAAAAGAGGTGGCTAGAACAGCCGAGATAAGACTATCACAACACGAGATATAAAAGGCATAAAGAGATAAGATAAACCAACAAGAGACAACATGAGTCAAAGAAAAGATCGATCAATTCCTAAACTTAAAACAACCAGTTTCTGATAGTGAATGACATGAAAGTAGAAAAATAGACCTCAGACAAAAAGTAGATCAGATAAAAAGTCAAATAGTCAATGGAAAATAGGTCTCTATTTTTGCAAACTGGGCTACAGTCTCACGCAAGAGAGTACCAGGCCATGAGAGAACACCAGTCTTCGCATGAGAGAACACCAGTCTTCACATGAGATAACACCAGTCTTCATGCGAGAGAACAAAGTCTCGCGTGAGAAAGTGCTCTGAAGTGTGAAACTTCGCATGGGAAAAGTGCAAAATCTAACAATCTGACATAGTTTTTGAGGTTAAAGTTGAATTTTGAGGTACATCCTGAATTGATGTCTAATAGAAAATCCAATTTCCTGATAGGTTTGAAGAACAGTTTAATCAACAATCTTGTTTTAGGATTTCAAGCATTTGTTTAAAGACACAAAGGTTCAAATCAAGCAGTTGTGATACAAGAAGTAGTCGTTAACAGACCTATCAAGGACAAAGCAACTTGATAGCATCAGGGGAGTCTTTGTTTGATAATGATTGGAAAATGTTTAAGACTTGATAAAAAAACACATAGCTTAGTCCTACAAAAAAAATGGTGAGAAGACAAAACCTTTACCCCATTGCTTATGCGCATACATGCACCTCACACAGCCGTGTCACCCCCTAGAGGGCACTCATTTTTTTGGTGTTTCCAAGGACTCAATGGTGTATGTTCAAAGGTTACCCTTGTAGTAGGGGCCAATGTCACAACCACCTTCAAGCGTCTAGGTGTATGCCTATGATGGGAATCTATGGGAGAGATTCTTCCCCCTCCCTGCGCAAAGATTATGACTCCTTTCGGAGGTGAACTAGGTAGGCCACTAGCTAAGGAAAGTTTTTAATAGGCTTCTATTCATGCTAACCTTTGGTGCCCCTGATACAGGGTTGAGGCCTCATAGCCACACCAACACCTGAAAGTCATACACCCTCGCAAGTAGGGCTAGGAGCGGCACCACTCAGTATAATAGATGGAGCATTCTCAAGATGATAGTCAAAGTCTTGAGAAGGAAGCTAACATGTTTTTGGAGTCTTTAGACTCAACAAAAAATTCTTTATTAGAGTGAGGTAGAATCACTAGCGATAGGTGCGTACTCACTTGGGTCATTCCCGGAGGTTCAACTTTCGGCAGACCCTCTAAAGGTGACACTGGACTTGGTTTAGATTCGGGGGTCGGATTTTCTGGTTCTCCCAAAGGGAGAAGAGCATACTTCTCTATCCCATTTCCTCACCCAAACACATCAAGAAGATTTATCACTGAGTTAGCTTCACTCTGCCACAACTACAAGCTTTTGGGTTTCTATTTCTCTCAAAGAGAGAAGAGCATAATCCCCTAGCTAATAGAAGCGTAAAGATTCACTACCTTTCTCTGCTTCCCCAAGAATTTGTCATATTAGTAAGATCATTAGGATTTTAGGTTCATTCATGGTCATCACCTCCATGTAATGAAGAGCCAAATTCCTACTCACTATCAAAATCCTCAAGAAATTTTAACGGAGCCCTTTTTAGAGTATGTGAATGAAAGTAAGAAACAAACACAACATTTTAGCAAGTCTTCGACTATTGTCCTACAATCAAACCATTAGCATGTTTTAAGTTCTTTGGAAAATGTCCAACAAAAAATTGTTACGCCATGAAAATAATAGAGAAATAATAAACAACAGCAAACAAGAAACTATCAGAAAACTGAAACAGGAAAGACAGAAAACTGGAAATTTTAAACCACAGTATCCAAGTCTCGCACAAGGAAGTACTCCACAGTGCACAAGAAAGTATAGGGTGTCACATGATGATGCAAAAGCTCATGCAAGAGAGTGCTATAGGGAGTGAATCTTCGTGTGGGATGCTTTGGATTCTCGCGTGAGAATCTAGAGGACAACTCTGATGTATGTGTCTGAATGTGGACCTCTAAATCAAGCACAAACACAACATAGTCATTGCTTAATCATGAGATGGTGAGTATGAACATGAATTGTCCATCTCACAACATTGATTGAATCAACCTATTGCCTCCTATGTGGATGGGGTGTTTAATTACTCTCAGAACGAGAGCCAACAACCATGAGACCAATCCCACAACGAAGGATTTTCCAAGAGCTATGAAGATGAGTAAAACTGAAATTAAACTAAGATGAATATGCAGTTTAATCTAAGAATTGAGATGCAATTACTAATAACTTGAAAGAGATATGAAGTGCAATTTTAGTCTAAATAGCTTAAAAGAAATATGATACTAAACTATGAGTATGTAAGCAAATTGATCTATTATAACAATGCAATACTATATTAAATGAGAATTTAAACTAATTGAAAATGAAAAGCTTTGAATAAAGTGAGACTAAAAATCACTATAGTTCAATTAATCTCAAAAATTGCCTCTTTCGAATGAAGAGAATAGGTTCATTAAATAGAAAAGCCTGAGAAGAGAATGAAGGGGTTCTTGATTTGAAACTCCTGACCCTTCATTTCCAATTGAGACAAAAAAACATTGAATTACTTAATTAAAAGAATGGAATTTGCCACACAGGTGACCCTTCAAATATTATGAATTATTAATTCAAAAAGGAGTGTCCATTCGAATAACAAGTAATTATTAATTCCTTTTTATGGGTAATTAGCCAAATGGGGTGGGTTTAATTTAATATTAAGCACTTAGGACTTAAGGATTAAATTAAATTATCATAGGGGTAGTTTAGCTAATAAAAGTCAAAGACTTTAGGAATTAATTTTGATATTTGATTAATGCAATTTATGGTCTTTGCAATTGACATCAAGTTGAATTAAGTCAGGTAGGAGAGAGAAAATTGCCTAGGAAACTAGGACTTTGGTGAAATTGATGAAAATGCATCAAAATTAATTGAATTTAATAGGTGCCAATTTTAGGGTATTACACCGGTATTCAATTTTCTTTACCGGTGCCAAGCACATACTTTTGTAAATAGAGGAATATGCATGCAAGTAGAGATCTGTACTTACATGTGTTAGATTTTTTTTTTCTTATGGTCTTCATATTCTCTTGGAGTTGATGTAATAGTACCTCGGCAAGATCAACTTGGTGACCTTACACTACAATTTTGCATGCCATGTCTACTACATTGCAGGGTACGTTGTTGAGTTTGCTCGATTGAAATAGCTTATACCCGATCACATGTGCTGCAAATTTTACTACTGGGTCCTTGATTGTTGAAATCTTCAATGCCCGACCATCCCATTGTGCTCCAATGTATTTATCAACATCCAGTCGTGAAGAACTTTGGAAAGCCTTAGCTTTTTCAGTTGTAGGGAGCCCAGTAACCCTACTGATTATTTTCTTGGTGACCTCAATCGGTTTATCTAGCCAGAACTTGTGATCATGATATTTGCACAAAATGATTCTAATCCAATCTAATTTGAATGATTGCAAAAAGTGTGTAAAATATGATAAACCTGATTCCTCAATCTTCTTGTAGTTTGATTTCATTTTTCCATCGGGGCCACAGAGTGGTTGATATGCTACAATAGTTTCAAAGTCCCCAACTTCTCCAATTTTGCAGTGAATATAAGACCTTACATCTTCTGTTAGTAAAACCCTTTCTGGTATGCTCGAAAATGCACCCATTGTATCTATCTGTGCTGCAACCTTAGGATGTGGCTTAAACTTTGGTTTGATGAAATTTTCCCTAACGATTAGATTAACTTCCTCTTCAACACTTTGAGTTTTGCTTGCAAATGATGTCCATGCCATAAATAATTCTAGGGTTTTGTCAAGCAACATGATAGGAGGTGTTTGATTGCAAATGAACTTACTCGGTATTGTGAAGAGTGATGTCGGTTTGATCTAGCATAGCCTTGAATCCTTCAGAAAATCTTTTAGCTCAAACTTTGCTCTTTGAATTCTCCGCTCTTCGAAATCGCATTGTAGACATGAACTCTATTCCTGTGTATTTATAGACTTTCAATGTTCCTGCTCAAACTTTTATGTAATAAATGATCCATCTAACTTTTGGTATGAAACAACTGTCAGCTCGGTGACTACTAAAATTTTCATTCACTTGGTTAACATAGGTTTTCTTCATTGGTTGATACATATGCTCGGTTAACCTTAGATAGTGATTACCGACGGGTAATCAAATCTCGGTCTCTCTTTTACCGACTGTATAACATTGTTAGCTCATGACAACTAAACCATAGTGCATCTTTATTCATGCTAATTTGGTATAAGAACATTATGCATAAGGAATTGTATGTAAAATGTGATCTTTTAAAATATTAGTCCCATACATACCTATTTCACTTTAAGTGGAGGTACCGATGTCACCTAATCCAGTGGACGAGGTTTCACCAACAACATTACTTGACTCAGCATTCTCATTAGATGCCTTCTTCCACATAGTGTTCCTCAACTTTGTGATATCAACAATAGTATATCCACTTTCAAATATATGGTTTTCATCTGGTGCTTAGTCTCTGTAGTTCTTGCTTAAATGACCGACCTTATGGCAGTGCATAAAAGCCATTCCAGAGTTTGTCCAATTTCTTGATTGTCCAATTTGACTCTTCCTATAATAGTTTGTTGCAATGTGTCCATATCTACCACATACAACACAGTTAGTCCATGTATTATAATCCCAAACATAAGAGTTACCTTGTCTCTTCGGTTGATATGGTCTGTGTTGAGGTTTCTCCTTAGGTGTCCAGACTTGCTTCATTTTTGCCTTGTAGTCTCATGCAGTGTGTCCATGCTTGTTACAAGTATAGCATATTTTCTCCATAGTAGTATTATTAGCAAGATCATTTTTCTTAGCTCTACACTCATAAGCAGGATGTCCAAACTTTCCACAGTAGTAACAATATCCATTAAACTTGGGAGTGACAGGAGGTTTACCTTGTGCTTTGCTTCTGCACACAGTAGATGTATGTCCCAGTTTGCCACAATGATAACATACCAACACTTTGGGTTTATAATTTTGACTGATGTTGACTTGTTTAGCTTGTTGTGATGTTTCTCCTTCACCGGTGTAGCCTATACCAACTTTTCTCCCAAATCTTCTTTGATTAGTTAAGAAGTCATCAATCTTCTTGGAGTTGTCCTCAACAAGTTTCTTCATTTCATTTTGCTGCTGTTGATTTTTCACTTCATTTCTTAGTTTCTCATTTTCTTCTCTGAGTCTTGCAACATCTTCTAGTTTTCTTCACAATTCTGCATTCACTTGGTTTACCTCTTGATTCACAGTCATCACTTGATTAGTTACTTGGAAATGTCGGTCAGTGAGTCTTTGTATCTCACTTTCTTTAGTTTGAAGTTGTTCACTCATCTATCTTTAGTCATCGATTGCTAGATTTCTTTCTTGCTCGGCTTGATTTTCTTTGTTCATTGTTTCTATCATTCTCACCATATGAGATTCTTGACCAATTTGTAGTGCTTTCACTTGATTAGTTAAATATTGATTCCTTTCAGATAGATCAGTGACTACGCTTTTAGATCCATCAGAGATGCTTCTAGAACTAGATCCAATATGCTCGAATATGTCATTAATAGGTTCTTCATGATAACCGATCTCATTCTGTAGTCTAGCTAGGTTATTCCTTTCATCCAGTAATTTCTTCAGTCCTTCCTTGGCTTGCTTATACTATTCCACAAACATTTGCATTTGTATCTTCTGATTCTCAATAGTCTTGTCAAGCTTGTATCTCTCCATGACTTAGATCTTTATCCTTCAATGGTTAAACTATTCGATAAGAGAACTGTGCTCTGATACCAATTGTTGGAATAAGGAGAGATAGGTACTGAGAGGGGAGGGGTGAATCAGTGCCTTCAAAAACTTTACTGGTAAAACCTTTCAGATCTAAAACTATAAACAATGATAACCAACCAATATAACTTGAATCTAATTGTATGAATCATTTATCCACTTAACATAAGTAAGTGAACAACATGAAATCCATAACACAATCACATGACACAAATATTTTGGTAACGCAGAAACCCTTGTTAGAAGGTAAAAACTGTGGTGGGGATGACACCCACAAATTCTTCACTACTGCAGATAGAAAAGGTTTGCCTGTTAGGGCTACAAGTTTTGATCACTTCTAGTGATCTCACCATGTTAGGAGTGACATGTTAGATCAGCTAGATCTACCTAGTTATAGGATTTTAGCAACACTAATGAAGTGTTCACTTGGTTAAGAGATTTACATAAGATTGTTAAGTCTACTTTGTTAAGAGATTCTATCCAAAAAATCTATTACAATTGTCAGAAAGCAATAGGTATTTATCTGCTATTTGATACTTAATTGTCTGTTATAGATCTATAAGCTCTAATAAAATATCACCTTACTTGTGCTGAATATCTGCTCTGAACTACTTGGTAGCATCTGCTAATTCTGCTCAAACTGAATTCTACTATGCTCAGTTCTGTTCTGTTAATTGATAGACTTGAAGATAGGCAAAATGCTTCAAGTGCTCAGTGATTCATATATCAACTCTCTCCAAAAATGATGCGAACACATAAATATATAGTGTTTTGTTTTGCCGCTTTAACACAATTAGGTTATACACTATAATCATAACCCTAAGATCTACGGTGTACAATAATAACCTAGATCATCTATTACAAAAGATATACATTGTATTTAATGAATATCATTACATTAAATGTTCCTCAATCTTGGTAAAATGTTTTATAAACCATTGTAACCATTTTGCATAGAAGAATGTGCCATTCCTGATTACTATGTCATTTCTTGTGATCCTCGGTAAACACTGTGTAAACAGATTGGTGTATACTGCGATGCTCGGTGTTTACTATCTATCGGTGTCGGTGTCTGCTGGTAATCGGTAAACTGTCTGCTGCTCAGTGTATAGGATTTACCGACTAGTCTGTTCTTCTTTATGTTATCGATTAGCTCATTGTAAGTAACCGACTGATATCTTTACACACCTTTGGTACTAATGACAACCTTAGAAGGCTCAATAGAGATAACACTATCATGAACATATACAAAACCTAAAATCCTCTCATGTAGATTGATCATGTCAGACCTTAATGTCACTACTAGATGAGAAAGCATCTTCTCTCTCTCTCCCATCCTTATCCTATAATAGCACTCAAGACATGGACGAGGAACACATTATCTTATTAATTTATTTTAAAGCACCATTTAATGTATTATATTTGTTAGATAACTAAGAGGGGGGTGAATCAGTTAAATCAATTATCCTACAGTCCCAAACTCTCAGATGTAATTTTTCAAAATATATCAAACAACTCGGTAAGATAAGATAACTATCTTTTGATTCATTTACCGAATACCATTAATTTCCAAAACTGTCTTTACCGATTTATCAAATATGTAATATATAAAGTATGATTGCAAAAGAATCATAACACATAACACATAACACAAAGTTTAACGTGGAAACCCTACTAAGGGAAAAACCACTTGTGACTGGTAACCCAAAATATTTCACTCTTCTGAAGTGAGCTCGGTTAGGAGCCAACCATGTTAAAGGTTACAATGCACACTATTAGGCATGACCTGGTTAGAGGATTTATCACTAATAGTTAACTCTTGACGAACATTCACTATGGGGTCAACAAGAAAACAATTAACATTCAATGAATGTCATATGGAAATACAAAAGACTATTAAGTCCACTCGGTTAAGAGATTTCGCTATAACAATGATTAAATTGATACAATAGTGATCTAATTTAAATACAACTCAATTTGCAAGTATTCAGATATATGCTAAGCTCAAACTAACTCTTTTGATTAATAATCAATTCATTCCATTAAATCCTCCAACTTACTTCACTTGGTGTATATATCTCTAATGCTCGGTTATGCCTGCAGTTCAGCTCAGTTCTGTCCATAACCAATTTGATTAGGTATGTATGACAAATGTCTTCACATGAAATCTTCTGCAGTCTCTATTCTTTCGACATATTCAACGATGAATCTCATGTCTCTTAAATAGATGTGTAAACCATTTTCATATCAGCCATTATATTTTGCCTCTTAGTCTCCATCATCCATTTTGTCACTTCAACCTTCCTCGACAAATGTGTCAATGACACATTTCAACCTATAGATAAGTATGAGATATTTCCACAACAAGTCAAATTATGATATTGCTATCAGGATTCAATTGTGTAGTTTTTGAGTCAAACTCATTGACCCATGTTTTCATGAGTAGTGGTTCATACGAACCCATCTCTCACGAGAATGAATGGAACACTTAAAACTGATTGGATCTAGGTGATGTTCACAGAGGTGAAGCACCGGGACTTTCGGTGCTTCACCTCTGTGAGCATCACCTATATCCAATGAGTGCTAAGTGTTCCATTCATTCTCATAAGAGATGGGTTTGTATGAACCACTACTCATGAAAACATGGGTCAATGAGTTTGACTCAAAAACTACAAAATTGAATCCTGATAGCAATATCACAATTTGACTTGCTGTGGAAATATCTCCTACTTATCAATTGATGAGCTTAAGGGGATTTCTAATGAGTGGCTCATAAGGAACAACACTTGGTGAAGGTTTTGCAAATGGGGCTGCAAGCAGAGTGGGTTTAACTATGGAGGAAACTCCATAGTTAAGTGCGCTCAAGCTGGAGTAGTACTAGGATGGGTGACCTCCCGAGAAGTCCTAGTGCTTCACCTCTGTGAGCATCACCTAGATCTAATGAGTGCTAAGTGTTCCATTCATTCTCATGAGAGATGGATTTGTATGAACCACTACTCATGAAAACATGGGTCAATGAGTTTGACTCAAAAACTACATAGTTGAATCCTGATAGCAATATCACAACATTTCAATCTCTTCCCTTCTATCACCTCTGAATTTTGTTAGCCATGGATCTTATAACAAACTTTGTCTCTGACCTCAAAATCATAAGCAATTTTCAACTCATCATTTTCAGTCAGCTATTATAACATTTAATATTTTCATCCATACTCGATTAATATTGAATGCATCGGTGATAACCAACTCGGTTATTACTATCACTCAGTATACACAAGACTGACTCAGTGTATACATAAATCTTCAATTACCGACCACATTAACTTGTTCAATTATGATCTCTTCTTTATAATAGAATAATGTAACAAGCTCAAGTCAACAACATAATGCCATAGACTCATCAATAAGTTACCCAATGTATAGCTTATCCTTATCTATCATATCCATCTTGTCCTTATGTAGATATCTCATTTCTTGATGCAGGAGCATCCTGGGTGTAAGAGCAATCTTGCATCACCCAAAAAAACATTTCTATTTTTTTTAAATTTTCAATAAGGGCTATTTTGTGCAGAGCTGCTATTTATGGAAAGTTACTATTTTTGGTAATTTTCGTATGTGCTCAGAATGATCTGATTTCTTTCTTGGAGGTTCATTTTGGTCATATAAGTCTGCCAGTAAAGTTTCATTGCCAGATCAAGTGTATATTGGAAGATATTGAAGATTTTTGGTATTGTTAGCAGGGTACAGAAACTTTGAACTCAATTTTGAAAGCTTTAGAGGCCCCGGATGAGGTCAAAAATTTGGGTGATGGGCGCTTGCGCAGGTCAAGCCTATAGAGCGCTTCATGGCATTTCCGAAATGGGGTTATAATAGCCGAGCGGGTCAACTGGTGATGACTTATGGTCTTCAGAAGTTGGGCCACCTGAAATGGCGGAAAATAATTTTCTTCAAAATTTCTGTTCGGGTTTCAAAGGTTATCTTGAGCCGACTATGATGTAATGAAATGTAAAATAAAAATAGTTTTAAGTTTGGTCGGCCTTATTGGCTAAAATTCTGGAACCTTCCCAGGCGGTGGAAAATTGCCTATATAAGGAAGGCTGTATTATTGTCTTAGGCAGTTCAGAATAGTTCTGGGTAGTAGATCTGGGTATTGATTTGAGGCTTTGTCCTACAGAATATTGTAAGGGAATGCCCATGTGGCTTTGCATATTGTAATTCTGAAAGTTTGTAATTCCACATTTGTGGAGATAATAAGAAGCCAATTTTCTGTTCTTGCATATTGTTGTTGTTTCTCTATTTCTATTATGTGTTTGTGGTATTAAGGGGAGCACCCTTCATCATTTCTTCACCATTTCTTCCTTCTACATATGTTCATATGTTTGTAACTATCATGATAAGTATAATAAAAAAATAGTTGACATCAATGACAACATATTGACTGATTTAATCATCTTACATATCACTTTAATAACTCAGTGATCTCTAATCACTGTATCTTTAGTTCATCAAGTTATTCAATTAGTTGTAGGTCATCAATCTCTCCCTTTAGCATTGATGGCAACACAAACAATATGAAATATGCCATACCATACCAAACATTTGTTCTACAACTATACAGATAAATGTTGTAGCTTGGTAAGCTCTCGCTAGCTTGATATTTAATATGTTTAATCACTACAACAACATTTCATGCAGACTCTCCCCGTGGATTTGATCTTCTTCAGTTCTCTGACTCTTTCTCTCTTTGTAGTGGGTAGATGTTTCATTTTCCATTCTCTCTCCCTTTTCATGTTCTCATCAATAGATATTTCATAGAGATCTCTCTCCCTTTGACAACAATGCCAAAAGAAAATAAACATCTCTTTAGCAGCCAAGTAGTTCTTTGTTACATTGTTCGGTCTAGATCAAGTACCTTCATGTACTGATATACAATTCTTTGTCCCAACTTTTATAATATTTCACAACCTTAGGAATCCTAAAGTGTGAGCTACATGCATCAAAATGAATGATTTTTCTAATAAATTATATGTTGATGCAACCTCCTGATCACCTTACTGACCAATAGATAGGGGATGGACCCCTAGTCTAGTCCTTAAGTACTCAAAAGTGTCCTTTGGTAAGGGCTTGGTAAATATATCAGCAAGTTGTTCTTTAGACTTCACAAACTCTAGTTTCACTTGCTTTTCTTGTACTTGTTCCCTCAAATAGTGATACTTAATAGATATATGCTTTATTTTTTAATGCATCACCCGATTCTTGAAAATGTTTATAGCACTTGTATTGTCACAATATATAATCACTGGATTAGTGATCACCTCATTCATTCCTTCCAACTATCCATAAATAGCAGCTCTGCACAAAATAGCCCTTATTGAATATAAAAACAAAAATATTTTTTTTGGGTGATGCAAGATTGCTCTTACACCCAGGATGCTCCTGCATCATACACACACGCACTTAAACATTTGACTCACTAAGACTTGCTTGGCTTTATTTCTTTGTGTGATGTCTATGATGATTTTTTTGTTGAGTGTTCTCCCCCTATGATTGTTTTTGATGATGCATAGCTAGAAGACTGAGGGTATGAGAATATATTTTATTTCTTTATCTGCTTGTGGGTATATTTTGTTGATCCTAACTGTCATGAGCATTTATGCTAGTCTTACTTGACACTATGGATTGACAAGCTATTATCCTTGACTTTTTTTTCACAAGTGCATGCTTATAGTTATCTTGACTTTCTTATGTCTTGATGTGAGCATAATCTTGCTACATCAAACTTAGGTAATCTCACTGCACTAGTCATCTTGACCTACATGTCTCTGATGCCTAGGTGGGATTTCCACATTTCTATCTAATATAGATCATATTCAGATCCACATAGTTATGCTAGTGTGTATTGTATGATCTTGCGACACTACCAATAATGCTCGATGATGATAATTAGATGTCTATTGGCTTCGTAACCTTGCAAGTAAACCACTTTTCATGTAGCTTGCATTCTTAAGTTCATGTTAGTTTAGTTTTGCATCTTGCATATGGAGAGAGCTCTCCTTTATCTTTCATGGACTTGTTAATCAAACTGTACTCACCTTTCGCTTCTTCTCGATCATGTCTTTCACTTCTTGTCTTTCATATCCCATCATTTCCTTTTCATTTCGGGATCAAAACCAAAATCCACATTCACCTTGATTGTCCAAATCACCTTTCTTCTTCTTCGATGTAGTTGGCTAACCTTTTGAGGCCTGATCCTTTGATCTTCGCTGGGGCATTCTTCACCTCTTCATCCCCATCTCTTTCCAACTTCTAGTCTTTCATTCACTTTCAAATCCCAAGTTTAACTCCTCTCTCCGTGGTGTTTACGGGTTGAGGGACTGATAGGTTAGTGCCCCGTGTCCCATGTGTGGGGCATATCTTCACTGCTTGATGGTTATTCTATTCTCTTTCTTTGATTATGATTTCTAGTGATTTGATCATATTGCTCTTGCTTTTGCATTCCCTCTACCAGATTTTGCTTTTGATCCCGTGGGGGCAGACACATCATATCTTATTAGCTATCTCTTTCCTAAGTGTTCAGTATTATTGCTACCAAGCTGATCATGCAGGATTTTCTATCTCTCTGCACTTCATTCTTTGGAGTTAGAATGCTATTGCTTGCCTTCTTGGCTATCTCTTGCTTTCTTGGCTGATCTGAGTTGCTTTGTGATCCCAAATTGATCTCAAATTTCAACTTCATTCTTTGACTGCATGTGTTCCCAAATCAATCACACATTATTCAAAGAGGGGCAAATGTATACACCTAAAAATGGTCATCTAGACTACTAGCCCCTTTTTCTAAATCTTCAATTGCTTATTCTTGATCAAATCCTAGTTCTGTCATTAATTTGATTATTTTCTATGGGCTAACCATCTTATCTTAAGTCTTTATTTAATTAAAAGGAATATTTCCTCCCCTTTTATTAAATAAAAAGCCCCCACTTTTCCTCTTATCCTAAGTTGCACAAATAAAGCATTATTCTTATTTTATAAAAAAGAGAAAAACACTTTTTGTCTCATATGGACACAAAAGTCAACTCTTATTTTCTCATTGGAGGATATTTGTGCACATGGATTGATCCCTCTTCAAGCTCCACCATTGATTAAATCTTTTGCCTCTTAATCTCCATGGTCCATTCCTTCTCATTTCCTTTAAAAGGAGAGCTCTCTTCTTCATTCTAGATCCCCAACTTTGTATGCTAATGTTATGCTGCAGGTTTTCTAGGTCACTTTGGAGCTTTTGGAGATTTGGAGCATTCTTGGATTTTTTCATCTACATGTTATCATAGTTTCATTTCTTGCATTTTCATGGCATTCTTACCTTAGTTTCCTTTATGCTTTAGATTAATTCATCTAGCTTAACTAGGAGGCTTTGTAATACTTATTCTTTCATTTCCATAGTTTAGCTTGCATATTCATCTTAATCTAGCTTGCATTGCATTTCATTTGATTCTTGAGGATATTGGAATTCTTGCCCTTGTCTTTATTTGAATCTCCCATTGCATGGTTTACTAGCAAGGTTATTGGCTTAATAGCTCTAGTTGAGAGCATTCTTAAAAACCCTTGCACTCCATGCCTATGAAGCTATGGATCAATTTTTGAGACCTCCTTCTTGAGTGTTCTTGAATGTAATGATTCATAGAAGTGTGACACATTTATAGCACACATCATCTATCTATATCATAGAAATAAGATACATTGCATCCATCGCATAGTCACAAATAAATGCATCATAAACATCATATAGTTTCATATAAAGATAATCTCATAAATCAACTCATCAAGAAGAACAAAGGAATATATCATCACATATCATCAAAAGAGTGTTCATCAATGATCCACCAAATCAGTATATCAAGATACAAATGTCATATAAAGTGATACATTAAAAGTTCTGACCAATCAAATAACATGACATGTGCTACAAAGGACATAAAAAATGAGTGAATCTATCATCAAATCAATCAAGATCTCGTAGCACCAGATCTATTTGGACCTCTATCATCCTGTAGAGGAGGATCCTAAGAAGTGCTCACTCCACTTTGTCTTTGAACCACAGCTGACATAAACTAATGCATCAAGGTAGCAACCTGATCTAAATGTCCAATAACAGTGGACATATCTATCCTCAAAGATTGAACCTCTCATACTACAATACCCATAGTAGGAATATCCTGTGAACCCTATCCTTGATCCTATGGCTGATGAACCTATGGAGGCACCTGCTATGTCAGAACTTGATCCTGCTATGCAGGAACATCATCCTGCTGAGCCAAGGCAACTCTCTGCAACTAAACTAAAGGGTCTAATCCACCCAAAATCTACCTAGCAACATCAACATGAGCTTGTCTCTACTATCTCTACTATCTATGAACTCTCTACTATCTATCTGCTGCTCTAGGATGAACATCAACTGCATCATCATGTCCTCTAGCTTGATCTCTCACCCGTCCTCTACGAACAATAATCGGAGGATCTCTACATCCTCACCGTCTCTGATGTCTCCTACCACTACCACCGTCATCATCACCACCACCACCACCACCATCACGAGGACCTGGAATAGGCTCGACTGGATCAGTAAAATGAATAAACCTATTATGACACCACCAATCTACATACTCACGAGACATACCAGCATCTGCTATACCAGGAAGCATCTTCCATTTACAGTAAGCCATACCAGCAATCTAATCCAAGGAAAACTAATAATCAATAAGAGGACCCCACATGGATCTCTCTGCATGTACCTAAGCATATAATGTAGCACCTAGAGGCATATCTTGCACTCTACCATACTATCTCAAAACTCTACCAAAGTAGAAGCTCTCAATAGTGGTATCAGACCTGCCAATCATCCAACAAGGAGTGAACATGTAAGGTAACTCATCGTCATCCTCTCTCCAACCCTCGCAACCAATGTATGGATGCCACTAAACCTGATCAAGATCATCTATAACCCGACACCAATAATCCAGATGACCTAAATGATGTTGAATCACCATACTAGTTATCAAAAAGCATATGGAAAACCATGAGGCCAAACCCTATCAGAAATAGGCCTAGTAATAGGGAGATGCTCCCAAATCCACAACTGAAGAACCATGGCACTGAACGATAAGGAAGAACTCTCTCTATATACCACCTCATGAAGATCATGATATAACTGTGCTAGCACATAGGAACCCCAATCGAAATGTCGATGCTACGCTAATAAATCCTCCAATATCCTACCCCAACCAATAGAAAAACTGTGACCTCGTCAGTCGGGAAGAAGTAAACCACCAATCAATGCACCAAGTACTGCAGGCAATGTAGGAAAGGAAGCAAACTGTGGCCATGTGATAGTATCATCATCAATAGTATTGTCCTCGAACACTCATCGGAAGACAATAGAATCATAATAAACTATCTCTCCTCGGCATGGGATACGTAGCAAATGATACACGTCCTTCGATGTGATCATCATCTCGCCATGCGAAAGGTGAAAAGTGTTGTGGTGGAAGTGCCAAAGCTCCGCCATAGTAGTCAATAACCCATGGTTCAGCTGAAACTGGGGAAGATCGAGAAGAAAACTCAAACCACAAATCTCAATGACATGGTACTTTGCTGGAGTAAGCACCTGCCCGAGATCGATAACCCATGAAGCAATCGAATGGAGATACAATATAGTAAAGTGAGCCTGTTTGGCAAAACAAGAGAATTATATCAGCATATTATATCAAGGAATAGCTAACGTCAATCAATTTATCTCCTAACTCTATATCTTGAGGAAGGAAAATCATTATTTTATCTCTCTAGATCTCGAGAGTGAAATATCAAACCATCAACCCATCACATCAGATTGACAAATCACATTTGTTGGTATTAATATACGGATATTCTAATCAATTGTTTAGTTCAAATTCAACAAACCTAATCTAATCATTCGAATCAAACATCGGAAATCATAAAAAAAATTCACGAAAAAAAATCAAGTACAGGTGAAAATTTTGCAAAAAAGGCTGCAAGCATGATTTTAATCATAGCAAGCGACATTTCTCTTAAGCAATATCAAAAGGCTATTAAGAAAAATTATTCTATCTCACGTGACAAATTGCACACAAGTGACAATGAATCATGCTAGGCGATAACGAAATGTAGCCTACGCGACAACAAATTGCTAGGATTTCCTACGCGGTAACCTAACTGAAAATTGGCATTTTTGCCCTAGATCAATGTGTGAATGTTTTATTTTCAGGTGATAATGAAAGTTTGTTAGGTGACAACTAAATACACATAAGTGTGACTGAAATACATGGATGCGACAGTAAATAGTCTTACGTGACAATGAAATATTGCTAAGCGTGATTGTACCGATTCTAAGTAACGATGAAATTCAAATTTGTAATAAATGCTAATAAATTAGCAATAAATGCAATTAGGGAGTTCAAAATGACTTATCGAAGGTCCATAGTCAGGTGGCCTCACATATCTCTGACACCTCTTGAATCGATGCTCTCGAATAGGGACAACCATCTCAAAATTCACCGCAAGATCAGAGAAAAAATCACCAAAGACAAAAGTAAAAATGAATAGTAAATCTAGGTTTTTAAACCTATGTAAGCTAATTTGACCTAATTTTAAGGTGAAAATTGGACTTTGACCTATATTAACTTGTCATATTGCATCGGGGCAAATTGTGAAGTATGACATATCATGAGAGTTTTTCAAAAATGAAAACATATCAATTAATCATTGGAAATTATCAAACCAAAACAATAATATGTTTTATTTCTGAGGGGGCATATAATTGGATAATTATATCAATATCAGGAGTAACATCATCAAAAATCAAGGGACTGATCATCAAATCAAAGCGAAAGCTTTTATCAAAAAAATTTTGTAATCAAACAAAAGGGGCATCATATCGAATACAATAATCAAATCAGGTTTTCACATCAAGAGAATTTCATATCAATCATCAAAATAAACATCATATCAGGATAAATCATCAAATCAACCATCATATCAAGAATGATTCAATCAAGAGTGTTTCATATCGATCATACCTACATCAATTTCATATCAAGAATCAAAGATTGATCATCAAAGACATCAAACAAACATCAAGGATCAACCATCATTGAATCAGGACCTATTATCAACAAGATCAGGGTATTCTTTGAATTAACATGTTTCGCATGTCAACTCAAAGAGGGGCATTTGTAATCACCTAAAAATGGACAAAGATTAGATAAAAGAAAATCAAGTTAAATCAAAGCAAATCAAAGACAAAATTGAATCAATTGAATCACAATGCACATTTAGCCAATCAAAATTAAAATCAAGTATTAATTTGAGATAAATCAAAATTGAGAGCATTTTAATCAAGTGCAATCAAATTAAAATATAATTAAATCAATTAATTGTATAGTCTTGGATTAAATTAAATTCAACCCATTCAAGGGGTACATGGCTAAAATAAATCAATTAATAAATCTCAATTACTCTCAACAACCCAAAAGGAGAGGAAATTCAATCAACCAATGAGATTTAAGGAAAGGCATTCACATGGATCAAGCTAAATTCAATCTCAATCACTCAAAATGAAAGAGAATCTTGACCATCCATCTTGTCTACTTGTCCCAAGCTTTGAGGACACAAACTTTGCATTGTCTTCAAAGGGTCAAACCAAGGACTCAACCAAGGTTTAATCATGATCAAATACAACTACACCCCCTACCATTGGAAAATCTATAAAAGGAAGACCAAAATCCTTGATTATAATCAACCACATATTTGAGAATTGCATTGAACCTCTTGTAATTTGAGTTTAGAAAGGCATTTCAGAGCATAATTAGCATTTATTTTGATAATTGTTAGCTTTATCATTGTTTATCTTTATCATTCTCATTCTAGGATTGTCATTAATGAGAGCTTGCTGAGAACTTATTCATTAACATCTTAGTTAGAGAGCCATAGGATGCTCAATTGATCATTAATTTTCTATAGTTTTCTCTATTGCTTTGTGGTTTAATTTAGTTACTATTTCAATTATTGATGATTAACCTTAATTCTATGAAGATACTTTTATTAGTATACAATATCTTCAACAATTTTACTAATTTTTCTCTTTCTTGTTACCTTCTCTTATTCTTCTCTGATCTTTCCTAAGTTATCCCTATAATTTCCCCATCTCTCCTCAATAGGGTCTACTTCTGTAGCCAAAACATGCTCTACCTGCATAGTCAAGATCTCATAACTTACTTCATACCCCATAGGGTAACACCATTTCCTCCTTGGCTCTACTACCTCAAAACAAACACAATCAGTTTCAACCATGAAATAGATAGTGTCCTCATACTTCTCAACAATATCTTTAGGTATCCTATACCTTTCCTTCATCTACCTTTATAGTATCTTGGTCCAAGAAAATAGTTCACCATCAACCCAATTTTTTTCTTGTCTTCTATAACTCTCACAAATCTGAATTCTAGTGGGTACATTGTCTTTCCATGCCCTAGGGTGCATGCCAGGGAACTTGTGAATGATATATATGTACATGTGTACCAACAAGGACCCAAACCTAAATGCTTTAGTTCTATCTTTCTTTATTACCTATACATTCTCTAGAAACTGTTGATCTAATACTTCGCAAAGATTATACTTCTTATTTTCCTTGACCATCCTATAGGACATCATGATAACGCCAACATAAATAGATTTTGGTCTACTACTATAGTATAGTTTGTAGCCTAATATCATAGCCACTAATCTAACATCTTGCTGGAAGATGTCATTGACTAGCATTTCCCTCTTATACCATTTAGAGTGAGTTAGGGTTCCCACATGTTTCCTTAAGTTCTTTTTTGCTACAGGAAGGGATCCTTCATTATCTAATCCAATTATGTCATGGATCATCTGTGCACATATTTTCACTAGTTGTTCTCCAATCCATATGAGCTAATCATGGATTCTACTAAGAATAATCTTGAACCATTCTGTTTCCATGAATTTTGTAAGTAGGTTTAGCTTAATGATAGATTGACTCTCTAGGTGCTTGAATTCCTCTACCATATATCCATATGCTTCTATCATAGCATCCAATTCACTATAAATATTCACATCTCCTATGATTTCATATTTGCAGTGAATATAAGCCCTAATATCTTCTACCTAAAATACGTCAATAGGGGTTTGTGAAAACACTCCTTTCAGATCATCCTCACAAGACTTAAATAAATGTTTCTTGAACTTGTACCTAGGTCTATCCACAACATCAAAGATAACTAGTGCATCCATAACTTCTCAATGAGTATAGGTCTAAATACCTTAAACACACTTGAATCTGGTACTTTGCTTCACGCGATCATGAAATCTCTCTGCTAGATGACTGCACTGCTTCACAAATTTTCTCTCCTTAGTTGTTGATTAAAAAATAGTGCTGAAATGATTTTCTCCAAGCTCTTTTATCCTTCCCAAGTCGAGTAAGTGCATTAAACATTGGTAGCTCAACTTTGCATACTGTCTAGTCAACACAAAACTTGCGAACACAGAAAATGGATCTCCAAGTGTTGTGCTCTCAACCATAGACTACACAGTGTCTGTACACACCATACCTAAGCTCTCATGAGCTTACTCCACACATACATGGTTTGGATATATTCTGATATCTATATCCAATGCTCCCCCTAAGGCCATGCAGCCTTCTAGGTCAATATCTCAAATAATTCATCATGCGAAGACACATTATCATCTATTGTCTCTCCCTTAAACAATGTCTTATTGAATTCTTTCACCTTCCATATCTTATCATCCTCTTTGCTTTCTAATTTCTTCAAAATGATTCTCAAATTCATCCATGTACTCATTAAGACTTTTTCCACTATCACCAAAATTATTCCTTATGACCACAGGAGGTGGTCCTCTTTGTTCTCTTGGTCCACTTTTGTTGTTCTCTCCATTGTATCTACAAAAATTTGCTATATGTCCAAGGTTGTTACATTTGTAACATGTAGGTGGTCTCCTTCTTTCCTGATTGACTTGTAGCTTACAATATCTTGTAGTATGACCAAATTTATTTCATTAAAGACGTAACCTTGGCTACTAACTCTTCTCTGACATAGTCTTGTTTATACCTTGACTGATCTAGTTTTCTACAATCTGCTTTCTTGTGTCCATAATCATAATAGTTATAACAGTAACTATAAAAGGGTTTAGAGGTACCTTTACTTCTGCAATCTCTTTTCATGTGTCCAACTTTGTTGCATCCAAAGCATCTACCTCTGAAAGGTCTGATTTGTTCTTTAGGTTCTTCATGAGTAGGTCTTTCTTTAGTCTTTGATTCATTTGCTTCTTCATTGGTCTTAGAATATTTTTCTTCATTGAATCCAACTCCAATCATGTATCCTTTAGGTTTCTATATTTATCTTTGCTCATCAATTTTATCATTGCTCATGTGCAACTTCTTAATGTGCAATTTGGATTGAGTGAGTTATCCTCTAATTATCTGATTGTACTTCTCCAATTCCTGACATTTATCATTGTAGTGATCAAGTTCAGTCTTCATTTATCCCATGTCTCATTTTCTTCTTTTAGCGACTCTTCAACTTTGTTCCTTGCATCCTTTTTATGTTAAATCTCTTTAATCATCAGAAGATTGATTTTCTCTTTTTCTTGCTCCAGCTTCTTTATTTGATCTGATGTATCATTTTCTAAATCTTCTTGGATCTTTTCCATAAGTTCTTATTTCTGATTTCTTGAGGTTTCAAGTTGTTCCTTTAGTTTCCTGATGAAACCTTCTGCTCTTCTTAGTTTGAACTTCAATAGACTATTCTCAGCCTTCTCTTTGTCCAGATCCTCAAGTGCCACTTCAAAGTTCTCTTGCAAATTTTTTGAATCCATTCTAATCTCCCTTAAGTTGTTAGGATTTCTCTCCAAGGGCCAATGGCTTTGATACCAATTTTTAGGATTAGGTAATATTGAAAGGGGGTGAATCAGTATTACTGAAATTTAATTTAAACTTCAACCAATTATAAATAAACCAAAACAATGCTGAAATGAAAAGAAAATATAAGCACAACACATAACTCATGACACCATGATTTGTTCTCGAGGAAACCCTAGCCAAAGGAAAACCCCAATGGGGATGATACCCACAACTATGTACTAAAATATTATATCCCTATTGATGAACTACAACTGATTTAGAACCTGATTGAAGAATCTATGATTTAAGATCACTGAGTTGATTGATTAGATATGTAATATGATTAAATCAGTATTATATTGTCATTGATGTCAACTAGTTTGACAACACTTATCTTGTAAGTTACTATACCGAAACATCTGTAGAAAATGAGTAAAAGAGATGAAGAACAAAAATACCTACATGAGAAAGATGGATATGATAGATGAGGATAAGGAATACATTGATTAACTTGTTGATGAGTCTATGACCTTATGATATTGACTTGATTATGTTTCATTCATCTATGATGAAGAAAAGAGTTGAAAGACACAAAGTAGTGTTGTTGGTAAATGAAGCATTTTAGTATACACTGACAGAGTGTAGTGTATACCAAGCATAGTACAAACCATGCTTGTGTTCATCGATGCATTTCTTTGTTAACCAAGAAGAAAAAAATGAACTAAATGATTAGTTTAGCTGATAAGATTGATGAGCTGGAAAGTGTATGATTTCGAGGTAATAGATAATGTTTAATACACAGATCAACAACTGACAAAATTTAGGAAAGATCTAAAGGATGAGAATCAAATGTGTTATTGACACAAGTGTCGAGGTATGTTTAAGAGGCAAAATCAATGAAGATGATTAAGCGGTAAAATTTGATGGAGCAGAAGACAATGGTTTACATGTCTATATAAGAGACTAGAGATTTCACAATGAGTGTGATGTCAGAAGAAAAGGAAACTACAAAATCATCACGTGAACAAGTTTTCATGCATTCTGATCATACTGGTTAAGGAGAACCCTACTGCAGAGCATTATCGAGTGATAGAGAGTAATTAATGATGGATAGTAAGTTGATATATTGTTGAATCAGAAATGTTACATTGATCAAAAAAATTTGTATGAGCTGAACATTGATCTGTATATTTGCAATTGAAGTTGTATTAAGATAGATCACCTACTGTTACATATTTAACCATTGTACACAGTCAAATCTCTTAACTGAGTGGACTAAGAAAGTCTTATTATGTATCATTCATAGAATGAACATTGTTATCCTATCAACCTCAGAGTGACTGCTGGTTGGACGATAACGGTTGGTCTTAAATCCTCTAACAAGGTCACACCTAATAGTGTTTTTGTAACCTTTAATAGGGTTGGGTCTTCACTAACCTCACTTCAGAAGAGTGAATATTTTTGGGTTGCTGGTCTCAGTTGGTTTTTCCCTTCACAGGGTTTCCACATTAAATCTCTTGTGTTATGTGTTGATTGTGATGTTTGTATTGATGTCATATTTACATGTTGCATATTTGATTTGATCGGTAACTACTATATGTTTTAGACTGATAATCGGTAAAAGCACAGATAGTAAAAATATTTTAAGTTACCAAGTAGCAGAAATTGAAGTATTTGTTTTTGGATTATACATTTTGTATTGGGACAATGATTAACTGATTCACCCCCCTCTCAGTTATTCTAACAATTGGTATCAGAGTGTTGGTTGCTTAGAATAGAGTTTTAAGGACTTCAGTAAAAAGATCTCAAAATGTATAAGAGGGAATTGCCAAGACTGAACAAAGAGAACTTCACAGTATGGCAAAGCTGGATGAAGTTGCACATATCTAGAATTGGGAATGTTGCACTTGAATTGATGGAGAATAGCTATATAGAACCGACACCTAGTCCCCTGACACTTCATCAACTGAAAGACAGGCATGAACACAATGTTACTATGATGTAAATTGTTGCTGCCTATACCGATGCCGAATTTGAAGATATCAAAAGATGCACTACTGCAAAAGCCATGTGGGATAAACTTTCTCAAGTTTACAGTGGAGATGCGAATGTCAAAAGAGCTAGAGCAGAAAGCTTAAAGGGCAGATTCGATGATATGAAGATGAAGGAAGGTGAGAATATAGTGCATTACACAAATAGACTGAAAGAGGTACTACATGTTATTAGAGCATCTGATGGATTCATTAGTGAAGAAATAGTTGTAAGTAAAGTATTCAAAACCTTATTGTCAGTTTATGCAATCAGAATATCTGTTATTCATGAAACAAGGTCTACATCTGGTAATGTACTTACACTTGGAAATATGATTGGTAAACTTACAACCTTTGAGTTAAATAACTTTGATAACAGTGTTGTTCCATCTATTGAGTCCAATTTCATGTCTTCTCTGAAGATTAGTAAGTCTAGCAGGAATAATAAAAATGGTGATAGTGACAGTAATACCAATGATGAGCTTGATGAACTTGAAGCTCTTATGGCCAGAAGATTACCCAAAGGTAAAGGAAGGTATAGAGGTAAGCTACATTTGGCATGCTTTAACTATAAAGAGGTTGGCCACATCACTGCTAGATGTCTACATAAGAAAGATGATGAAAGATCCAAATACCGATCTGAAGGAAGCTATGGGAGAAGATTCAATAGAGGCTACCGACACAACAGAGATAACCGAGATAGTAATGATAAAAAAGAAGAAGGTATGTTTCATAGCTGAAGATAATGAATCTGAATCTAAGTATGATGATGATGTAGAAGTTGTATTTGTTGCTATGAAAGATGAATCAGAGGAAGAAGAAGAAAAACATGAAGAAACAACACTAATCTCTAAAGTTAACAAAAATAGTACATGGATCATAGACAGTGGCTGTACACATCACATGACTGGTGATGAGGAGAAATTTGATCAACTTGAAGAATACAATGGAGGATCAGTTAAGACGGGTAATGACACACCCTGTATGGTAAGAGGTAAATGATCCTTGATGATAAATGATATGATAAAATGTGATAATTCTTATTGGGTAGATGGACTGAACTATAACCTATTAAGTGTGGCACAGGTGAATAATTCAGGTCACCAAGTTGCTTTTGAGAGAAAGAAAGTGAAAATCTTTGATGATGGAGGAAGACTAGTTGGAACTGGAGCACAATCAAGAGGTAATTTGTTTTATCTTGATACTGATGAGTCTTCTTACTTCATGATGAAAAATGAAGATGCTTGGTTGTGGCATAAAAGGTTATGCCATGTGAATTTTGATAACATGATTAAGATCAGTAAAAGAAAAAGAGTTAGAGGTCTGCCCAACTTGTCAAAATTGGATCATGTTATGTGTCATGAATGTCAGAAGGGTAAGATGACTAAATCTAGTTTCAAAATTAAGGACTATTCAACAAAGAAGATACTTGAGTTGGTTCATACCGACCTATGTGGTCCTATGAGAACTCAGAGTTATTATGGTGATAAATACTTTATTCTTTTTGTTGATGACTATACTAGATTGATGACTGTTATGTTCTTAAAAGAAAAATCTGAAGCATTTAAGATGTTCAATTGGTATAAAGCTAAGGTAGAAAAAGAGATTGGTAAGGAATTGAAATTCCTAAGATATGATAGAGGAGGTGAATTTATCTCTGATGAATTTACTAATTTCTGTAATGAGCATGGTATTAAAAGATAGGTCTCTACACCAAGGACACCTTAGTAGAATGGGATTGTTGAAAGAAGGAACAAGTCAATAGGTGATTGTGCTAGGACACTGATGCTGCAAAAGAATGTTTCTCAGACATACTAGAGGGAAGCTGTCAGTATAGCTGTTTATGTTTTTAACTGAGTGCAACTGAAGAAGGACACCAACAAGACACCCTATGAGTTGTGGTTTGGACACAAACCTACTGTAAGTTATTTCAAAATTTTTTGAAGAAAATGTTTTATTCTGAAAGATGATAGAAATGGTAAATTTGACTCAAAAGGTGATGAAGGTATATTTCTAGGATATTCCTATTAATATGATTTAGAACAACGGAGAGGGGGGGGTGAATCAGTTGTTCTCAGGTCCTGATGTATAAAACAATCTCAAAAACTTATCCCTAAATCAGATCCAATAACCAAAACAAATTCAGACATCATTGATTCAATAATAGAAACATCTAAAAATGCAGTCCACTATCCAGCTATAACTTAACTTGCAAAACATAGTAATGTTCAAACCAAAACATTCACACAAGTATTAACACCAGGATTTATAGTGGAAACCCAATTTGGGAAAAACCACTTTGTAACATGCTACTATTATTTTCACTCTTCTGAAGTGAGTTCGGTAAAAAGCCAACCCTATCAAAGGTTACAATACACACTGTAAGGTGTGACTTGGTTAAAGGATTTCAATCACCCTGTTAAAAGTGAGTTTAGTCATAGGACTTACACACACTCCATTAGAATGCAACCTTGTTCAAAGGATTTAACATATGACTGTTAGGTCAACCTTTGTTAAAAGGATTTTGACTGTTACAATGGTTATAAAGTAGCAGCAATATTATCTTAAAAATATACAACTCACTTTGCAAATATCAGATCTGATTCCGTACACTAATGCTAGTTTACTGACTTTGAAACTTTGCCATTTCCATCTCTGATCTACTTGGAACTTTTCTTCAAGCAATCACCACAATTCTCCTTCAGCCTTTTCTGCTTATTTAGTCAATAAAACTCTCCTCTTCCAGCATTCTCTATTCTCCATGTACATCCATATCACAATGCTCAGGTTCCCTTTATACTTTCCTCAATTAGGTTAACTCATCTTATGCCACTCAATCTCATTCATAGATCTTAGGGATAGGTCAGATTCATTGAATCTACCCACTTCATGTTCTTCAGCTCCTTTTCTAGAATCATCTCAAATCTCTTAAAGATTTACAATAAAATATTTTGCAGTGCATTTAATGCTTCCAAACAGTCAATAAATAAAGTCAACACATTTTACATAATCCAAGAATTCAACAATGTCAGCTCCAAAATTAAATTCTCTTCAAATATAAAATTGTTGATGCTCGATTAATACTATGATTGTCCACTCGGTCTTCATGTAAAAAGCTCGGTCATTACTAAAATTGTTTCCTCAGCTTACACTGTCTTCCTCAGCAATTAAATGTTGTTCGATCGACACTATAATTTTACTCGACATATACCAACTTAGTCGACACTAACATTACTTGGCTTAAACATGATTTTTCCATTCTTTGCTAGGTCAAGCCTACCAGTTTAGTCTTCAGTCTTACTAAGATAAACAATACATTATCTCATCATTGTGCAACATAGTCAAGTACACTTTGTAGTATCAAGATAACTCAACCTTTCCTTAGGTGCTATTGTTACCAACCTTGCTTAGCCCCTTAGCAACACTCAAATAGATATAGTACTTTCCTAAGTAGCAACAGTCTTACTAGTTAAGGTTTGACATCAATGACAATACAACAATTGTTTCAATTGCAGTTTCCAACAATTCCAATAAAAGAAAAGCATATAAGTGTTTGAATAAAACTACTAATAAAATGATTGAAAAAACTAATGTCTGAGTTGATGAGTTTTATGAAAAAAACACAAAGGAAAGTACAAAGGAACCAGAAGACTATGATAGATTCACTTACATTGAACAATCAGAGTATCTACCGAAGCCGCAGCCTGTGATAACCAGTCAACAGGAAAACAATACTGAACAATAAGAAAGACAAACCAACGAGCAGGATGGCCCTACCGAGCAAGAAAATGAACCTGCATAGGATGAACAAGAAAGAAGAAATAGGATACTGGTGATATTTTTCAGAAGACATCATCCTGAAACACAAATTATTGGAGACAAACAAGCTGGCATGCAAACAAGGAGCAAAGCAAGACAAGGTACATGTCTAGTTTGTGATTATGAACTGAAAAATGTAAAAGTTGCATTAGAAAATGATGAATGGGTTAATCCAATGAAAGAGGAAATAGAACAGATAGAGAAGAACAAAACTTAGACCTTAGTACCTTGACCTAAAGATAAAAATGTTATTGGTACTAAGTGGATATTCAGGAACAAGCAGAATGAGAATGGAGAAGTAACAAGAAATAAATCTAGATTGGTATGCAAAGGATATGCACAAGAGGAAGGAATTGATTATGGTGAAACATTTGCACCTATTGCTAGATTGGAAGGAGTCAGAATGCTACTTGCATATGTTACACACAAGAAATTAAAATTTTATCAAATGGATGTCAAGTCAGCATTTCTGAATGGAATACTTGAAGAAGAAGTCTACATAGAACAACTTGAAGGGTTCGTTGATCCAGAAAAGAAAGACATGGTATGTAGATTACATAAATCTTTATATGGTTTGAAGCAAGCACCGAGAGCCTGGTATGAGAGGTTGCATACTTATTTGTTAAGTATAGGATTTGTAAGAACAAGTGAGAACAATAATTTGTATATGAAAGGAGATACTGATGATACAATTCTTATTGCTGAAATTTTTGTGGATGACATTATATTTGGAGGTCAAGATCAAATTTGTAAAGCCTTTGCTGATGAAATGAGGAATGAATTTGAGATGTCTATGTTCAGAGAGATTAAGTTCTTTCTAGGACTACAAGTGATGGGATATTCATCTCACAATCAAAATATATCAAATAAGTATTGAAAACATTTGGCATGAAAGATGCTAAACCTATGGGAACACCGATGGCTATTGGATGTAAACTAACTAAAGAAGATGAAACTACAGAGGTGAACTAGACACTGTACTGATCAATGATTGGTAAGTTAATGTATGTAGTACATAGTAGACCAGACATAGCACATGATGTGGGAATAGTTGCTAGGCTTTTTGCTAATCCTAGAGAATCACACATGATTGCTACTAAAAGAATCTTAAGATACCTAAAGAAAATAGAGGATTATGGATTATGGTATCCTAAGGAAGGAAAGTTTGAATTTAGAGTTTATACCGACACTAATTGGGCTGGAAATGTGGATGACAGAAAAAGTACCACTAGAGGAGCATTTTTCTTTGGTGAAAGACTTGTTACATGGACAAGTAAGAAGTAGGCTTGCATTTCTCAGTCTATAGTCAAAGTAGAGTATGTTTCTACTGCTACAAACTATTCAAATATTGCATATATTAAGCAAGTTCTGGAAGGTATGAATGAGATAATCACTGACCCGGTGATTATATACTGTGATAACACCAATGCAATAAATATTTCATAGAATCTAGTGATGCACTCTAAGACAAAGCATATATCAATTAAGTATCACTACTTGAGAGAACAAGTATAGGAGAAGCAATTTAAGATGGAGTTTGTTACATCAAAAGAACAACTTGCAGATATATTTACAAAGGCTCTACCGAAGGATACATTTGAGTACTTGAGGAGTAGACTAGGGGTCCATCCCCTATCTACCGGTCACTAAGGTGATCTAGCTATTGCACCAGCCTAATCTTATCAGAAGATCATTCATGTTGATGCAACATAGTTCACACTTTGGATCATGTCTAAGGTTGTGAAAAGTACTGGAATAGATTGACATATCAGTATACAGAGATACAAAGTATGCACCAGACAACAAAGAGTTACTTGGCTACTGAAGAGTTGTTTGTTTATTTGTTTCTTTGGCATTTTTGTCAAAGGGAGAGATAAATAATATGAAACAATATGCACCGACAAGAACTATCTAAGGGAGAGACAAATTGAAGAAAGGGAGAGCACTAAAGATTAGTTACTGAGAACAAAAGAAGGAATCCAAGAGCAGATAATATCATATTTGTAGAATGTCAAAGCTACATTTGTAATGTTGTTGAGTAACATAGTGATTAAACATATTAAGCTAGGGAGAACTTGTACAACATTTTATTCACAGAGTTGTAGAATACATGTTTGGTATGTGTATGGTATATTTCATATTTCTTGAGTTGCCATCAATGCCAAAGGGAGAGATTGATGAACTACTACTGATTTAGAACTTGATTGAAGAATCTTTGATTTAAGATCACCAAGTTGATTGATTAGATATGTAATATTATTAAATCAGTATTATATTTTCATTGATGTCAACTAGTTTGACAACACTTATCTTGTAAGTTACTATACTGAAACATCTGTAGAAAGGAGTAAAAGAGATGAAGAACATAAATATCTACATGATAAATATGGATATGACTTATGAGGATAAGGATTACATTGAGTAACTTGTTGATGAGTCTATGACCTTATGATATTGACTTGATTATGTTTCATTCATCTATGATGAAGAAAAGAGTTGAAAGACACAAAGCAGTGTTGTCGGTTGATGAAGCATTTCAGTATACATCGACGGAGTGTAGTGTATACTGAGCATAGTAAAAATTGAGCTTGTGTTCATCGATGCATTTCTTTGTTAACTGAGAAGAACATAATGAACTAAATGATTAGTTTAGCCGATGAGATTGATGAGCTGGAAAGTGTATGATTTTGAGGTAACAGATAATGTTTGTTACATAGATCGACGGCTAACAAAATTCAGGAAAGATCTAAAGGATGAGAATCAAATGTATTATTGACACAAGTGTCAAGGTATGTTTAAGAGGCAAAATCAAAAAAGATGATTAAGCAGAAAAATCTGATGGAGCAGAAGAAAATGGTTTACATGTCTATATAAGAGACTAGAGATTTCACAATGAGTGTGATGCCGGAAGAAAAGGAAATTGTAGAATCATTACGTGAACAAGTTTTCATGCATTTTGATCATACTGGTTAAGGAGAACCCTACTACAGAGCATTACTGAGTGACAAAGAGTAATTATTGACGGACAGTAAGTTGATATATTGTTGAATCAGAAATGTTACATTGATCAGAAAGATTTGTATGAGATGAACATTGATTTGTATATTTGCAATTGAAGTTTTATTAAGATAGATCACCTAATTTTACATATTTAACCATTGTACACAATCAAATCTCTTAACCAAGTGGACTAAGAAAGTCTTATTATGTATCATTCATAGAATGAACATTGTTATCCTATCAACCCCAGATTGACTGCTGGTTGGACGATAACGATTGGTATTAAATCCTCTAACAAGGTCACACCTAACAGTGTGTTTTTAACCTTTAACAAGGTTGGGTCTTCACCGACCTCACTTCAGAAGAGTGAATATTTTTAGGTTGCATGTCCCAGGTGGTTTTTCCCTTCACAGGGTTTCCACGTTAAATATCTTGTGTTATGTGTTGATTGTGATGTTTGTATTGATGTCATATTTACATGTTGCATATTTGATTTGATTGGTAACTACTATATGTTTTAGACTGATATTCAGTAAAATCACAAATAGTAAAACTATTTTAAGTTACCGAGCAGCAAATATTGAAGTATTTGTTTTTGGATTATACATTTTGTATTGGGACAGTGATTAACTAATTCACCCCCCTCTCAGTTATTCTAACACCTATTAGGTGATCTATCCCTTTTAGGAGCTAATTGTTACATAGTACATTTTCTTTTTAGAGGAATACAAAACCCTGTTAGGGGATACAAAACACCTGGTTAAAGGTGGTGAGCATACAACTCTTACAATCAAAATACTGTCTCAAAAAGAGTTCTCCAAAATGAACAATATAAGCACTTTCCTTACTTAAATAGTTCCATTTGTAGCTCTATCATATACTGATCTCACATCTACTCTATGCTCTTAGGTTCACATCATCATTATCATTTTCATATCATCATCTCATGCATACTTATCACTTCCACAAAACACTCTATACTTATACAAAATCTGCCATCCAATCAACTTCAGTAATACCATACAAAACATAATAATATATTATGTAAATGATAAACATAGAGTCAGCAATCTTATATTACCAAAGAGTCAGCAATATACTTTATCCATTTGACTTAGCATGTTACCATATCCACTATTCTTTCCTTAATCTTCACAACTGCTCATATGCCCTGTTATACTGATTCTCTATCTTCACATACCTTCAAATCACTGTATCTTACTGATCTAATCACAAAAATACATGCGAACTGAACCAAATCATATCCATATCCCAAAATATCTTCTATTAACTTCGTAGGCCATAATACATCATATACTATCATCGCTGACCAAAATTATTCCACAATACACTATTTTCCTAATTTTGTACTAGTCATTTTCATGACTGTGACTCCAGTATTAAATCTCTCTTTATGTGATCACTCCAACATAAGTGTTTCCATGAAGGACAACCCTCAAGTGATCCCTAGTGCCCCAAAACACTAATTTCCAACAAGAGAAAGATGTGAACTCATTTTCTATGTTTGGGCATTGACTACTGGATGATTACAAAGAAACAAATGACTATGAAAGCTGAGGATGAATTGGTAAGAAGATATTTTCTTACAACATGGTCACAAGGGAAGCACTAATAAACACACTCTCTAAAGGAGAATTTACTAAAGTTAAAGATCTAGATTCGGCACACATGGTTTGGACAAGATTAGAAGCATTGTATGAAGGAGACAAGTTTACAAAGCAAGCAAAGTTACAAAACTAGAAAACAAGGATGGATAAGCTACAAATGAAGGATGATGAAAAAATTAGGGATTATGTAAAAAGATTTATAGAAGTTTTAATTGGAATCAGAAATTTTGGAGGGACTTATGAAGAAGAAGAAGTCATTGCAAAGATTCTTAGATCTTTGACACTAGTCTACAAGACCAAAGTTCAGGCAATGCAAGAAATTATACCTTTCACTCCAAACTTTAGCAGAGAAATGTTGATTGCAAAGCTAACTACTTTTGAAGCTGTAGAAATGGGAGATTATGTACCTAAAGCTAAAACTACATTTAAAGCATCTAAACAGAGAAAGATAATGTATACACTTTTGAGCACCAGAAGTGAGAGCATAAGAGAAGAACTTGGTGAATATGTTGATGAATGGGAATAGATAAAAGAAGAGGAAAGAAAGCTAGATGAACTTGTTTCATTGATCGCTAGAAGAGAAAATAGAGGTAAGGGTAAATTTGAAGGAAAATTACCTTTGAAATATTTTTTCATGCAATAAGATAGGTCACTTTGCATCTAGATGTCCTACAAGAGTTCCTAAGAACAAACCTAAGTTTTTTAAGCCTAAGTATTCAAAGGATAAAGAATGTTATTATGCTAGTGAAGGTATTTCTGATGATGATGATTTAGATTTTGAGGAGATTGGATTTATTGCTATTAAAGATGAAAAACCAGTACATGAGGAAAAATCTTTAGTATCACATGTTGATAAGAAATCTGAATGGATTATAGACAATGATTGCTCACATCATATGATTGGGGATAGTAAAAAAGTTTGTGAAACTACATAAATATGATGGTGGTGTTGTAAGATTCAAAGACAATGTTCCTAAACCTATCATAGGAATGGGATCTATTTCTTTGGATGGAAGGACTAATACTAACAAAGTACTACTTTTTGATGGACTTAAGCATAACTTGTTGAGTGTTGGACAACTGATGGATAAAGGATTTCAATTAAAGTTCATGGATGGAAAATATTTTATCAGAGGTAAGACATGAAACTTGATTGCAACTGGTACTAAATCTAGAGGTAATGTATTTGAGTTAAATAAATCTGGAGCTTCTTGTTTTGTTGTGAAGGTAGATGATAGTTGGTTATGGCACAAAATATTTTTTCATGTTAATTTTGATAATATTGTAAAGGCAAGTTTGACTAATGCAGTAAGAGACCTACCAAAGATTGTGAAACTATCTAACACTGTATGCAGAGAATGTGTTATGAGAAAACATACTAGAAGCAATTAAAAAAGTAAATCATATACAACAAAAGGAAAGTTGGATCTGGTACATACAAACCTATGTGGACCTACAAGAACAAGATCATACTATGGTGAAAGGTATTTTATGCTTTTTGTTGATGACTTTTCTAGAATGATGTTGATTATTTACTTGAAAGAGAAATCAGAAGCATTTGATAAATTCAAGATATTCAAAGCAAAAGTAGAGAATGAATCAGGCTTAAAAATAAAATGTTTGAGATCAGACGGAGGTGGAGAATTTACTTCAGATCTATTTAATTCATACTGCAAAGAGCATGGAATAAAAAGACATACATCTGCTCCTAGAACTCCACAACAGAATGGGATAGCAGAGAGAAGGAACAAAAAAAATACTAGATGCTACTAGAACAATATTTCTTCAAGGAAATATATCTCATGTGCATTGGAGAGAAGTTGTTGGGACAATAGTGTACACTTTGAACATAATTCAAATCAGAGAAGGTACAAGTAAGACTCCTTATAAATTATGGTTTGATCATACTCCTACTATAAAATATTTTAGAATATTTGGTAGTAAATGCTAACTTAGTTCTAAGTAACTAAGCTCTGATACCAATTGTTAGAAATAGGAAATACTGAGAGGGGGGTGAATTAGTATTTCACAAAATTTTACTTTTGCCCAATTATGGATATAAGAAATTAACTTGAAGCTTGCATAAGAAACTAAAGTAAGTAAACTAAATAACAATCATGGCAATAAAACAAATGAACTCATAACACCATGTTTTTTCTCAAGGAAAACCTAGCCAAGGTAAAACCATGGTGGGGGTGATATCCACAATTGATCCACTAATCAAAAGTATCTGGTTAAGGATGTTGACCTTGTTAGGAGTCTGTTACATACATATAGTGTCTTTGTCCTAGTTAAAGGACTCTAGGCCTTGTTAGAAGCCTCAACCATGTTATGAGTTGCTATCACAAAATAGAATGTTTGCAAGATGAGCTCACTATCCAAACATGCAAATTACAATAATAGCTTCAGATACAAAGGTGAAATACAAAACCTTTTACTATTGCTGAATATATTTCCTATTCAGATCTAGCTTTATAGGATCTTCGCTTTCATACATAGAGTAACCCTAAGGCAACATGAATTGATTTTATATTTTGAGAAGAGTATAAGTATTGTAAGTCAACTGGAAGTTATTTATTTTAATAGCTTGTATATATGTAAGCATTATACAATGTGAAATATAACAAGAAACATATAGAAATTGTAATAAGTTGACATATGATGCAAAATTGTATATTGTAAGAAGAAAGGAAGTAAAATCTGCATATGAAAGTGAAGAGCCTATAAAGCTAGATCTGAATAGAAAATCTATTTGGCAATAGTAAAAGGTTTTGTATTTCACCTTTGTTTCTGAAGCTATTATTGTAATTTTCATGTTTGGATAGTGAGCTCATCTTGCAAACATTCTATTTTGTAATAGCAACTCATAATAGGTTTGAGGCTTCTAACAAGGCCTAGAGTCCTTTAACCAAGACAGAGACACTATATGTATGTAACAAACTCCTAACAAGGTCAACATCCTTAACCATATACTTTTGATTATTGGATCAATTATGGATATCATCCCCATCAGGGTTTTTCCTTGGCTAGTTTCCTCAAGAAAAAACATGGTGTTATGAGTTCATTTTTTTTATTGCTATGCTTGTTATTCAGTTTACTTAGTTTAGTTTCTTATGCAAGCTTCAAGTTAATTTCTTATATCCATAATTGGGAAAAAGTAAAATTTTGTGAAATACTAATTCACCCCCCTCTTAGTATTTCCTATTTCTAACAATTGGTATCAAGGCTTAGTTACTCATAACAAAGTTATTCAGAGAAATCCTAACAACTTGAGTAAGATCTCTATGAATATGGATCAGTTGTAGAAGAATCTTGATGAAGCTCTTGAACAGATTAATATTCTTACTGAAGAAAGAGATACTCTGAAGGAGAAATATGACGATTCCAAAAACTACATTGAGAAGCTAAAAGAAAAGATAGAAGATCTGAAATCAAAGAAAGAACCTAAAATTCAAGTCAAGGACTATGATGAAGTTTCAAAACTGAAGAAATAAAATGAGATCCTTAAACATGAACTAAAGATTGTAGATCTGACGTTAAGCTTGAAAGATAACAATAGCAAAGCTGAATCAAATCTAAAATCTGAGATCTAAACTTACCAAAGTGACATATGAACTTGAGAAAACAAATTTGTAGTATGTTGAACTTGAGAAGTATAATACAATTGTGAAAGGAGAACTAACTCAATCTAAACAACATCTTGAGAAATTGTATTCTAGTAGTGAAAAGATTGATGAACAAATGTCTTATCAAAAACCATCTTATGATAAAATTGGTCTTGGATATCTTGAAGATATGTTCCCAAAGAAGATTGAGGAGTGCAAGGAACCAGATCTAGAACACTCTGAGAATAAAGATGAAAAGAAACTTGATGAAGCTAACAAATCTAAAGATATACCTAATCCACCTAAGAAAGATGAACCACCTAAAGATATGCGAAGAGAATTCAAAGGTAGATGTTTTTCATGCAATTCTTTTGGACATATGAAAAGAGATTGTACAGGTAATAAATTCAAACCTATCTCTAGTTATTTTTATAATTATCATGGTTTTGGACATAGATCTATTGGTGCAGAGCACCTCCCATTTTTCTAGTTTAGTGAGTATTTAGGGGTGTGATAGGTGTTTGGTGTGAGTTGGAATAAGATCCATTAGGTTGGATCCATGGTTATGTTTGTAAGAGCCAAATGAGCTCATGAGGGGTTAGTGGTCTATTTGCCCTAAATGGCCTATAAAGGCTCAAAGTGTTATTTTTGGGTAGAAATGGTCTAGAATATGTCCTAGGACCCTAAGTGTCCTAACTAGGGTCCTAGAAGTCAGTCACACTCTTTGAGGTGACCCAAAGCACCCAATAGCACTCAGTGAGAAAAGTTGCTAGCAACTTTGAAAAGTTTCTCGAGCAACTTTTGCAACTTCTTGTAAAAGTTGCCAAAAGGAGGTTATAGTGGTTGTAACCAATCATGCCTAGTATATGAGCATGGATTCGATGCATTTGAAAGGTTAATGAAGTTTTAGTGTGATTTCCATAATTAAGAACCTCCTGTATAGATGATATACAATAGTTCTCATTAATTAAATGGTTTTTCTTGTTTCTTGTACGGATTGGTCAGGGTGATCAGGACCCATGGTAGTGTAGAGTTTCCATATTAGCTTTCCTCTGCATTGATTAGATTATTCCTAGGTTAGTATAGTAAAGTTTGAAGGAGATTCCAAGACACTGGTCTGTAAAATCCATTTACAGAGTCTCAGTGCTTGAAATGGCTCTAACTTGAGCATCCATCGGTGGAAATGGCACTAAAATTTATAGGCCAGGAAGGAAGCCCTATGGTTGACTGTTAGTAACAGGTGAGCCAGGACAAGGTAAAGAAGGCACTGGTTTGAGCACCCATGATCTTGGAGAAGGAACTTAGTGGCATGTGAGGAAGCCCTAATGAGTCTCCTTGAAGAATCACAAGGTGAGAGAAGGTGCAATGAATCTTGAAGACCAATTTGGTAACAATTAGTTCAGATTGGTCCAGAGGCCTAATTAATAGGCTAAAGACTAGGGCCTGATAGAAATTGGGGTTGTGGGTGTGACTAGAGGCTAAAACTTTGGATTTGGTTAGTTTTGATAGATACCTTGAATAATTTCAAGGTCTTCTATGAGGTTGTTTGGGGATTTTTGGAGCATTAGACCAAAATCAGTGAAAATAAACCTACTAGGAAATGAGCCAACTAGGCCTCCTAGTGAATTTGATACCAAAAGACTTGGTAGAGTATCCAGAAGTATGGGAAATGGTTCCAAATGACTTTTAAAGTGTCATGGACTTAGTGAAGAGTATACATGATGTGTGTGAAGATCCTAAGCTAGGGTTTGGGATTCTAGAGGGGAGATCTAGTGAAGAAGCCTAGAGAATTGAAGGACTAATTGAACTTAGGAGTTGTGAATCTTCTATAAATCAACTATACCTTGGAGGAGAAGTTGATTGAGAGGATCTTGGAGATCCAAATTGGAGAAGAAAGCACAAGGAGTAACCATTGGATGGTTAGAAGAGGTTAGAAGTATTGGAGGAAACATTAGAGTCCTAAACCCTCTACATCATCTATTGATTGTAAGAAACCTAGATCTAATGATAATAATAATAGTAGAATGTTTAGAGATACTAAACCTACAAATAAGAGACCTATTGGAGACATGAACAAAAGGAATGGAGATGTATGTTATAAATGTAAAAACATTAGACATATTGCCATAAATTGCAGATCACAAACCAGAAACTGATTTAGGACTATACATGGATTGTGGAAATCTAATAGATTTAATAGATCACAAACCAGTCAATCAAGACCGAGATATGGAAACAATGGAGTAGTTTGTTAGATATGCAACAAATTTGGTCACACATCAAGATTTTTTAGAATGAACAACATGAGAAAACCTAATCCTAGAAACTACACAAGGAGAAATGTGAGCACCAACAACATCTAGAGAGAATGCTATAGTAACTTGGAATAATTTGAGTTTGTTAAAGCCACATATCAAGCAAGCACACTCAGTATACCAAGAAATCAGACAGGTGAAGTATCTGAGATTAAGTGTGAGTCATTTCCGAATTCATATCAAAGAAATTAAGCATTTATTTCATGAAGTATGTATTAGAGTAAGGCATCAGAATAGTGTAGAAGTTAGAATAGATTGAATTAAGTCTTGCAAAGTTAATAAAATATAGTATATGATATAATGAAGCTATGGTTAAGAGCGCATGAATTTATATACATGTATGCGAGTACACGAAAAGAATGAAGTTATGCAAGTAACCAGGAACAACTTTTTGGCATGAAGCACTTAAGAAATTTAATGTGATGTCAGTATCTTCAAAGATTTGAGGGATAAAAGTAGATGATTGATATTAGTTGATCATTCAAGATATTACAAGTGATATAGAGAGATAGCCAGTGGAGATTGATAGCAATTTGTAGGATTTGGAGATGGATTTCTTGCCGAATCTACGCAAAGCCCTAAATCATGATTCGAAGGTATTTTACTAAGTATTCACTATCAAAGTAGTCTTATTTTTATAGAATCATGGATGCATCACTAGTTCACCACATCAAAGATTCAACTAGACCTAAAATGAAGAAGGAACCTATAGAACCCTTGGAAGAAGACCCTAGTTTAGCCTTGTCATCCATTCCAGATAGAGTTTTGCATCTGGAAGATGTGAGAGGTTATCTAAAATGTAAGTTTGAGACTATAGGAGATGATAACCTAATCATGGAGTATAATAATATTTACAAACAAGACATGTCCTACAAAGAGGGGTTTGAGCATTTGAGTGAAATAAATATTATCAAGTATACACTTCACTATGAGTTTTAGAATAATGAATGGACCAAGATAAAATTGAGCAGAATTCATAATGGAAATTTTTGGTTAGATGATAGAGTCATAGACATCACCACAAACCTTATTCATGAGGTAACATGATTATCTAAGTCAGGAGTGATTCCTTTGAATGAAAAGAATGTTAAGAAAATAGTGTTAGATAACACCAAGTCTTCATATAATGGAAGAGGAATTGTTATAAGTAAGATTGAATAAGATGATGTTAGATATGTGTGTAAAATATTGACTTCAAAATTTTGTGCGAGCTCAAGAGAAGATGACAGGGTAGCTGGCATGGTACATACAACTCATCTTATGTGTGTAGACAAAATACAAGTAGATATGTGTGAGATTTTGTGGATACAGTTGACTAAAAATCTTGAGAAGATCAGAAAGACTAAGAATTCACAGTTTAGATTTTCATCCCTAATCACCTACATTTTTTTTCATTTGTTAAGAAGATTCCCATACACTATAGGAATTGATTGGAATGATAACATAAATTCTATGGACGGGATTAACAAAGTATATTTGAGACACCCTATTCATAAAGTGAATGAAAGTGCTACTTTAGTGATAAAAAATTTTCAAAATGAAATGAGGAAAAGATCAAGGATTCCACCATCTATTGTGGAGAAGTACAAAGATGAGATATGCTTCTTAGTTGACACAGACTTTACCTATATTGAAGTAGTTGACCCAAGAGTAGAATTTGTAGATCCTCTTGAGTATGAGGTTTCAAAAGTTGAAATTGAAGGTTATGTAAGAAAGTCACTTAAGAGTAATTTGGATGCAAAGAGTCCTAGATTTGGGACACATGAAGAAAACTTCAATTCAGCACAAACATCAAAATATAGAAAATGGCAAAGAAGAGAGTTGACAACACTATCAAGAAAATATTAAAAGATACAAGTATGACTGAGCATGAGTTTGTCATTGCAAAGAAGACATCAACAACAATTAGGGACATTGGATAGAAAAGAGTATTATTAGTTCCACCCTTGACATCCTATGCAGCCACTACTGAAGAAATTTAGGAAATTGATGAAGAGATTGAAGAAGTGGAAGTACCAGAAGTGAGGAAATCCATAAGATCCTCCTCCACCACACTAACTAAGAGCGTGAAAGAGATGGGAAGTGGACCAAGTAAAAGACAAAAGACTATCTTTACCCCAGTACAAAGGAAGACACCAGTAGTTAAGCCACATAAAGATGAAGAGGCAGGTAGCGACAAAAAAAAATGGAAGCCTAAAATAGACAAAGTGGAACCTTTGATCATAAATGAAGGGGATTTCACAAAGTTGAACAAGTACTATGAGATGTATGATAACTTTGAGAAGTTGAACCTAGAAAATGCAGTTGTCAAACATATGATCCTTGCAAACAATAAATTTGAAGACATCAAAGGCAAGATCCCTGACAATATATATGAGAAATGGTTAAACAAGAAGAAGAGAGCTACAAAAGAAGATAAAGGAATAAGGGAAATATTTGTAAGAAAGCTCTGTGAGATAAAAGATGAAAATAATTTTGAAGAAATAATGAAGAACTTAAGTACTCTTCTAAGAAGGAAGAGAAGAACAATATTGATAATGGGAGGAAACTATGAGGAGAAAAACAAAGAAACAAAAGAAGCAGATGTGAAGGTAATGACCTCTGGACCAGGTGAATTAATCAGTGAATCTAATCAAGCAGTTGAAGAAGAACATCAGATCAAATCATCACCAGCTCTGCCCACCCTCCATCAACATTGCAGATGAATCTATGAACATTGAAGATACAAATATCACCTTATACAGTGAAGATAATCCATTCAATGACCAAGGAGCAGATGTTGGCAATTCGACAGAGATTGATGAGCAGAAGGATGTGGCAAAAAATAAGGAAGAAATGATAGAAACAAGAAAGGAAGAGGAGAAAGAAGAAATTCAAACTAAAGCAACAGAAGAAGAGCATGCAGTGCAATAGGAACAATTAGTAATTATTCCTAAGTCAAAGGACATAAGAGAAGAATCATAGAAACAACCTTTTGAATCAATGTTTGCAAGCTTAGGACAAGAAGTGGATGATGATGATCAAATAGAGTTGATCTCATCTTTGAATAAAATAATTAGAAAGAACAAAAAGGTAAAGAGCTTGGAAGGAGCACTACTTGAGGTAACCAGTAAACTTCAAAGCATTACATAAAGTCAAGTTAGTGAGGTTGATCCCCAAGAAAAAGAAAAAGAAGTTATGAAAGCTTTTGACATGGAATTTACAAATTTATCAGACATTACAATAGTCAAAGCCCAAGTAGCTCATGATGCACAAGTATTTCAAGTTGTATGCCAGAGTATCAGAAATGATTTAGACAACTTGGATGTATGCATAAAAGAATTGAGAGGGTGCTTAGAGAGAGGAGAATAATTGTACATTCACTATACACAATCCCACAGTCACACATCTAAAATATCAAAAAAGTTGAAGAACAAAGAAATAGAGCTACAAGTGATAGTGAATGACTTGCATAGCCCTAATGTGAAGATATTAGAAATTGAGAAGAAAATAAGAAAAATTTATGATGATATGAGACTTCTGAAGGATGAAAATGAGAAGAAATTGAAGAGATTATATCTACTCAGAGAGCATTTATCACTTAAGATCAGTGTTGTAGAGATTCAGTTGGAAGAATGTCTTTCATCAAAGACATCTTATGGAAAATTTTCATATACAAATCTGAAGGCATTTGAAATAGCATCCTTTGGCCTATGTGCATTACTAAGTGTTTCAGACTCAGTGAAGAAGACATGGGACAAGGAGATAGAGAACCTAAAAGCTAATTTTGCAAATTGTGTTGCAAGCCTTCTGACCTTGCATTATTGAGAACATGAGGTAAAACAATTTTGTCATACTTATAGAATTGACACCTTTGTCATTGTTGTCAAAGGGGGAGTAGTATAGTATATGAAAATTGTATGTATATAGAAGATATAGATATACAATATATGTTAGAAATAGGGAATATTGAGAGGGGGGTGAATCAGTATTCTACAAACTTTATCTTTTGCCCAAATATGGATATAATAGATTATCTTCACACATGCATAACATAAGAAACTAAATAACATTCATAGCAATAACATCAAAGAACTCATAACACATGATATGTTCTCGAGGAAACCCTGGCCGAGGGAAAACCCCGGTGGGGATGGTACCCACAAAGATTCACTAATCAAAATTATCTTGTTAAGGATATTGACCCTATTAGGAGTCTATTACAAGCATATATTCTATTAGTCCTGATTAAGGGACTATAGGCCTTGTTAGAAGCCTCAACCCTGTTAGGAGTTGTCAATACAAAATCTGATTACTAGATGAGCCCACTGCCCAAACAAGTAATATACAATGTATACAAAATAGGTCAAGGTAAATAACCTTTTTTTTCTTGTATCAATATTCCTTTGTTGCTCTTATCTTCACATTATCACTATTACATTTGCTTCACAATTACATTTATTACATCACTTTTTCTTCGCTTCATTGTCTCTGCTTTTTTTCAATTACAATTGCATATATATACAAGTTATTAAGGCTAATAAATTTACATGGTTGGATTCCATATATCATTATCTAAGAGTTAAAATCTAGGATGTCATCCCTTTATATTGTTAAGTCATTATTTTTATAAACAAAATAATCCCTTAACTCTTTACCAATTCTGCCTTCATATTCTGTCATGTCGGCTTCACACTGTCTTCGGTAAAACTATCATAACTAATTCCGTACATGTCATACTAACTTTCACTCTGAGATGGGTCATCATTAGCCATCATAGAGTCTATGTTCAAGTGCACAAGCATTGAACTCACTCCAGTCAATGTCACAAACAAAAACTGTGTCCTGGTACATTATGAAAATATTGTCTCACACTTAGACAAATTTGTGATGTGCTCTGCTATACTTGCTCTCTGACTTGTGTGATATTCATGAGGATCATATGTTTCCATAATGACAACATCTATGTACTCACTTTAGCCAAATTGCCAACAATCTCCCCCTTTGTCATTGGTGGCAACATATGAGAAAACTGGCTAAGTGTACAATAGCAAAATTTCAAAATTGTCTCAAAAATAATTCTTATATACTGCAATACTCCCCCTAAGAGTATACATAATACTATCAATCTTCTTCTCTGTATAATTCTCAATTTTCTATATATCTCTCCCCCTTTTGACAATAATGACAAAATAAAGTAGGGAGGCTAACAAAATTGTAACACAAAAGATTATACCTTAAATGTCTTATTGCAAAGCCGGTAGGCTTGCAACACAATTTGCAAAATCAACTTTTATAGCTTCTAACTCCTTTTCCCATGACTTCTTGATGGAATCTGCCACATTAAGTAGTGTGCTCAGTCCATAAGCTACAATTTGACATGCTTGGAGGGTCTCAAAGTTGAATTTCTAAAATGATATCCTAGCTGTAAGACATTCTTCCAGCTGCTCTTCAATAACACTTATCTTCATGGAAGTATGTTCTCTCAAAAGAGTGAGTCTCCTCATTTTTTTGTTCCTCTCATCTTGCAAAATTATTATTTCATCATACAGCTTCCAAAATTTCTTCTCAACATGACTAATCTTCACATTAGGATTAGAAAGAAGGTTTGATTCATTCTGAATCTTTGCTTCCTTCAACTTGATCTGCTTGTCTTCTTCTACTGCCAAAATCTATGGTGTTGTACATTGTATGTACAAAGACTTTCCTGTTCCCAAATATCTCCTCAAATCCTTGATATAGATATCAAGACTATTGACATCATCTCTGATATTTTGACTAATACTCAAAAGCATCCCAGCCTCATAGTCTTCTTGTGTCTTTACCTTTGCAATCTCAGATAAATTTGTAAACTCATCATCAAAGGTTCTCATCAATTTATTTTCTTTCTCCAGAGGGTTTGCATCTACAATGTGTGTGGTTACAACTCCTTGTAACTTTTCAGTTAAGTCCTTCAGACAACCTTCAAGATTATTTACCTTCTTGTTTTTACCAATAATTTTATTCAGGGAAGTGATCAATTCTAACTAATCATCATCATCAACTTCCTTTCCTAAATCTTCAAATAAAGATCCAATTTATTTCTTCTTTTTAGTCTTAGGAGTAAGACTGATGTCTTCTTTTGTAGGAAGGGGTACTTCTACCTCAGTTTCTTTAGGTTCTTCAGTCATAGATTGGGTTAGTTCTGCTTGTTCAGTTCTATCCAATTCATCAAGAGTCGAATTGTCAACAATGTTTTCTAAGTTCTGAAATACATTTTCTTCAGTGTCCAAAGTAATCTTTTTACCTTTAACATTCATAGATTCTTCTTCAATATTTATAGCAGGTGGAGAAGGAATATCCTCATGTTCTACTTCTTTCTCTTGCTCTACTGCAACTGAAGTCTCTCCAAAAATTTCTGCCATAACTTTAATTATTGCTTGTTCTGTTTCTGTTCTCACTTGCTCATACTATCCTGCCATGATCTGAATGGCTCTCCTCTTAGTCCTCAAAAGAGTGCCAAGGGGCTTCAAAATCTATTCAAGATGCTCATCAGCTTTCACAACACATAGTTTCTTCACCATATTTTCTCTTATAGTATTGTCCACTCTCTTCTTAGACTGCTTTTCTTCCATTATAGATTTAGCCGAGTTGAAGTTCTCTTCAAAAGTTCCAAATCTCTTGCACTGGGTGTCCAACTTACTTTTAAGTAACCTGCCAACATATCCTTCTATCTCTGCCTCATATATCTCATAGCCAAGAGGGTCTATCAACTCAATTCTAGGTTTGACCGCTTCAATATAGGTAAAGTCAGTGTCAACCATGAAACATATATCATTTTTATATTTCTCCACAATAGATTGTGGAATCCTTGATCTGCTAGATACCAATCTCTAAAATGTCTTCAATACCAACATAGCACTTTCATTCACATTATCAATAACATGTTTCAAATATACTTTATTGATTCTTTCCATTAGTGTTTTGTCCATTATTCCAATCATTTGTAACTGAGTAAGGAAATCTCCTTAATAGGTGGAAAAACATATAAATGATCAAAGAAGAAAATCTAAATTGTGCATACTTGGTCTTCTTAATCTTCTCCAAGTTTTCAAATAATTGAATTCTTAGGATTTCACACATATCTACTAGTACCTTGTCAACACACATCAAATATGCTATATGTACCATACCAGCTGCTATATCATCTTCTCTAGAGTTTGCACAAAACTTAGTGGTTAGGATTTTGCACAAATATCTTACATCATCTTGCTTGATTTTACTGATTACAATTCCTCTACCATTATAGGATGAACTTGTGTTATCAATAACTATTTTCCTCATATTCTTCTCATTTAAGGGAATAGCACCAGATTTAGATAATCCAGTTACATCATGAATCAAATTAGCAGTAATGTCTATTACTCTTTCCTCTAGCCAAAATTTCCCATTATGAATCCTACTCAAAATGATCTTAGTGCATTCTTCATCATCAAACTCATATTTCAATGAATACCTAACAATCTCATTGTCTTTCAAATGTTCATATCCTTGCTTCAAAGACATATCATGATTGTAAATCTTTTGATACTCACTGGTAAAGTCACTGTCACTTAGGGTTTCAATCTTACATCCAAGATAACTTCTTACATTTTCCAAATGCAAAACTCTGTCTAGTACAGATGATAGTGCTAACTTAGGATCATCTTCCAAGGGTTCTACTGGTTCTTTCTTCAATCTAGGTCTATTCTTATCTCTAACATTGTGAATTAAGGATACATCCATGATTGCTTCTAATCTCTTATACCGATTCAAAGATTTATCAAGATAAATACCTCAAATTCATGATTTTAGGGCTTCTGCAGATTCGATGCTTCAATCCTTCACCAAATCACTTCAAAATGCTTCCAATCACTGCTTTCTTCTCTTCCAAACACTTCAATTCACTTTGATAGACAAATAACTTCGATCAAAACCTTTTATCACTTGAATCTCACTAAGGTCTGACATCACATTCAATTCTTTTGCCGCTTCATTCCAAAAAGTTTTTTCTGTTAACCTGCAAAACTTAAAACTTCTTGCGATCTTGCAAAACATAACATTTTCTTTTGCGCTCTTAACCATAGCATTAGTACATCATAAACTACCTTACATTAACTGCACAAGACTTAATACATCATAAATCTACTTCTACACTAATTCTAAGTTCCTAAACTACTGTAATTTACATAATTTAAGTGCTTAAAGATAGGTCAAGTAAGGATTCACTCTTACCACTTGATACTTCACCTTTCTAATTACCTTCAATTTTGAATATGTCTCCTTGATCTGTGCCTTTAACAAACTTTACTTCATCTTCATTACTGCAGCAACCTTTCTAACTATTTCCTATACTTTCATTGCTTCTTGCATGATTCTTAGGGTTAGGGTTAGGATGATAAGTTCCATTGTTCATTCTATAAAATCTTGATGTATGTCCAATCTTGTTACATATCTAACAAACAATTCTATTGTTCCCATATCTTGGTCCTTGCTGATTGATCTGTGACCTACAATTTCTAACAATGTGTCCAACCTTGTTGCATCTATAACATACTACTCCATTTCTTTTGTTCATATCTTCAGTAGGTCTATTATTTGCATTGTTAGTATTCCTAAACATTCTATTACCATAACTATTCTCAATAACTTCAGTTTTTCTACATTCAATAGCTCTATGTCCAAAACCATGACACTTATAACAATAACCATTAAGAGGTTTAAATTGTTTACCTATGCAATCTCTCTTCATGTGACCAATAGTATTACAACCAAAAAATCTACCTTTGAATTCTCTTTGCATACCTTTGGGTGATTCTTCTTGCTTCGGAGATTCTTCTTCTTTAGGTGCATCTTTAGATTTGTTGATCTCATCTGACTTCTTTTCATCAATGCTTTTACATACTTTCAGATCTAGTTCTTTTCTTTCATCATTTGTTCTGAATATATTAAATCCAAGTCCAATCTTATCATAGGATGGTTTTCCATAAGATACTTGTTCATCGATCTTCTCACTGTTTGAATATAGCCTTTCAAGTTGTTGTTTGGATTGAGTCAATTCACCTTTCACAGTCTTATTGTATTTCTCAAGTTTTGTATGCTGCAAATTTACTTTCTCAAATTCAGATGTTACTTTGCCAAGCTTAGATCTTAATTCTTCATTTTCAATCTTCAATCTTTTATTCTCAGATCTCAGATTTGCTTCATTTTTGTCATTTCCATCTTTCAAACTTAGTTTCAGTTTTGCTATCTTCAGTTCATGCTTAAGGATCACATTTTATTTTTCTAAATTGTCATCACAATCTTCAATAAGAATTTCAGATTCCTTTTCAGAATTTAGATCTTCTATCTTGTTTTTCAATTTCTCAATAAGGTTCGTTGCATCATCATATTTCCTTTTCAGAGTGTTTCTTTCATCAGTAAGCATATCAATATGCTCAAGAGCTTCATCAAGATTCTTCTGTAGCTGATCCATATCCATAAAGATCTTACTCAAGATGTTAGGCTTTCCTTGAATGATTCTTCTCCGAGTAACTAAGCTCTGATACCAATTGTTAGAAATAGGGAATACTGAGAGGGGGGTTGAATTAGTATTCTACAAACTTTATCTTTTTCCCAAATATGGATATAATAGATTATCTTCACACATGCATAACATAAGAAACTAAATAACATCAAAGAACTCATAACACATGATATGTTCTCGAGGAAACCCTGTCCAAGGGAAAACACCGGTGGGGATGGTACCCACAAAGATTCACTAATCAAAAGTATCCTGTTAAGGATATTGACCCTGTTAGGATTCTATTACAAGCATATAGTCTATCAGTCCTGATTAAGGGACTATAGGCCTTGTTAGAAGCCTCAACCTTGTTAGGAGTTGTCAATACAAAATCTGATTACTAGATGAGCCCACTGCCCAAACAAGTAATATATAATGTATACAAAATAGGTCAAGGTACATAACCTTTTTTTTCTTGTATCAATATTCATTTTCTACTCTTATCTTTACATTATCACTATTACATGTGCTTCACAATTACATTTATTACATCACTTTTTCTTCGCTTCATTGTCTCTGCTTTTTTTCAATTACAATTGCATATATATACAAGTTATTAAGGATAATAACTTTACATGGTTGGCTTCCATATATTATTATCTAAGATTTAACATCTAGGATGTGGTCCCTTTATATTGTTAAGTCATTATTTTGATAAACAAAATAATCCCTTAACTCTTTACCAATTCTGCCTTCATATTCTATCATGTCGGCTTCACATTGTCTTCGGTAAAAATATCATAAATAATTTTGTACATGTCATACTGACTTACGCTATGAGATGGGTCATCATTAGCCATCATAGAGTCTATGTTCAAGTGCATAAGCACTGAAATCACTCCAGTCAATGTCACAAATAAAAACTATGTCCTGGTACACTATGAAAACACTATCTCACACTTAGACAAATTTATGATGCGCTCTGCTATACTTTCTCTCCGACTTGTGTGATCTTCATGAGGATCATATGTTGCCATAATGACAACATCTATGTACTCACTTCAGCCAAATTGCCAACAATATAGTGTGAAGTATAATATTAGGGGGAGTATCAGTTTTTGGAGAAATAAGTAGATATGTATAGACATATAAGATCCACATTTTGTATTGGCCACAATTTTTGTAATTTAAGTTTTGGGACTTAGCCAATTTTCCCATATGTTTCCACCAATGACAAAGGGGGAGATTATTGGCAATTTGGCTAAGTAAGATATTAGAATGTTTTCATTATGGAAACATATACTCAATATGAAGACAACATAATTGAAGGAAGAAGTTTTTTATGAGTGCAAAAGAAAATTATGTAAGTACAATAGTGTTTACCAGTCTAATCAGAGATAGTTTTGATTAGCGATGTTCACAGAAGAAGGTTCAGTACATGCACACTTGAACATGGATCATTTTATGTATATCAAAGCCACATATGAGAGCACAAGTTTGTACAACATGTATGGAAGAAGATATTAAAGATTACAGACATAGTGTTGAGCCGACCTAAACAGAGCAGAAGACATAATATCATTACATTGAGTTAAGGGATTATTTTGTTTATCAAAATAATGACTTAACTATGTAGGGATGACATCCTAGATGTTAACTCTAAGGAAACATGAATTGATTTTATATTTTGAGAAGAGTATAAGTATTGTAAGCCAACTAGAAGTTATTTATTGTAATAGCTTGTATATATGTAAGCATTATGTAATGCAAAATGTTATATATTGCAAGAAGAAAGGAAGTAAATTCTGTATATGAAAATGAAGAGCCTATAAATCTAGATCTGAATAGGAAAGCTATTCAACAGTAGTAAAAGGTTTTGTATTTCACCTTTGTATCTGAAGCTATTATTTTAATTTGCACGTTTGGGCAGTGAGCTCATCTTGCAAACATTCTATTTTGTAATAGAAACTCCTAATAGGGTTGAGGCTTCTAACAAGGCCTAGAGTCCTTTAACTAGGATAGAGACACTATATGTATGTAACAGACTCCTAACAGGGTCAACATCCTTAACCAGATACTTTTGATTAGTGGATCAATTGTGGGTATCATCCCCACCTAGGTTTTCCCTTGGCCAGGGTTTCCTCAAGAACAATCATGGTGTTATGAGTTCATTTGTTTTATTGGTATGCTTGTTATTCATTTTACTTAGTTTAGTTTCTTAAGAAAGCTTCAAGTTAATTTCTTATATCCATAATTGGGCAAAAGTAAAAGTTTATGAAATACTAATTCACTCCCCCTCTCAGTATTTCCTATTTCTAACACTACATTACATAACTATTTGTACAAAGAATGAACATTTGTACAACCTCTTCTAGGTTATTCACTAGGTCAGAAAGTTCTACCTATTTTACTGCAATCTCCATGGAGACCTTCTCAAGTGCCTTGGTCTCAAAATTTCTTCTAGACCATTGCATTAGCATTTTATTTGCTTCACTATCTTCACCATTCACCTTTTTGACAATGTGTACCAATTTCTCTAGTATAGGTGAAGTTTCATTTACATCATCTAACTCAAAAGCCTCTACAAATATGTTGTTTATTTCATGTAGTACGTGCTTTTTTTGATGTTCTCATCGTAGTTCTTCTTTCTTTCTCTTTTTCTTCAAGAGATCTTGCAATATTTTTATCTGCTCATATGTTAAGTTATCAACGTCCCACTCCAAAATCACTATAACTTCATCTAATGTGACTTGTGTACCAGGAGACTTATCCTTTTTCTTATGTAGTTTCTTCTTCTTTGGCTCTGGTGTGCTGTTACTCGACAACTGTACTAAGGCTTGAATAGCTTCTTTCTCCTTAGGCTCCTAAATCTCCTCAGTTATTTTAATCTCAATCTCCTTTTCTTCTTCAATATGAGACTCTAAAGCTTCTATTGCAGACTTATTTTCTTGATTCTTGATGTTCTCTTCTCCTCCTTCTTTATTGATTCTAATATTTACCTTAGCAAGTGTATTCTTTGTAGTTTTCAGCTTATCCCATTCCTCGACATTTGTTCCTTGAGTTACCTTTTCTTCAATTGTGACTGTGTGAGAGCTTGTAGGTTCTGAGTCTACAATTGATGCAATCTCAATCTTTTGATAATCATGAACTTGTATGAGAAATGGATTGGTGCATGATAGAAAGAGATCTAAGGTTTCCTCAGTAAGAATTTGAGTTTTGATTTCTTCCTTAGTCAAGGCATTAACATTTACTTGTGTATCCTCAGGGACATCCTCAATAGTGATCACATCATGTGATTCATTAACTTCTACCTTCTTCCTTTTCTCTTCCTCGAGGATATGTAGATCATCTACATCCTCAACATTGTCCAGTTCAACTTGTCTGGATGTGCCTTCATCTTTTTGTGGACTCTTGTCAACTATTAATCCAAAGATTATCTTCCATGTCCATTTTCTCTATGTAACAACTTATTCTACATTATTTTTCAAAATGGAGTTAGCCCTTAGCTTAGGTATAAACCTATTTCTATTTTCTCCATAAAATTTTCTATCTATTTTAGGGTCAATTCAGGCATAATATGTGCTACAGTGCCTTCTCTAATTTGTCTCTTAGTCACAATGGCATACTGCCATCTCACATTAATTTTACTGAATAACTCATCAGGGATCAGATTCTCTATCTGCAAAGGTGTCATCTTAAATGTATATAACATTTCTATCATTTCCTCTTCAATATTTTCCTTATCATCTTTTCTTAATCTTTCAAATTTGATAAACTTAAATCCTACCAAATCTGCAGTGCTCTTGATGTTCTGGCAAATTTCATCCACACTAGTTGGAGGCATGTGTGTTGCCACCTTGAGTTTTTTTATGTCATTTGTATCAGTCTGATGAACTACAAATGATTGAGAACCTGATTGATGAAGAACAAGTGATTAGAGCTCACTGAGCACTGAACTGATTATGTAAGATAATTGAATTAGTCATTATGTTGTTATTGATGGCAACTAGCTTTGACAATACTTATCATGGTAGTTGCAAATATCTAAACATCTGTAGAAAGGAGAGAAAAGATAAAGAACTGTGATATCTAAATAGAGGAAGATGGATATGACAGATGAGGATAAGGAATACTCTTGGTAACTTATTGATGGGTCTATGACTTCATATTATTGACTTGATTATGTTGCATTAATCTGTTATGAAGATAGAAGAAAAATGTTACAAACCAGTGTGGTCAGTTAATGAAGCATTCCAGTATACACCGAGCCAGTGTAGTGTATACCGAGCGACAATATCAACTGAGCTTGTGTTCACTGATGCATTTCTTTGTTAACCGAGTATGGATAAAAGAACTAATGATTAGTTTAGCCGACAAAATTGATGAGCTACAAAGTGTATGATTACGAGGTGGAAAAACAAAGTTTGTTATGAGATCAATGGCTAAAAAAATTTGAAGAAAGATCTAAAGGATAGAATTGAAACGTGTTACTGACACATCAGTCGAGGAAGGTTTAAGTGGAAAAATCTGATGGATGAAAAGAAAATGGTTTACTTGTCTATTTAAGAGACTAGGGTTTCACTGTGAAACTTATGCCATAAGAAGGAGACTGAAGACATATCATGTGAATGAGCTTCATGCATCCTTGGTCATACTGGTTGAAGAAGAACTGAACTTTAGAATAGTACCAAGTGTCAGAAAGCTTTACCGAGGGATAGTAAGTTATTCAATGTTGATGAACTGAATGTGAAATATTGATCAGAGGATTTTATGGGCTTAGTATAGATCTGAATATCTACAAAACAAGTTACATTATAATCAGATCACCTATTGTTACAGTTTAACCATTGTAATCAAATAAAATCTCTTAACCGAGTGGACTTGAAAGTCTTATTATGTCATTCATAGAATGTACATTGTTATCCTGTCAACCCCATAGTGAATGTTGGTTGGACAATAACTGTTAGTTTTAAATCCTCTAACAAGATCACACCTTATAGTGTGTTTTGTAACCTTTAACAAGGTTGGCGCTTCACCAAGCTCACTTCAGAAGAGTGAAATTTTTTTGGGTTACCGGTCTTAGGTGGTTTTTCCCTTTGTAGGGTTTCCATGTTAAATCTCTTGTGTTATGTGTTTATGTGGTGATTGTTTGGATATCATATTTTACATATTACATATTTGATTTGGTCGGTAATCACTATGAGCAATTAACTGGTAATCGGTAAAAGCACATACAGATTAATATTTTATGTTTACCAAGATGCAAAATTAGCTGAATTTTTTTTGTGATATACATTTTAAATTTGGGACTGTGGATAACTGATTCACCCCCCTCTCAGTTATTCTAACAATTGGTATCAGAGCGTCTTGGTTTCTTGGAACAAAGTTTAAGGGACTTCAACACAAAGATCACAAAATGTATAAGAGGGAAGTGCCAAATCTGAATAAGGACAACTTTAAAATATGGCAAAGCTGAATGAGGCTGCATATATCTGGGATTGGGAATTATGCCCTCACTCTATTGGATAATGGCTACTTAGCACCGCCTACAGGACCTTTGAAGCTTGATTAATTAAGAGATAGACATGAGCACAATGTTACTATGATGGAGATTGTTGCTGCTCTATTAGATGTCGAATTTGAAGATGTCAAGAATTGTGTTACCTCAAAGGAAATGTGGGATAAACTTGCCCAAGTTTATAGTGGTGATGATAATGTCAAGAGAGCCAGAGCTGAAAGTTTAAGAGGAAGATTCAATGAAATGAAAATGAAAGAAGGAGAAAATATAGTGCTTTATACAAACCGAATAAAGGACATAGTCAATGCTATCAGAGGATCTAATGGTGTCATTGAAGAAGATACAGTGGTAAGAAAAATTCTTAGAACCTTATTGCCTGTTTATGCAATCAAAATATATGCAATACATGAAATGAGGTCGGTACCTGGCAACACTCTCACTCTTGATAATTTGATTGGTAAGCTAACAACTTTTGAACTGAACAACTATGATAATAGTGTTGTACCACCTGTTGAGTCTACTTTTATGACTTCTTTGAGGATTGGTAAGTCTAGTAGTAGAAACAATAATGATGATAATGACAGTAATACCGATGATGAGCTTGATGAGCTTGAAGCTCTTATAGCTAGGAGGTTACCTAAAGGAAAAGGTAGATATAGGGGTAAATTACCTTTAGCATGTTTTAACTACAAAGAAGTTGGTCATATTGCTGCTAGATGCCCGAACATGAAATAAGATGATAGAAACAAGAACTGATCTGGTGAAGGAAGCTATGGGAGGAGAAATAATAGAAGTTACCGACACTACAACAGAGACAACTGAGACAACAATGACAAAGGTAAAAAGGTATGTTACATTGCTGAAGAGAATGATATTGATATTGATTCAGATGATGATGTAGAAGTAGTATTTTTTTCTATGAAGGATGATTCTGAGGAAGAAGAAAAGTATTTAGAAACAACACTAATTTCTAAGGTCAACAAAAATGATACATGGATCATTGATAGTGGTTGTACCCATCACATGACTAGTGATGAGGAAAAATTTGATCATCTTGAGCAATATAATGGAGGATTTGTAAAAATGGGTAATGATACACCTTGTACGGTTAGAGGAAAGGGATCTTTACTGATAAATGATAAAATTAGATGTGATAATGCTTATTGGGTAGAAGGACTAAATTACAATTTGCTAAGTGTGGCACAACTTAACAACTCAGGTCACCGAGTAGCTTTTGAGAGAAAAAAGGTTAAGATATTTGATGATGGAGGAAAACTTGTTGGAACAGGAGCACAAATGAAAGGTAACTTGTTTTATCTTGATAATGACAAGTCTTCATGTTTAATAATGCAAAATGAGGATGAATGGTTGTGACATAAAAGGTTATGTCATGTAAACTTTGATAACATGATTAAAATCAATAGAAAGAAAAAGGTTAGAGGTCTGCCTAGCCTAGCAAAGCTGGATCATGTTATGTGTCATGAATGTCAAAAAGGTAAAATGACAAAATCTAGTTTTAAAAGTAAAGACTATTCAACAAAGAGAATTTTGGAGCTAGTTCACATCGACCTATGTGGTCCCATGAGAATATAGAGCTATTATGGAGATAGATACTTCATTTTGTTTGTTGATGATTACACTAGATTAATGACTGTGATGTTTTTAAAAGAGAAATCATAGGCATTTAAGATGTTTAAATGGTATAAAAAAAAGGTAGAGAAAGAAACCGGTAAGGAACTAAAATGCTTGAGATCTGATAGAGGTGGTGAATTTATTTCTGATGAATTTACTAACTATTGTAATGAGCATGGTATAAAAAGATAGGTTTCTACACCGAGAACACCTTAGTAGAATGGGATTGCTAAAAGGAGGAATAGATCAATTGTTCATTATGCAAGGACACTGATGTTGTAGAATAATGTTGCTCAAACATACTGGAGAGAAGTAGTTATCACAACTATCTATGCGCTAAACTGAGTACAATTGAAGGACACAAAAAAAACACCCTACAAGCTATGGTTTGGTCACAAACCGACTGTAAGTTACTTCAAAAATTTTGGTAGCAAATGTTTTATTCTGAAAGATTAAAGAAATGGAAAGTTTAACTCTAAAGGGGAAGAAGGGATATTTCTTGGATATTCCACTAAAAGCAAAGCCTATAAGTGTCTGAATAAAGTTACTAATAAAATGATTGAAAGTACCAATGTCAAGGTTGATGAATTTGATACTAAGAATAGTGAACAAAGCACTAGGGAGCTGGAAGATTACGGTAGATTCACTTACATTGAACAACCAGACTACCTACGGAAGTCGTAGGAAAACAACACCGAGGAACAACACATAGAAACTGACGATCAAGAAGGACCTACTAAGCAAGCACATGAACCTGAATAGGATGAACAACAAAGAAGAGATCAAGTACTAGCTAGATTTGTCAGAAGACATCATCCTAAGAACTAAATCATTGGTGACAAGCAAGCTGGCATGATGACAAGAAGTAAGTTGAGACAAGGTAATGCTTATTTTGTGAGTTTGAATAGAAAAATGTTAAGGTTGCATTGGAGAATGAAGAATGGGTAAATGCAATGAATGAAGAGATAGAATAGATAGAGAAAAACAAGACATGGACTTTAGTACCTAGGCCTAAAGATAAGAATGTTATCGGTGCTAAATGGATTTTCAGAAACAAGATGAATGAAAATGGAGATGTTACAAGAAACAAGGCTAGACTTGTATGCAAGGGTTATGCACAAGAGGAAGGCATAGATTATGGTGAGACTTTTTCACCTATTGCTAAACTAGTTGTTAGAATGTCACTTGCATATGCAGCACATAAGAAGTTTAAAGTTTATCAAATGGATGTTAAGTCTGCATTTCTGAATGGGATACTAGAAGAGGAGGTCTACATCGAACAACCATAAGGGTTTGTTGATCTAGACAAGAAAGATATGGTATTTAGACTACATAAAGCTTTATATGGTTTAAAGCAAGCACCCAGAGCCTGGTATGAAAGGCTGCATACTTATTTGTTAAGTATTGGTTTTATTAGAACTAGTGAGAACAACAATCTGTATATGAAAGGAGATACTAATGATACTATCTTGATTGATGAAATATTTGTGGATGATATTATTTTTGGAGGACAAGATCATATATGTAAATCATTTGCTAATGAGATGCGCAAAGAATTTGAAATGTCTATGTTTGGAGAGATTAAGTTTTTTCTAGGCTTGCAGGTTATTCAATAGAATGATGGAATATTCATCACACAATAAAAGTATATAAAGGAAGTACTGAGAACATTTGGCATGGTAGATGCTACACCAGTTGGAACACCGATGGTCACAAGTTGCAAACTAACTAAAGATTATGAAACTATAGAGGTGAACCAGACACTGTACCGATCTATGATTAGTAAGTTGATGTATGTAGTGCATAGTAGACCAGATATTGTACATGTTGGAATTGTGGCTAGATTTTTTGCAAATCTGAAGAAGTCACACAAGATTGCAACTAAAAGAATCTTAAGATACCTGAAGAAAATAGAGGACTATGGATTATGGTATCCTAAGGAAGGGAATTTTTAACTAAGAGTCTACACCGATGCAGACTAGGCTGGAAATATAGATGACAAGAAAAGTACCACCAAAGGAGCATTTTTCTTTGGTGAAAGACTTGTTACTTGGACAAGTAAGAAACAACCTTGTATTTCTCAATCTACTATCGAAGCGGAGTATGTTGTTGCTGCTACAAACTGTTCAAACATTGCCTACATCAAGCAAGTGTTGGAAGGGATGAACGAGGTAATCACTAAGCCAATGAATATATACTGTGACAACACAAGTGCAATAAATATTTCAAAGAATCTTGTAATGCACTCAAAGACCAAGCACATCTCTATTAAGTATCACTACTTAAGAGAACAAGTATAGGAGAAGCAAGTTAAATTGGAATATGTTACATCAAAAGAGCAACTTGCTGACATATTTACCAAGCCTCTACCGATGGAAAGTTTTGAATATTTGAGGACTAGACTTGGGGTCTGTCCCCTGTCTACCAGTCACTAATGTGATATGGAGGTTGCATCAGCCTAATCTTATCAGAAGATCATTCATGTTGATGTAGCATAGTTCACACTTTGGATTCTGTCTAAGGTTGTGAAAGATTTCAGGAACAGAGATTTGTATATTGGTATACTAAGATACAGAGATACATTGTATGCACCAGACAAAAGAGAGTTGCATTGCTAATATAGAGCTTTATGATTATGTGTTTCTTTGGCATTGTTGTCAAAGGGATAGACAAAAAAATATGATAATCGAGGAGATTACTGGAACAACTAGCTAAGTAAGAGACAATCTGAGAAAGTTAGGGAGAGTTTTGAAAATTTATTGTTGAGAACAAAAGGAATCTAAGAATTGGAAAGATCATATCTGCAGAAGTAAGTCTGCATTTGCAATGTTGTCATGTAACATAGTAATTAAACATATTAAGCTAAGGAGAGCTTACCAAGCTACAAAATTTTCTTACCGAGTTGTAGAATACATGTTTGGTATGTGTATGGTATACTTCATAGTGCTTGAGTTGCCACCAATGCCAAAGGGAGAGATTAATGAACTACAACCTATTGAGAACTTGATTGATGAAGAACAAGTGATTAGAGATCACCGAGCACTGAATTGATTATGTAAGCTAATTGAATTAGTCATAATGTTGTCATTGATGTCAACTAGCTTTGACAATACTTATCATGGTAGTTGCAAATATCTAAACATCTGTAGAAAGGAGAGAAAAGATAAAGAACTAAGATATCTACATAGAGGAAGATGGATATGACAGATGAGGATAAGGAATACTCTTGGTAACTTATTGATGGGTCTATGACTTCATATTGTTGACTTGATTATGTTTCATTAATCTGTTATGAAGATAGAAGCAAAATGTTACAAAGCAGTGTGGTCGGTTAATGAAGCATTCCAGTATACACCGAGCCAGTGTAGTGTATACCGAGTGACAGTATCAATCGAGCTTGTGTTCATCAATGCATTTCTTTGTTAACCGACTATGGACAAAAGAACTAAATGATTAGTTTAGCTGACAAAATTGATGAGCTGAAAAGTGTATGATTACGAGGTGGAAAGACAAAGTTTGTTATGAGATCAATGACTAACAAAATTTGAAGAAAGATCTAAAGGATAGAATTGAAACGTGTTACTAACACATCATCCGAGGAAGGTTTAAGCAGCAAAATCAATGAAGGAGATTAAGTGGAAAAATCTGATGGATGAAAAGAAAATGGTTTACTTGTCTATTTAAGAGACTAGGGTTTCATAGTGAAACTTATGTCAGAAGAAGGAGACTACAGAGATATCGTGTGATCAAGCTTCATGCATGCGTAATCATATTGATTGAAGAAGAACTAAATTGTAGAACAGTACTGAGCATCAGAAAGCTTTACCGAGGGATAGTAAGTTATTCAATGTTGATGAATTGAATATGAAATATTGATCAAAGGATTTTATGGGCTTAGTATAGATCTGAATATTTGCAAAACAAGTTGCATTATAATCAGATCAGCTACTATTATAGTTTAACCATTGTAATCAGATAAAATCTCTTAACAGAGTGGACTTGAAAGTCTTATTATGTCATTCATAAAATGTACATTGTTATCCTGTCAACCCCATAGTGAATGTTGATTGGATGATAACTGTTAGTGTTAAATCCTCTAATAAGGTCACACCTTATAGTGTGTTTTGTAACCTTTAACAGGGTTGGCTCTTCATCGAGCTCACTTCAGAAGAGTGAAATTTTTTTGGGTTACTGGTCCCAGGTGGTTTTTCCTTTGTAGGGTTTCCATGTTAAATATCTTGTATTATGTGTTTATGTGGTGATTGTTTGGATATCATATTTTACATATTGCATATTTGATTTGGTCAGTAATCACTATGAGCAATTAACTGGTAATCGATAAAAGCATAGACAAATTAGTATTTTATGTTTATTGAGCTATAGAATTAGCTGAATTTGTTTTGTGATATACATTTTGTATTTGGGATTGTGGATAACTGATTCACCCCCCTCTCAGTTATTCTAACATAGTCATCTCTTCATCATCATCATCTTTTCGTAGAACCAAATTCCTTCTTGGGGTGGCTCAACTCTACCTTTGTTTGAGTTTGTTTTCTTTTCCCTAAGCTCCCCCTATAGTTTTCTTTACTGGGTCTTCTTATGTGGCTCGGCAGCAGTTACAATTGAAGTTACCGTGGTTCTTGGTCTTGTTTCTGTAAGAGTAGGATTTTATTTTAGGTTCTTTTTCTTACTGGTCTCGACAACCATTATTTATTTTCCCTTCTTTTGTGTATCTACTTCCTCCTCTTCACTCTCTTAAGACTCACTTGTCTAGTCCTCACCCTGACCTTGTGTAATTTCCAAAGGTGAATTATCCTCTTCTCCTTGTCCTGGCATTTTCTCAATATTTTTTACTAGATTCTTTATTTTCCTCTCTAGGGTTGCAGACTTTAGCTTTAATGTAATCTTAGACTTTGCTTCTTCATAATTCCCAAAAATCTTAGCCTTGCTATCAATCTCTTCTGCAAGTAAAACAATTATTGTTGTTGATGTCTTATCTATGTTAACTTCATAGGGAAATGGTTTCAACCATGCTACCCTAAACATAACAGCTTGAACATAGGTATTATTAGTATCCACTATAAAACATATATCATCATAGAATTTTTCTACTATGGATACTGGAATTCTGCTTCTCTTTCTCATTTTCTTCTTAAACTCTACAAAGTAACTTTCCATCACACTGTCAAAATTGACTCCTAATTTTTGAATGAAATCATTAATCTATTGAGTCATAGGTCAGTCCTGACTTCATACTAGATCTCCTATTGTATGAAAATTATTTTTCACATAGAAAAATATACAGACTATCAAGGAACCAAACTTACACATTGAGTTCATAGCTTTCCTGATTGATGATAGGTTCTCGACAAGTTGTGTTAGCTATAGCTCGGCAAGATCATAAGTATGATCTTTCTTCACAATTTTCCATGCCTGGTCTATTGTAATGCAGAGGAAACTATCCATTCGGCTTGACTGATAAAACTTGTGAGCAATTACCCTCATAGTAAAAGTGACCTCAGGATGTGGGATGGTGGAGATAGTCATTCCTCTCTTATTCCAAACTACCATGGTGTTTTCTTGAATTACTTCCTTGCTCGGGCATCTCATTATCTTCTTCCCTATAAGAGTAGGGTAACTAGTGACTTGGTGAATAATTTCCTTGGTGATCTTCACCAACCCATTTTCCAACCATAATTGCATGTCGTGCACTCTACTTAAGACAATCTCAATCCATTCAATTTTGAAATTTTAAGGGAAATGTAGGGCATACACTAACCCTTTCTCAGCAACGTGTTGACGCTCTGCCTTCAACACTCTATTTATACACAATCTATTATATGCCTCCCTCAGCTCATAGTCTTCGATTTAACCAATCTTTCCATGTAGCATGTGCGCACATCATGTATCATTAACACTTTAGGTAGAATCGATGATAGGGCTCCTGAAAGATCTCCCTTCACCGCACTCTCAGGTACAACCCAAAAATTGGGTGGTTTACACACATCACTTCTTACTAACTGAACATTAAGCACCTCCTTTCCTTGCTTCCTAATTGCAACAGATAAGCTAGATGCCATTTTCTGATCTAGGGTTCGTAAAATGATTTCAGAGTAACTTAGTAATACTTGGTTTTAATAGTTCTTCACAATGTTTATCGACGACACACTGTAGGAATCTTCACAAACTAACTTTGCACAAATCTCTCTTCTCAATCATCTTTGATTCGCTCTATAAATTCTTAAATTGTTGCACAGTGAAATGAAAAAGAATGATAAAATTTTGTTAGATAGATTCAAATGGTCACTTTTAGGTCTTCATTAAATGCTTTGTACACTAGTAGGTGAAATAGAATTGTCTCGACCTTCACATGATAGCTTGGCTAATATGTACCCATACTTGGTTAAAACCACGACTCGATCGATACTAACATTTCCACTTTAGCTCGGTAGATGAAACATCTCATATATTATAGGAGCTTGGCACATACTAAGTGATGTGATCACTATAGACATAAAAACTGATGCTCAACATTATTTATGAAAAATAACTCTTTTCTCAAATCTGTCCTAATCCATCTTTTACTCATGCATATATGGATTTTAACACATCTAATGTCAGGAATAGGTGTAAAATATAACATTTCAAAATTCAGTTCCTTACATACCTTCTTAGTTTAGTTAGAAGTAGCACCTGATCCATTGGATTGGGTGACCTTAGGTTCACCGGATCCACTACTTCTTGCTTCCTCTTTCTTTCTCCATGTCTTATTCATCTAGTCCCTTATATGTTAAATAGTCTCTTCACCTTTGAATTGTTCATTACTCGATGCTTGTGCTCTGCAGTCTCTTTTTATATGATCAATCTTGTGGCATTTGTAACACACCAAACTTCCACTCATCCTTGGATTTACCTCTAAATGTGTCCTTATACAATTTGCTCCAATATGACCATATTCGCCACAATAATGACAACTATACCATGTATTGTAATCCCAATTGAAGGTGTTACCTTTCCTAGGTGCATTACCTTGCTTCTTAGATGTCCACTTAGGTTTTTCATTGGATCTGCATTCTTATGCTCTATGACCATATTTCTAATAGTTTTAACAATGTCCTTGAAATCTAGGTGCAATATGTGTGTATACACCTAAAAATGGTCATCTAGACTATTAGCCCCTTTTGCTAAATCATAAATTACTTATTCTTGATCAAATCCTAGTTCTATCATTTATTCGATTATTTTCTATGGGCTAACCATCTTATCCTAAGTCTTTATTTATTAAAAGGAATATTTCCTCCCCTTTTAATAAATAAAAAGCCCCCACTTTTTCCTCTTATCCTAAGTTGCACAAATAAAGCATTATTCTTATTTTATAAAAAGAGAAAAAGTACTTTTTGTCTCATATGGACACAAAAGTCAACTCTTATTTTCCTATTGGAGGATACTTGTGCACATGGATTGCTCCTCTTTCAAGCTCCACCGTTGATTAAATCTTTTGCCTCTTAATCTCCATGGCCCATTCCTTTTTCATTCCCTATAAAAGGAGAGCTCTCTTCCTCATTTGCACACACAACTTTTTATGCTAATATTATGCTGCAGGTTTTCTAGGTACACTTTGGAGCTTTTGAAGATTTGGAGCATTGTTGGCATTCATCTTGGATCTTCATCAACACTCTATCTTCTTGTCTTCATTCTTGCATCATCATGGCTTTCTTGCTTCATAGTTAGATTTCATTTCTTGCATAGTAGCTTCATTTTCATGGCATTCTTAGCTTAGATTTCCTTTATGCTTTAGATTAATTCATCTAGTTTAACTAGAAGGCTTTGTAATACTTGCATCTTTCATTTCCATAGTTTAGCTTGCATTTCCATTCTTAATCTAGCTTGCATTGCATTTCATTCTTGATTCTTGAGGATATTGGTATTCTTGCCCTTGTCTTCATTGAATCTCCCATTGCATGGTTTACTAGCAAGGTTATTGGCTAAATAGCTCTAGCTGAGAGCATTCTTAAAAACCCTTGCACTCCATGCCTAGGGAGCTATGGATCGATTTGTGAGGGCTCATTCTTGAGTTTCCTTGCATATAATGATCCATAGAAGTGTGACACATTTATAGCACACATTTTTGGCGCCCACCGTGGGGTAGAGTAGACTAGCTTTGTCCCTTCTTTTTCTGCATTTTTGTCATTTTCCGTCAATTTTTCGGCAAGTTTTTAGCGCAATTTTTGTTCTCTGGTTTTTTGTCTCAGAATATCGCGCGATACTTCTCAGGTATATCGCGCGATATACCTTACTATACGCGTGCGATACTTCGCGCTTGAGAAGAATCGCACGGTAGTATTGAGGTATATCGCCTGGTCTCGGGCGAAGTATTGCCTGGTGTTTGGCGAAATATCGCACGGACTGAAAATTATCGCCTGGTGTTGGGCGAAATATCGCACGGACTGAAAATTATCGCCTGGTGTCGGGCGAAGTATCGCGCGATACTGTGTCTGAATCTGGCAGTGAGCTATTTTTAGGCTATTTTATCTATCTTGCAAGTTTTAGGTTCTTAGCTATCTTTTTGAAATTTTCTGAAATTTCCAGCGTTTTCAAATCCGTGCACTCTGGAAAACGGGTGCCCATTTTTTTTTGAAATTTTGCAAATGGTATCAAAAGTTTAAGTGTGATATATCGTTGGAAAGGTCTTTCCGAGCCCAATCCAACCATGATGGTTTCATTTTCAGATTTTATCATTTGATCAAGTATTTTTGCAGATTATCAGATTTTTCATGTGCTAACCATTGTGGGTCTAACAAGTTGTGGTTGTAGGTGCACTTGCTTGAGATATTTTTCCAAAAGAACGCATGTCAAAGAGGGCTACTAATGGTTTTTGTAGGGCTGCCCTAAGCATAAAAACTAAATCAAGTGCTTGTTTAATTGCTTTTTTTTATTAAGTGCGGCATATACTAGTTGTTTCATTTCATAGGCACTTAATACTTTGTGAAAGGAATCTTGGGGTGGTAGGAGAAGTATGCTCTTCACCTTTAGGTGAATCAGAAAATCTTGACCCATCTTGAGGTTTTGGAAGCAAAGGGGTAATTGGATCTTGCTTGGTGTGTTTGGGAGAAGTTTTTGAGATAGGGGAGTATGCTCTTCACCCTTGTGGTGAATCAAAAACCTTGAACCTCAAAAATCATCCATTCTTTGTTTAGCTTAGGATCCTTTAGCGGGCCTGCTCTTGAGAAATCAAGAGGAACGACCCAAGTGGGGACAACCTTGTCATCATTTTCCTTAGTGGCGAGTGATTCCAACTCACTATAATCTCAAGGCTATCGAGGACACAAAACCTTGGTAGACATAACACTTGTCTTCGCTTGATGTTAGTAGCTCATGGGATTGCGACCACGGGGAAAGCATTGAGCAAGAATGCTTAAGGTACTCTTGAGGCCGCGAGGTCCTAGTCCTTTATGAGGAGCAAGAGGGGTGTTATGAACGGAAACCCTTACTATGAACCATTAGATAGAGGCCACCCTATTTTAGCCGCTTAGCTTCTTGGTGCAAGGATTGATCCAAGTGGACTTACCCGGATCACCCCAAGACACTCACCATATGTGTTCCTTTGGTTGTGTCTTTGACACTTCCATGACAATGCCAATATCTCTTGTGGGCAACCACTTGGTGTGAGGCAAGGGAGCATCAAGTTGTGGGCCACGTTGCTAAGTAATGAGCCTTGTCCTTCTAGGTAGTAATTGCTTGAATTGTCTTCGATTGTGCTATACCAATGTAAACGTTCTCAACATTCAAACAAACGGTAGCATTCATAAGGTTCTCTATTTTGATATCACAAGTGCTTGTCTTGGCAAGGTTGCTTTTGCCCTTGTTTCAAGTGTTCTATGACATGTTTGATCCTACACTGTTTGCAAACTTGTCTTTTATCTGCTACTACTACTTGCCAAACTGAAAAATTGCACTGTTCAATCTACAAATTTGGTCCAAGCGCTTCAAAACTGAGTTTTTCACGTTCACTGGTCAAGAGTCATATGATATTGAAGTATCCTTGCATACCCTCAACCAAGAATCCTGAGTCATTTCTACTGTCCTGTCATTGCTACAATTCAGAGTTGCTAAACTTGCACTTTAACCTGCTGTAGAGTGTCCTTTTCTGTTCTTACCTGAAATTGGTTTGTTACCTACATGCTTAGATTTGTTCTAGACTGAAACAAATGAGCTAAAACTATTGGGTTTGAGTTTAACGAATGCTACTCTTGATCACTTGTCGCATCACGGTTACCTCTCTAGCTACTTGCTTATTGAGCTTCTTGCTCGCTGCTCGGCTTTAGTCAATTGATTGCTGTAAGTGCTTGAGCACTTTTGACGAGTCATCTCTCTATTGTTCTACTTTGACAAGTGATCTTTATTAGCTTTCCTTATCTCAAATCTAAGAAACTTTGCCTCATTCTATTAGTCAACCAACATCTCTTTTCATGCCGGTTACAACTCGGTCTCAATTTGAGCAGGAGAGTCATCCTCCGTTCAATTATACACAGTTACCTTCTCCAACTAGACGTTCCAAAGCACCCATTAGCAAAGATAGTTCTAGTTCTAACCAATCTGAGAATTCTAAGGCTACACCGTGGTATAAAGGAGGTTTCCTCTTTTCTGCATTCAAGACCCCCAAAAACACAGACAGTGTCTCACTCACTTTGACTGAACAAGAAAAGTTTCAACTCTTGCAAGAACACTTTGAGCGTAAGGATAATCAAGCGCGCTTAGACAAAGAACACAATCAAAAAAGGATGGATGCTACTAGGCGCATGGCTTATAGAGGGACATTTCATGAGCAACCTGAGACTAGTAATCATGAGCATAGACCTCTTTTTAACAATGGCAACAATGACAACAACACGCCACCAAGATCTCCTCCAAGGCCAACTTTTGCTATGCCTTCTTCACCACCTAGACCTCCTCCCTCTCAACATGAGGCAGAGGTTAATGATGAGATTTCTAGTGAGGATCTTATGAGATGTGAACAAGATGTGGATTTCCAACGAATGATGCATAAGCTTTTAGAGCGTAATGGCGATCAATATTTTCAATATATGACTTCTAGAGGATACAAGGTTCCTCCCGGCTATGATGTCAGACAAATTGTCCAACAAAGAGTACCAACTGAATTGGAAGTCCTTCAAGAAGAATTACGTCGGACAAATCAACGCCTTACCCAAATGGCATTAGAAAGAGAGACTCCAAAGGTCTCTTTTGTAGAATCAATTTGTGCTCTTCCTTTTGATAAAGATCTATACATGCTCCCGTTTCCTAAGGATATTGAGGTTCCTAAATATGACAAGTATGATGGAAATGGTGACCCTCATGACCATGTGCGTCATTTTTATGCTCTTAGTATGGACTTTCTTCATGAAGACACATATCTTCTACGCTTATTCCCTCGAAGCTTAAGAGGCCAAGCTTTGGAATGGTTTGCGAAATTGACACCTCCTTTGAAGACTTTTGATGAGTTGGCTATGCGCTTCACACAACAGTACTCTTACAACATCCAACAACTTGTCACTGTGATAGATCTCGGTAATCTAAGACAACATCAAGGTGAGCCATTTGCAACTTACTTACAACGTTGGAGGTCATTGTATTCTCGATATCCTCGTCAGCTACCCGAGAGAGAAAAGATTGACATTTTTGTCAACACTCTGGTGCTTGAGCTATATTATGATCTAAGGAAACAACTATTCCCTTCTTTCAATGACATGGTTGAAAGTGCATATCGAATTGAGGATGTAGCTATAAGAAAAGGGGATATTGTTATTAATAAAGATGCTAAAGGCAATGGTAAAGACAAGAACAAACCTTGGAATAAGAACAAGTATGTTGTTAATGATGGGGTTGTTGACACTCCTAAAGTTAAAGAGCCTGCTTTCAATCTTTCCAATGCTATCTATGCAGCAAAACAACAAGAAGCTGCCAACACTCACAGTGCTCCTAAACCTCAATATGCAGATAAGCCTAAGAAATCATTTTGAAAGCGAGTCTATACCAAGTTGGCAGAACCTTACAATGTGATCCTTAAGACTTTGGTTGACAATGGATATCTTACGCTTCCTGATAAACCTGGTAACTGGGATCCGATAAATAAGCCCGATTGGTGGAGAGAGGATCATTACTGCCATTATCATAGAAACAAGGGACATCCAACAGACAATTGTTTTAGGCTTAAGGATGATATTCAAGATCTTATTGAGAACGGCACAATCTCCACTGATGGCTTAACTAAAAATTTTGATCACACAGCTTTCAAAGATCCTCTACCTAAGCATGATAAGGGGGAAACCTCTCAAACACATAAGAAGAATCATGATGCAAAGATCAATTATACATATCCTTCTAATGCACCTGTGATTAACATGGTAGAGCCCGTTGAGAGCGTTCTAATGATGAGGTCTCAAGATGATAATAAAGCCAATCATGGTAAGCCAAAGTTAGTCTTGCAAACACGTGGTAGTTCACCTTCCCAAAGTGAGACACTGAATGCTGTTACTAGGGGGCAAGCCAAGATTGTCCTTAAAACTGCGCAAGATCCCAAGCAGGCTTTGCCTTCCAAACAAGTGGCTCCTTTAGCCACCCCTAGCTATGATCTTGTCCAACATTTACAAAAGACACCAGCACAGATATCTATCCTTGAGTTGCTTCAGTTATCCCCTTCGCATAGAGAGATTCTTGATAAAGCTCTACGTACAACATGTGTTCCCAATGACATTGATCCAGATCAATTTTAGGCTATGGTCAACCACATTTCATCTCCACTATCTCTCTCCTTTTCTGCAGAAGATGACAAATCTATTGCTCACCCACATAATCTAGCTTTACACATTGAAGTTCTAGTCTACAATACCCGAGTCCGCCGAGTCCTGATAGACAATGGTGCAGGGTTAAATATTGTTTCTTTCAATGTCATACAACAATTGGGTTTGTTAGAATTGGCTGTGGATTCCAAGAAGAAGATTACTATAAAAGCTTATGATGAAGTGGAAAGATCTTCCAAAGGTCTTGTCACGCTTCCTATCCGAGTGGGCCCTATCATGAAAGATATTAGCTTCCAAGTGTTGGACATCCCACTCGCATATAACATTCTTTTGGGTCATCCTTGGATCCATGACATGCAGGCTATTCCTTCCACTTATCATCAGTGTGTCAAATTTCCATACAATGGCACTGAGGTTGTGATTCCTAGAGACCATACTATTGCTATCAATGCTCTTGCTGCTACTGAAAAATTTGTTCCTCATAATGAACCTTTTGTTGATCCTAGTACATCTCTAGCTGCTGCTGAGAAATCACTTAAGATGATGAGCCTTGGTATGGGTGAATATAAACTGGGTTCCTTTGCTTCTATACCTGTTTCTCCTAGGTCATATGGGAGACCTTCTAATCACATGAAGCCTTCCACTTCTGCTATGGTGATCTTTGATACTTTTGTTCCTTCATCCGTTCCTTTAGAAGCAGACAGAGAAGAACAAGCTGTCCAAGAGTGGATCTATAGAGATGATTTGAGAAATACTCCCATGCTCAGTAATTCAGACACAGATATAGATGAGTCACCACTGCACACTATGGCTCACATGGGAGATGATCTTCCCTCTACTTCACTTCTTTGGGTAGAAAAATGTATATCTACTGATGATATGGATGTTGATATGGTTCATTCTTGTAGTAACCATCCCGATGTGGTTGATGGGTCTTGTGTGGGGTCTAATGAGTTTGTTCCTCGTATTGCCTTAGTGGACCACGCTGGTTCTTCTACGACAAGTCTAGATCTAGCTACTTTTGGAGCTTACCCTATAGGCTCAACCTCTCTTGTTACCAGAGATGACACCCCTCGCATAAATGCTATTGAACCGGTCACTTCATTTCATCTTGCATCAACACCTGTTACTTCTTCCACCAGCGAACTAGCAACAAAAAAGATTGAATCAGAAATCAAGCATCACAGTCATCAAGTCAAAAGAAAAGAGCAATGGTCGAATGACGAAAACCACATTGTGGCGGTATCCGAACCTAAGAAAAGTAAAGATAAAAATTTGCTCAAAAATAATGACTCCAAAATAAAAGATGAGAAGCTGATTCTCTACAAAAAAATGGTGCACTACTTCAAGCATGATCTCATATCTGTTATACTTCAGCCCATTCCTAGAGCTAAGAACAAATTTGCTAATGCCTTGGTTACTTCGGCATCCATTTTACAAATTAAAAAGCATAAATTTCACTTCAAGTTCCTGGTGGATGAATTACGCTATCCTGCTCACAAATCTTACAATCCTACCATCTTTCCATGTCTTCCACCTCATACTCCTCCATGCCATTCTTTCCGCCATCCCTTACACTTTGCCTTTATCTCTGGCGACTTGTATAGGAAGGGTCTAGATGGAACTCTCCTTAGGTGTCTAGAAATAGAGGAGTTAGAAAAAGTACTAGCTGAAATCCACGATGGCATATGTGGATCACATTCTAATGATCCTCCACTAACTCAGACATTGCTTAGGGCTGGTTATTATTGGTCGAACTGGTTGAGACCTCCTATCATCGTAGCTGTAGCATTTGGGCCTGGGGCCTATCAGTTCTCTACATCAAAGGAAGCAGATCTTTAATGCTCGTTCCTGTCTGGGGCATTCCTTGTATATACTTTATGATCCTGAAAAAATTCCAAAAAAAATCATATATGATGCTGAAAAAAAAAAAAAACCTAAAAAGCATATAAAGTACTGAAAAAATGAGCATCCTAGTGAAAACCTAGCAATAGGCGCTTTGATGTCTCACCAAAAAAAAATCAAAAAATTCAAAAAATTCAAAAAAAAATAGAAAAAGTGCCTTGGTGAAAACCTGGAAACAGGCGCCTTGGTAGCAAAAATACAAAAAATTATAAAAAAGTCCTAAAAAAATCTATCAAGTGGTGAAAACCTGGAAACAGGCACTGCTTGAGACCCTCTGCACCTATGTCTATCAGTCTTGCGTGGCGCTCTTTCGCTCCACTTTTCGCTTTGCCTCTCCTAGCCTGGAATTGATTCTTGTCTTAGTCTAGGGGGCATATGTTGCTTTAAGCTTATCTTGGGTCTCTTTGTGCGTCTGAGTTTCTTGGGCAACTTGGTTCCAATGGTGTTTTTCAACACCACCCCAATGGTGTTTTTCAACACTACCCTTGCGTCGAGTGTTTCTCAACACTTATCAGATGTCCTACCTGCAGTCTAGTATGATGCGATATTTCTCATTTGCAGATGCAATACTCAAAGTTTGACTCTATGACCTACACACACGCACTTGACTTGCTGAGATTTGTTTGAATTTATTTCTTTGCATGCTGTCTATGATGATTTCTTTGCTGAGTGGTCTCTCCCTGAGAAGTTTTCGATGATGCATAGCTAGAAGACTGAGGGTATGAGAACATGTTTTATTTCTTTTTCTGCTTGTGGGTATATTTTGTTGATCCTAACTGTCATGAGCATTTATGCTGGTCTTACTTGACACTGTGGATTGACAGGGTATTATCCTTGATTATTTTTGTGCAAGTGCATACTTGTAGCCATCTTGACTTTCCTTGTGTCTCGATGCGAGTATAATCTTGCTATATTAAACTTAGGTAATCTCACCGTGCTAGTCATCTTGACCTACATGTCTTTGATGCCTGGGTGAGATTTCCACATTCCTATCTGATAAAGATCATATTCAGATCCACATAGTTATGCTAGTGTGTATTGTATGATCTTGCGACGCTACCAATAACGCTCAATGATGAATATTAGATTTCTATTGGCTTTGTAACCTTGCAAGTAAACCACTTTGCATGTAGCTTGCATTCTTAGGTTCATGTTAGTTTAGTTTTGCATCTTGCATATGGAGAGAGCTCTCCTTTATCTTTCGTGGACTTGTTAATCAACTGCGCTCACCTTTCGCTTCTTCCCGATCATGTCTTTCACCTTCTTGTCTTTCATATTACATCATTTTCCTTTCATTTCGGGATCGAAACCGAAATCCAAGTTCACCTTGATCATCCAAATCACCTTTTCCCCCTCTTTCATGTAGTTGGCTGACCTTTTGAGGCCTGATCCTTTGATCTTCGCTGGGGCATTCTTCACCTCTTCATCTCCATCTCTTTCAAACTTCTAGTCTTTCATTCACTTTCAATCTCAAGTTCAAATTCTTCCCCCTCTCCATGGTGTTTTTGGGTTGAGGGACCGCTAGGTTCGTGCCCCGTGTCCCATGTGTGGGGCATCTCTTCACTGCTTGATGGTTGTTCTATTCTCTTTAGCTTCGATTATGATTTCTCATGATTTGATCATGCTACTCTTGCTTCTGCTTTCCCTCTACTTGATTTCGCTTTCGATCCCGAGGGGGCAGACACATCATATCTTATTAGCTATCTCTTTCTTAAGTGTTCAGTACTGTCGCTACCAGGCTGACCATGCAGGATTTGCTATTTTTCTGCACTTCATTCTTTGGAGTCAGATCGCTATTTGCTTGCCTTCTTGGCTTTCTCTTGCTTTCTTGGCTGATCTGAGTTGCTTTGTGATCCCAAATCGATCTCACATTTCAACTTCATTCTTTGACTACATGTGTTCCCAAATCGATCACACATTAGTCAAAGAGGGGCAAATGTATACACCTAAAAATGGTCATCTAGACTATTAGCCCCTTTTGCTAAATCATAAATTACTTATTCTTGATCAAATCCTAGTTCTATCATTTATTCGATTATTTTCTATGGGCTAACCATCTTATCCTAAGTCTTTATTTATTAAAAGGAATATTTCCTCCCCTTTTAATAAATAAAAAGCCCCCACTTTTTCCTCTTATCCTAAGTTGCACAAATAAAGCATTATTCTTATTTTATAAAAAGAGAAAAAGCACTTTTTGTCTCATATGGACACAAAAGTCAACTCTTATTTTCCTATTGGAGGATACTTGTGCACATGGATTGCTCCTCTTTCAAGCTCCACCGTTGATTAAATCTTTTGCCTCTTAATCTCCATGGCCCATTCCTTTTTCATTCCCTATAAAAGGAGAGCTCTCTTCCTCATTTGCACACACAACTTTTTATGCTAATATTATGCTGCAGGTTTTCTAGGTACACTTTGGAGCTTTTGAAGATTTGGAGCATTGTTGGCATTCATCTTGGATCTTCATCAACACTCTATCTTCTTGTCTTCATTCTTGCATCATCATGGCTTTCTTGCTTCATAGTTAGATTTCATTTCTTGCATAGTAGCTTCATTTTCATGGCATTCTTAGCTTAGATTTCCTTTATGCTTTAGATTAATTCATCTAGTTTAACTAGAAGGCTTTGTAATACTTGCATCTTTCATTTCCATAGTTTAGCTTGCATTTCCATTCTTAATCTAGCTTGCATTGCATTTCATTCTTGATTCTTGAGGATATTGGCATTCTTGCCCTTGTCTTCATTGAATCTCCCATTGCATGGTTTACTAGCAAGGTTATTGGCTAAATAGCTCTAGCTGAGAGCATTCTTAAAAACCCTTGCACTCCATGCCTAGGGAGCTATGGATCGATTTGTGAGGGCTCATTCTTGAGTTTCCTTGCATATAATGATCCATAGAAGTGTGACACATTTATAGCACACAATGTGCACTGCTATTTTTTGACTTGCATTCATGTGCCTGATGTCCATGCTTCTTAGAATTAAAACAATATCCATTAAATTTTGGCTTAGGATTGGACTTACCATTCTTTCTTCTGCAGATATTTGTTGTATTTCCTAGCTTCCCACAATGACGACATGTAGCTTTGTTGTTCTTTGGCTTAGCATTCCTCTATTCTCTGCTCTTTGATGATTCTCCTTCTTCAGTGGATGATTGGTGCTCATCATGTCCTAGTACAAAGGTGTCACTTGATCTTCTTGGTGACCTCTTCAATTCCTCAAAATACTTCACAACTTCATTAGGTTTTTTCATCCTTTCATTGAGTTCCTTTTCAAATCTTAACTCATTCTTCAATTGATTATTCTTTGATCTCAGATTTGTAATTTCCATGTATTTCTTGTTCAACTCTTGATTTGCAAGTAATAGTTGATTTACCAAGTCTAATTGATTGTTTGTCAACTTTTGCATATCACATGTCCTTTCATCAAGTCTTATATCCATTTGTCTCTTATCTTCTTCTATCATTGTCTTGTCTTCTTTAGCTTTCTTTTTTCGTTCAATCACTTCACATAGTCTAACGGATTGAATTTCCTATTCTCTTTTCAGACTTCAGACTTCTTCATTCAATGTGTTGTTTCCCTCTAATAGATTTGCTATTGTTGCATCAATTTCACTGGAGTTTCCATTATCAAATAGACCTTTAGTATCCTCTTCTTTATATTGAGTGTCATTCAATTGGATTTCCAATTATTTCCTTCTCTTTAAAAATTTATTCAAATCTCCTCTTGCTCCTTCAAGCTAGTACAAAGCAAGATGGATGTCAATCTTCTGATTCTCTATGATCTTTCCCAACTTATAAGCCTCCATCTCCAAGATCTTAACTCTCATTTGGATAGAATTATTCTAAGAGAACTAAGCTCTGATACCAATGGTTGGAAATCTTATTAGGGAAAGTGAGATACTGAGGAGAGGTGGGGTGAATCAGTTATCCATTAAAACTTTCACTTTCATATCAATTCAACATATATACCATAATAATAAATTTTAATACTTAAATGAATCTAACATTCTAATCACATCCATAAAATATAACTCATAACACAAAGATTTGGTAACCTAGAAACCCTTGAAAGGTAAAACTAGGGTGGGGATGACACCCACAAATCCTTACTACTGTAGCAACAAAGTGTGTTTGTTAGGGTTACAAAGTTATGATCACTTCTAATGATCAACCCTATGAGGGGTCTACCCTATTAAGAGCTTACAAACTTATACAATATACCTTGATTAAAGGATTTAAAACTCACAACTAAGTAAGCACTTGGTTAAGAGATTTGCAAAGGTTTATTAGGACCACTTTGTTAAGAGATTTACCCTGATTCACTTACTAGAATGTATCAATACATGATCCTTCAGATTGCACTTCAAATGCTGATAACAAATCTCCTCTTTCTAATACTTATCTGATCTCAAAATCAAATATTTTTTTGTTTTGTCCTTCACTACTCTGCTCGGTCACTTTGCCTGATCTTTGTATCTAACAATCAAAACACTACTTCAATCTGCACACATGAGATCTCCTCTGCTACTACATTTTAGGGTTTTGATATCACCTTATATAAACAAATGATCAAGCTTCTAGATCAAGATCAACAATCTAGATTCATCACTTATGTTGCTTAATCATTCCCTTTTTCTCCTTGGTTACATTACTTTCATAGGGATTAATGATTGAAATCATGATCTGTAATAAACTCCTTAATTAACTCAACAATCATTAAATCATGCATATAAGTTGGCCAAAATTGTTTACCTAGGTGTTTGTGCCATTACAAACACATATACAAAAATTGGTTCACTCGGCATATAAAGCCTCTGATGCTCGGTCAAAATTGTTCTTCATATACTGGCGCTCGACACTGACTCTTCTATACAACTCGGCATATACTACTCGGTAACTACTGAAGTACTCGATGACCTATGACTTGCTCAACGGTAACTACTACTTGGTAACTATATGTGAAATACAAGTCTATACATAACTCGACCTTAATAAGATGGCTCGGTCGTAGTGATGACTGACCAACATTGCCTTGAAAATGACTAAGTGTTGGACACTAATAGACAACCTGACTTGGAGATCAACATATGTGTGTGTGTGTGTGTGGATGTTCTTCTTTAAAATAAAAAATAAAAATAGGGCTTTATATTTTTGTGTCAAAGAAATCTTTGACATAAATTAAATAAAAAAATATAAATAAATTTAATAAACAAGAAAAAATATATATATAATATGGGGGTGGTGGAGGGTTTTCCATACCCCCACCACACTCAAGATAGTTGAGTTGCCTCAATAGACATAACTACTGATGACAGCATAGGCTGCTGGCAAAAGCTAGGGGGTGGGACCCGTGTCTCCCTGCCCCGCCACTCACGCCCCTTTTTACTTTTGGGGTTTGGTTTTAATATATATATGTATGTATGTATGTATATTTATAGTTTAGTTTTATTTATTGTGTTAAATATATTTTTAATTAAATAAATTTTATTTTATTGTTAAGTTATTTAATACTTGATCTTTAGATTATGGTATTAATATTAGTTAATATTTTATGTTATTAACTAATATTGAGGGTTAAAGTTAATTATTTATTAATAGGTTTTATTAATTAATAGTTAAGAAAATTTGTATTTTAGATTGGAATACTTTTATTTGGAAAATACTTATGTGGTTGTTTATATATTTAGTGTATATATATTTAAATTATATTTGTTTAGTAATTATTAATTTAGGAATCAATTTATTTTAAATAACATTATAAATTAATTTTCTTATTTAATGAAATTTATTTTGGAGAAAATTATTGTTGTGTTAGTGATTATTTTAATAAATTAATTTATGTAATGGTATTTTACAAATTAGTTTATTATTATTAAATTCTTATGAATGTTTTTTTCTTTTTTTTGTAATTATGGGTTACAAGGGAATCTTTTTACATCATCCTTTTTAAGGCTGTTACCAGAGGCATGGTTAGGGATATTGTTTTATGTTTGTTTGTCTTGCATACTTGTATGGCATTCGATTTTGTTATAACCCAACCTTATGGAAGCTCTTGATTATGTTATGATGTATATGTGATAGAAGTTGGTTATGTGTATTCCTGTGAAATTTTGAAATCATGTCTTGTCTTTTATGATTCACAATTATCTATGAGACTTTTTTAAGACTTATGAGCTTAGGGTAGGTTATCTAGGTGTTAGAGGGGAAGTGAATTGCTTTGGAGGCTCCAAAGCACAGAAGTGGCTACCTAGGTATCCTTAGTAAGTTACTTAACAAGTGATAACTTAATACATTAAATGAGGTTTTATAATAAATTAATAAGATAATAGATTCCTCACCCGTACCTTGAGTACTAGTACAGGCTAAGGATGAGACTGGAGAAGATGCTTGCCTGTCTCGTAGTGATGGTGAGTTCTGGCATGATCGGTTATCCTTGTCTACATCAGAGGATTTCAAGTTCAGCATACATTCACACTTGGGAGTCGGAGTCCAGTGAGATCATTCCAAGGGGTTGACATATGTGATGAAACTTCCCTGATTTCATGTTAGGTTTCCTACGTTTGTTGGTTGCCTCTTAGTATGCGTACCTTTGTATTTTGAGTTGTACCTTTGAGATAGGAAACTTTCACAATCCCTTTCTTAATACTACTTGGTGATTGGTTTTGGTATGGTTATCCGAGTGGGGTCTGATGTTATCTCCTTAGCACAGTGGGAGTGGAACCACATGTTTCCATGAGGTCGGGAGGTAGTGATTCTCTTGCCATTTGAGACTCTAACTTTCCTGTACTAGTGTTGGATGATCCTTGTTGTAGTTGTTCCTTATTATTTCATCCTTGGAGATTTGTTCCTATTCTTCCTTTTTATTGTATTTGTACTTTGTACTTAGATTATATTTACATGCCCCACAACTTGTGTAGTGGATGCGGGTTATCATGTATACCTTATGGTTCAAATGTATTTGTTTATTCTTTTATGAGATGATGTACCTTAGTCTCATTATGTGGAAGATTTATATGATTATTGTACTTAATAGATTATATTATATTTACGTGTTTCTATGTCAAGGAACCCTTGAGCTTTGTAATTTGTAAATGATATTGTGTATAAGAGTATGTATTGACTTTATATTATTGCTTCCGCTTTGTTATTCATTATTGTTTGTAAACTCTTAAGAAAAAAATTATTTTGTAAACTTCGTAACATGTTTTACGTTAATTTCTCTTGGGTTCCATGGTGGGGCATTACATCTTGACACCACCAAACTCTCTCCTAACTAATCAATCTATTTCAGTCTTCTATTCCAACTCATCAGTTAAGTCTCCAATCAATTTAGTCAAGAGTTCAATCTATTTTGCTGATAGGTCAAACAATCATGTTAATCAAATAAATCAATTAAGTTGAACTCCTACTCACTTTGAGTTTAACTTTTTAATCACAATGAATCAATCCACCAAACAAGGAATCTTGATTGAAACCCCTAAAGATCTTATAAATAGAGAGCTAATTCTTTGATTTTGGGAACCACAATTGTTTTAAATTCTTATGCTAACATGATCTTGAGCACAATTATGAGAGCCCACTATTTCATAAGAAGGAGAACATCAAAGGAGGAATTATGGGTTTGCATATGCTTTTATGTTATTTGATTTCAATATCTTGATTTATGCATGCAATTCTCTTGTTTCCTTTCCTCTTTTGATATTGGGAATACTAATTACTTTAACAATCTCTTTTTGGTTGAGATATTAATGTTATTGCAAGTTTCTACAAATCCTCATATACTTGATTATAGTATGATTGTGTGTGATGTACAAATCAAGTTTTAAAACCTAATTTTGTAACTAAAACTATGCAAATATATGAGTTAATTTACATCATTGATAGTGGGTTGATGTAAATCAGGTTTCAAAACTTGATTTACATCATAAAAGATGTAATAGGTGCTTTGACAATGAATGTGGAGTGGTCAAATGTGTCAATCAGGTGTTAAAACCCAATTCACACTTGCTATACATAAGATGTGTTAATGTAATCGAGTTTCAAAAACTCGATTGTAGTTGGTCGATGCATAGGCTAGGATGTTGATCGAGGTTTAATACTTGATCAACATATTTGACAATATTGTGAGTGTTGATTGGGTATTAAACCCAGATTAATACCAATGTTTAATGGTGGTTGGGAATGTTAAGTTAATTAATTAGGATTAATAACCCAATCAACAATTAAAACACAATGCTAGGAAATGGAAATTGAGTTTTGGAAATTTGATCAACATTTGAACAAAGAAAAAGGATATCTCATCATATAGTACATAAAACATGAGGTAAACATGAATGCAACTTGGGATTTTACTCTCGAGTTGCAATAAGAGAAAACACATTGGTGCAGGGCACCTCCTGATTTGGGAATATCTCCTATTTTCAATGTGTGTGATCTCTATCCTTATAAGGGATCTCCAATGGATACAGGGAAAAGTACACTTTCAAATGTGCAGGAAGAAGATTGGGTAAGGGACTTGCCAACTCCCAAACCTTTGCAGCTCGACAGCATTCTCGATTCCAAGGTGATAAAGAAAACCAGGAAAGGTATCTGCAAGGAGTACCTTGTCAAGTGGAAAGGCCTCCCTAAAGCTGAGGCTATTTGGATGACAGAGAAGGATATTTTGAATCATGGAGTTACCCTTGCTGACCTACTAACTCAAGGGACTTGAGTTATTCTGTCTCGGGGAGTATGGTGCAGGGCACCTCCCCACTTTGCAATTTTTTCTATGTCTAAGGGTGATTAGGAAGTTGTTTAGTTTTTTGGTTTGATGAGTTTGTTAGGTCCAAGTGTCAAGGTCATTCTCTATGTTTGTAAGGACCTTGAGTCCATGAGAGACTTTGGGGGTCACCTTGGTGACTAAGGAAAGAAGTATTAATTTTGAGTGCCAAATAGGTTAGATGGATGTTTTAAGGTTTTTCATACCTTATTAGGGTCTTAGATGATCAATTTCATCATTGGGATGAGAAACAAGGTCATATGGTTCATTTTTTAATTAGTTGCTAAAATGTTGCTAGCAACTTTTAAAACTTGCTAGAGCAACTTTTGCAAAAGATGCCAAAAATGGCTAAAAACTAATGTAACCACCCAAGCTCAGTATAAGAGCTTGGATTCAAAGTTTTTGAAGGGTAAAATGAAGAACTGAAGCAAAACCATTAATTCTAACATCATGTACGGACATCTAAGCACTCTGTTATATACACAGTCCTATCCTTATGCAACTATACGACTATGTACGGATTGCCATAGGTGATTGGGCTTTGTAAATTTGTAGTGTTTCTTATTAGCCTTCTTATGCAGTAGATAGGTTGTTTTGAAGTTTCATATATTCAAAGTTTTGGTGTTTTGAAGGCTACTGGTCTGCCAGGCCTCAAACCAGTGCCAACTGGTAAGAAATGGCTCAATCCTAGGTTTCCTCTAGTGGAATTGTCTGAAACCATGAGGAACTTAGGATTAGAGTCTATAGATAGGGTTTCCATTATTGTTGTTGTTGTTTTAGAGGTTCTAAGGAGCCAAAATGAAAGCCCTGTGTCTAACTAGTAAAATCAGGTGAGCCAGGACAGGGAAGAAGTGGAACTGGTACAGACGCCCAAGACCAGTTGGAGAAAACTTGTTTTTGAATACTCCAAAGAGTCTCCTAGAATGATTCAGAGGTGGTTGGAGGTGAATCAAGGTGGGAGACAAGTTTGAAGAGATTTTACACACTTTGGTCCAGAGGCCTAATTAGTAGGCTAAAAACTAGGGCCTGCAAGAACCTAGGGTTTTGGGTGTCACTAGAGGGTAATATTTTGGATTGTAAAAGTGTTGTTGGATATCTAATAGATTTTAAAAATTTTTGGGGGGGTCAAGTGAGGATTTTGGAAGTACTAGATCATTTTCGGTGAAAATAGACCTACTAGGAATTGGCAATTAGGCCTTCTAGTGTTCTAGAGACCAATTGGATTGGTAGAGTGGTTTGAAGTGTGGGAAAGGTTGTAGAATGACCTAAGAATGGTCAAGAAGGATAATGATTATTCAAAGACATGTGTGGGAAGATCCTAGTTAGAGGTTTTTCATTCTAGGTGATGGTTTAGTGGATAAAAACTAAGATTTGGAGTAACTAGTTGGACTAGTTGTACTCACATCTTTGGAGGCTTCTTGAATCCAACTATACCTTGGAGGAGAAGTTGGTAGGAAGGGTCTAGGAGGTCCTATTTTTTAAGAAGACCCAATAATTAGCATGTTTGGAAGATTGGATTAAGTAGTTAGGAAGTGGAGTGACATACCCTCTGCATCAAAGTGGTATCAGAGCCATATCTACTTGGAAGAGTGTCATAACTTCTTGGAAGTTGTGTATGTCAGACAGTGAAGGGAGTCAAGAGGTGGAAAACATGCCTCCTAAGGCTATGAGCAAGGATTCTATAGTAGATTTGGTCCAAGGCCTCTTGGAGAAGGCTAATGTGGCAGAGACAAAGAGTAAGAAAAGGATCATAGAATGGGGAGATGAAATTGATGGGGATGAAGATGGCCAAATAGAGGAGTCAACCAGAAAAGGGAAGGAACCAGAGATAGACAAGGAGTAGAAGGTATTCTTAGATGCCTTCAAGTCTATAAACAAAGATAGCCTAGAGCATATACCATATTATTGTGGTAGTCTAAATGGAGAAGAGTTACTAGATTGGATTGATGCCATGGATAACCAACTTGACTACAAAGAAGTATCAGAGGAAAAGAGGGTCAGTCATGCTAAGGTTAGACTCAAAGGATCAACATTAGTATGGTGGAATATGATGCAGGATGAAAGAGTGAGTAATGGAAAGAGAAAGATTGTTTCCTGGGAAAGGATGAAAATCAGATTGAAGGCTCAATTCTTACCAACTGATTATGAAATCCAAATGTATCAAAAGTTGTAGAATTTGAGACAAAAGGAGATGACAATAAGCCAATACACTAAGGAATTTTGTAAACTAAGTCTCAGGGATAGGAGACAAGAAGATGAAATGGAGAAGGTGGCAAGGTATCTCAATGGGCTAAGGTAGGGGATACAAGATGAAATCAGTATCTTGGCTCCGGATAGTATGCACAAATGCTTTCAATTGGCCTTGAGAGTTGAGGAAAAAGAAAGAAGAAGAAATGACTTCCATCAAAGAGGCAGAGGTGGCAGCAGCAGTAGAGGTTTTCAAAGAGGCAGGGGTAACTTTGGTAGAGGATAAAGTCCTAGTAGATAAGAAGACAGTCAAGTTGTGGATGGAAGTGGGGGAAACCAGTATAGAGGCTCATTCCAAAGGGGAGGATACAAAGTTAGAGGACCACCAAGAGGTAGGTTCCAACCTCAAGGAAGGAAAAAATTAGTTTTCACTGGTAGGTGTTACAATTGTAACCAAGTGGGTCACACAATGGGCAGATGTCCAGAGAAGGCTTCCTCATCTTCCATGGGGGAAAGAAGAAATTAGTTAGTTCAAGAGGATGATAGTCAAAGTGTCACCTCACCTATATCCAAAGCAGGACTAGTAGTAGATGGAGAGAACTTAATGTTGAGAAGAACATTTCTCAAAGTACCAAGCACTATAGAACCACCCCAAAGGAAAAGTCTATTCAAGACTACTTGTAAGTCTCATGGGAAGATTTGCAAAGTTATTGTGGACTCTGGATCCACTAAGAATATAGTGTCTATTGAAATGGTAGAGAAATTGAAGTTGAGAAGAATCCCTCACACCACACCATATAAGGTTTCATGGTTGAATAAGGGTCAGCAAATAGTGGTGGATGAGAAAACTATGGTTGAGTTTGAGATAGGGGACTATAAGGACAAGGTCCTATGTGACATACTACCTATGGATGCATGCCATCTACTCCTTGGTTTCCCATGGCAATATGATGTCAAGGCAATGCATGATGGAGAAAAGAATAGTTATATGATCACCAAGTTGGGAAGGAAATTTCAGATGGATCCTTTAGTAGAACCAAAGGAAGAGAAGCATGTGGGAACAAGTGTGAAGTTATTGAGTGGGAAGGAGTTCCTAAAAGATATGAAGAAGGAGAAAGGGGAATGTTGTACTATTGTGGTCAAACCAAAGGAGGAACCTAAAGAGAAAGTCACCTTACCACTAAAGGTACAAGCCTTATTGGAAAAGTATCATGATATAGTGGATAATGGTTTACCAAGTGCTCTACCACCTATGAGGGATGTAAGCCATCAGATTGACCTTATTCCTGGAGAAAATCTACCAAACAAGGTAGCATACAAGATGACACCAAGTCAAAATGCAGAGATAGCCAAGCAAATCCAAGATTTGTTGGATAAGGGGCTGATAAGGAAGAGTTTAAGCCCTTGTGTTGTACCTACTATTTTGGAACCAAAGAAAGGGGGTACATGGAGGATGTGCATTGATTCAAGGCCCATCAAAAAGATCACTATAAGATATAGGTTTCCAATGCCAAGGATAGAGGACTTACTAGACAATTTGGGAGGATCTTGCTATTTTTCCAAGGTGGATTTGAAGTCAGGCTATCATCAAATCAGAGTTAGGTCTGGTGATGAATGGAAGACAGCCTTCAAAACAAATGAAGGTCTGTATGAATGGCTTGTGATGCCATTTGGCCTCACCAATGCACCTAGTACATTCATGATGCTCATGAATGAAGTGCTGGCAGATTTCATATGTAAATTTTTCATAGTTTATCTTGATGATATCTTGATTTTTAGCAGGACAAAGGAGGAGCACATGGAGTATTTGGAGCAAGTCTTAAGGAGGTTACACAAGGAGAAGCTAATGATTAATCAAGATAAGTGTGATTTTCTCAAAACTGAACTAGTATACCTTGGTTTTGTAGTTGCAAATGGATGTATGAAAATGGATCCTGATAAAGTTAAGTCCATTTTGGAATGGCCTACACCTAAGTCTATTGGAGATGTTAGGAGTTTCCATGGTTTGGCTTCCTACTATAGAAAATTTATAAGAGGTTTCAGTCATTTGTGTGCCCCTATACTAAACACCATCAAAGGTGGAATCAAGTGTAAGTTTGAATGGACTATTGTAGTAGATCAAGGGTTTGAAAAATTGAAGAAAAGAATTGCAGAACTGCCTACTCTTAGGTTCCCTAACTTCAATCAACTCTTCATGGTAGAGTGTGATGCTAGCAAGTTGGCTATTGGAGCAGTACTTAGCCAAGAAGGACACCATGTGGCTTTCTTCTCTGAGAAGTTAAATGAAGCTAAACAAAAATATTCAACTTATGATTTGGAACTCTATGCTATGGTCCAAGCTTTAAAAAAATGGAGACACTATTTGTTACCTAGAGAGTTTGTAGTTTATACTGACAATCATGCACTAAGTTTTTTGAATGGATAGGATAAGTTGAACCAAAGGCACATGAAGTGGGTGGAAGCATTGCAAGCTTATACATTTGTCATTAAGCACAAGAAGGGAGTTAGCAACAAGGTAGCAGATGCTCTTAGTAGGAGAGTACTCACAATCCAAGAGATCCAACTACAAAGTGTGGGGATGGATGATTTGAAGAGCTTATATAAGGAAGACAAGGATTTTGGTAAAGCCTATGAAGAATGTGTGAAGTTTTAGTAGGGCTTCAAAGTGGATTTTGATGAGTATATGTTGCAGGAAGGTCTCTTGTTCAAGGGCCATCTTATGTGTATTCCTCAATGCTCAATGAGGGAGAATATAGTGAAGGAAAAACATCAGGGCAATTTAGGGGGTCACTTTGGCATGGACAAAACCTTGGAGTAGGTTAATAGGCATTACTTTTGGCCTAAAATGCAATTAGACATTAGGAGATTTGTGGAGTAATGTCAGGTCTATCAGAGGGCAAAAGGACAAAGCAACAATAGTGGATTGTATCAACCATTATCCATTCCTCAAAGACCTTGGGAATGCTTGATCATGGACTTTGTCTTGGGATCTCCAAAGACATCTAGGGGTCATGACAGTGTTTTTGTGGTGGTTGACTGGTTTAGCAAGATGGCACACTTCATTCCATGCAAGAAAACCAATGATGCATCTCAGATTGCAGGGTTATTCTTTAGGGACATAGTAAGAATCCATGGTTTGCCATTAAATATTGTGAGTGATAGGGATACAAAGTTTGTGGGTCACTTTTGGAGGACCCTATGGAAGATGCTTGGAACAAATTTGTCTTTCACCTCAACTTATCACCCTCAATCAGATGGGCAAAATGAGGTAGTGAATAGGTCACTTGGAAACTTGTTGAGGTGCTTGACTAAGCAACATGGGCAATCTTGGGATCACATTATAGGGCAGGCAGAGTTTGATTATAATGACTCCATTAATAGGAGTACAGGGAAGATTCCCTTCCAAATAGTTTATGGGCTCAATCCTAGAGGGGTGTTGGAGTTGAGAGATCTCAGATTGGAGGACAAGAGGAGTGCACAAGGTGAGTCATTTGCAGAGCAGATGAAGGTGTTGCATGATCAAGTTCACAAGACCTTACAACATCAAGTGGCCAAATACAAAGCCAAAGCTTATCAGACAAGGAGAGACCTGCAATTCAAGGTTGGAGATCTGGTATTAGCCTACCTTGGGAAAGAGAGACTACCTAAGGGTCAACCAACTAAGCTTCTCATGAAGAAGATTGGACCATTGAAAATTTTGCATAAGTATGGCAAGAATGCCTATGAAGTAGAACTTCCTCCTGATTTGGGAATATCTCCTATTTTTAATGTGTGTGATCTCTATCCTTATACGGGATCTCCAATGGATACAAGGCAAAGTATACTTTCATATGTGCAGGAAGAAGATTGGGTAAGGGACTTGCCAACTCCCAAACCTTTGCAGCTCGACAACATTCTTGATTCCAAGGTGATAAAGAAAACCAAGAAAGGTATCTACAAGGAGTACCTTGTCAAGTGGCAGGGCCTCCCTGAAGCTGAGGCTATTTGGATAATAGAGCAGGATATTTTGAATCATGGAGTTACCCTTGCTGACCTACTAACTCAAGGGACTTGAGTTATTGTATCCCGAGGAGTATGGTGCAGGGCACCTCCCCACTTTGCAATTTTTGCTATGTCTAAGGGTGATTAGGAAGTTGTTTAGTTGTTTGGTTTGATGAGTTGGTTAGGTCCAAGTGTCAAGGTCATTCTCCATGTTTGTAAGGACCTTGAGTCCATGAGAGACTTTGGGGGTCACCTTGGTGACTAAGGAAAGAAGTATTAATTTTGAGTGCCAAATAGGTTAGATGGATGTTTTAAGGTTTTTCATACCTTATTAGAGTCTTAGATGATCAATTGCATCATTGGGATGAGAAACAAGGTCATATGGTTCATTTTGTAATTAGTTGCTAAAATGTTGCTAGCAACTTTTAAAAGTTGCTTGAGCAACTTTTGCAAAAGATGCCAGAAATGGCTAAAAACTGATGTAACCACCCAAGCTCAGTATAAGAGCTTGGATTCAAAGTTTTTGAAGGGTAAAATGAAGAACTGAAGCAAAAATAAGACCTTGGATTCAAAGTTAGAGCTTGGATTCTAACTTAACTCATGTTTTAGTGGGAAAGTGGGATATAAGGAGATGTATTATGGTTCTATGAGGGGCATATTTATTTGTGTAGAGTTGATGAAAATTACTCCCCTTACTCAACCAAACACGCACAACATAACAAATAAATAAATAGAAAATTGCAAGAACATAAATACTTGCTTTTTATTATCTTCAATGAAACGACATTATAACATTTAGGAAAGCTTTCTATAGCCACACGAGCCTTCTTATTACAATAATATGCAAGACAAAGCCACGTTCTACACTTCTAGAACTGAATCATGAAACCCTCCTTCATCCATGTATATGTAGCACCAATAACCACCTTAGAATATTCTAGACAATGAAAGTTTCCTATTTTAGCTCCCAACGATTCATTAGTTCAATTTCATGCCCAATTGACTTTTCTCTCTTCTCTTATTTTTTTCAATCAAAATTTGAGTTTTAATGGCACAACTTCTGGAAGCCATAACTTTTGACTCAAATGTTTAATTTGATTTTACAATATATTGTTAGAAAGCTTGCAAAGAGATCTGCAAGTACACATACTCTTAAAAATATTTATGTCAGGATTTCAAACCTTTTCGAGGCCTCTAAGGTCTTCAATTTTAAGTTTTAAGTTTTAAGTTTTATTGGAGAAACTATTGGGAACAAAAACATGCATATCTTTCAAACCACTTAGGATTTTGAGGTGGTTCTTTCACCCATCATCTTATTTTTTAATTTTGCTCCTTGGGACCAATTTTCATGTCCATACAAAACCCAAACGGGCAAAAGTCCCGAAAATAATGCATGCCTATTTTTTACTATTTTTAGCTTCTATACATCTTATATGGTGCAACTATCATAAAAACTAAAGAAAAACCACAAAACAAAAGGAAAACATAATCTTTCTTTTTGGGCGACACAAGATTGCTCCTACACCCTAGATGCTCCCACATCAAGAGTTGATGTGGCAGTTCTATTTTGGTGTAGGTGTCTAAATATGTTGGCAGGGCTTATTGATTTGACAATTTGGATTTTATGTTTTAAATTAGTACGAGTCTACTTTAATCATCAACTCATATATGAACACCATAGATTTTGTAGAGATATGTTAGCTACTAAATGAATACAGTCTTAACTTGTTCAACTATCATATTGTATTTATTTTAAAAATAAATATAAACTTCTTTTTTTTTGTTGCACCAAAGGTATCCTTGCGACCTAACCTCGTGCCCAACCCACCTTACCTTGGTCTTCCTTTTGTTGCCAAGTTGAGGCTAGAAAGGGACAAACTAAGGTGAGACTAATCTTTTGAGGATGTACGCAATCACCCACAAACCGCATACATCAATTAAGTTTGAACCTTAGAGTCGAATATAAACTAAATATTATACATATAAATTTGAACATTGATTGAACTCATCTGAACATATATTGGAAAATAACATTTCTTTTTTACATGCATAACTCACCTCGCTCGGCCTATCCATTAACACATATTGAAACCCACATACATATGGGAACCTCTCTTCTAGCTTAATTCAAATCGTGCTGAAGGATTGCGTTATCCTTGTGGTGATAAGAGAGAGATTTCTCAGCCAAACAATACTTTACGGTAAGTTATTGGGCATTTCTACCTTACGTTGCGTCGTCCATTGTCCTTCACCAAAGAATTCCATCTCAAATACTATTAGACGGGAAATGTACCTTATTTCTCCTCCGAGAGCACTTCAGAGCGCTGAAAATGGTATTGCCAATGCCAACCGACCTTAGGAGCAATTCCTTAACGAACAGACTGCAATTACCCCTACACCCACCATCGAACTCGAACGCCAAGCCAACCGACCAAAAACCCAATTTCAATACGCCCTCCAAAAAACCCTTCCTCAATACACCCACCAGGTACCCAAAACAAACATCTTCTCCGCACCCAAATCCATATGAACTCAATTCACATCCCGAACATATAGATTCCAGGCCCTCAAAGCCTCTGAACTCAAAAAGTTATTCTCCCAAACTTGGACCCGACATAGATGACCTAGATCTCGAATTCACAAAAAAGCTAGTGTACCTAGACCTTATGGAGGTTGACACCCCAAGGGCCATTAGAGACAACCCATTAATCCTTTCCACCAGTTTACGCAGCATAGAGAAAATTGTAGGGTTCCTGCAGCAATGGGGAATGCTACACAAAGACCTCGGAAGAATCTTTGGTATGTGTCCACAACTCTTAACTTGCGATGTTGATAAGGACTTGGTCCCAATACTAGATTTTTTGCTTTCTGAAGTAAAAATCCGTAGAAAAGACATTAGAAAATGTATTAACAGATGCCCAAGAATTCTGAATTCTAGTGTAACAGACCAACTTAGGCCTACTCTGCAGTATCTCAAAAATTTGGGTATACAAGAAGTACGATTTAAGGATTGTTCCAATACAGTACTATTGGTTTCCAGTATTGAAAGTACCCTTGCTCCTAAGCTGGAGTATTTGCAGAGTTTGGGTATTGATCACAATGATGCTGTAAGCATGGTGATTAGGGCTCCTGGGATTTTTACATTCAGTATAGCCAATAATCTTAAGCCAAAATTTGATTATTTGGTGAATGAGATGGGGTTTGGACTTCACGATTTGTTAGAATTTCCACAATACTTTACTTTCAGTTTGGAGAAGAGGATCAAGCTCAGGCATGGGCTTTTGGTAAAGCACAATCTTTCGTTGCCTCTGTCTGTGATGTTGAAGAAAACTGAACCTGACTTTTTGTATACATTGCGACAAAAACTAGCTGGCTTCGGCTAAAATGTAAGTATTATGGCTTCTTTTTTATTTGGCAACATCTGCTTTCAATTTAACTTAATAAGCTTTATAATTCTAATTTTTTTGCAGTGCGTTTTTAGTTAATCTCTACACGATGTCCATGATTCGTTGTTGCAGTAATGCCGTATTTCCTCATAACGCTTTAGGGTTTCTCTGAAACTCAATTATCTGCAGAAGTGAAAGTGAAATTTTTATATGTGTCCTGAACTGTTTACTTAATGTTGGTCTTTTGTGAAATTCAATTTAAAATTATTTCAATGTGCACAGATGGTGTAGAGTAGCATAATGAGACTGAAGTACATGCTCAAGATAGCACCCAATTAGGGGGCATCTATGTTTGCAGAAACGGACAGGCCAGGGAACATCGCATTCCACAACCCATTTGTCAAGACAGGCATTTCTTGGAGCACTTCCTTGCCACAATTGGCTGTCTGAATCAGCCGAAACGTTAAAAAATATCTAAAATTTTGTGTCCATAATCTGGAAATCGCTTGAACATCTGTCCATATTAATTGTGTCCATAATCTAGAAACCATTTCAACATGAAATATAGTTCAGATAGTTTCTAAGTGGAATTCTTTTACAGATTGTTTTTCTCTATGTTCCATGGCATTTTGGGATGGTAATCTATGTGTACATATAATATCAATTGATTGAGTACAATTGGTGAGGATGATAGCATGGGATATAAAAACCATTCATCAAGATCCAAATTTCTAGAGGCGTGTTTGGGCCAGGTTCAACCCTTGGATGTCCCATTTATGCAGTCCCTTAGCCAAAAGATACTTGTAGTTTAGATGTATGCTTACTCAAATTGTTCTAATTTACTATATAACGAGAGAGAAAGGCAGACATCTATATATGTTAACATATTTCCATTAAAAATAAATAATTTTTATTTTCAAAAATTATATTTTCATATAATATATATAATTTTTTTATTTCATTGTAAAAAGTTTTCAATGCAACAAAAGGCCTGGATGCAAATTCACAAATGTAAGTGTGAGGACTTGCATACATTTCTTACAACTCAATGTGCTCATAGAATTGCTCATCAACGAAAAAGCATAACAAGATTTTTCTGTTCAAGATAGCTCTGTCTCTTCTATCTGAAGAATGCTATCTGGTGAAGCTGAAAGTATGGAACACCTTTGGCTATACTTATTGTAATTTGCAAGTTGAATGATTTGTAGATTTTCATATTATGGTAGTGAGGTTTTAACAATTCGGGTATATTTGTTAAAATTCCTCTTACATGTTTTTATCACTGAAAAATTACAACCTTGGTCTCTCAATTAAAACATCGTTCTGTTTAGTTTCCAGTTTATTGTCCGTGGTAACATAGGGGCCATCTTCACTAACAAAAGCTGCAACTGATGTAATCAAAATCAGGAACCTTGCAACTATTATCTAATGCCCTCGATCAACTTTTTCTTATTTACCATTCTGATCATTGCACTGCCTAAAAAATGTATTTAGTTCGGTTAGTGCTGTTAAGGAAAGCAAAATGCTAGTCTCAGAGGAACAACGTATGTGATTTACATTTTAATTTTTGAGATACTGTATTGCTCACAATTCAGCATGCCGATTGTCTTCTGGAAAAAGGCTACAAGGTTCCTGCAAGATACATTGCAGATACTCCTCGGTAAATGATATGTGATTAGAGTGAAAGTAATTGCTGTTTTTCCATACTTCTTTTATAGATTATCCATGTTTTTAAAGTACTATTGACTATAAATCATTTAATAGCCCACCATATTATGTCTTAAAACCAATTTTGTTGTTTCGTTTGTTGGAAGTAAGAATCGAGTACACTGCCTTCATATCTAATTCTCGTATGATGCAGGACAACAATATTGGGTTGCTCCAGAAAAAGTTAGTGATTTTGTAGATGCCTAGCATTTCTCAGAAGGTGAGCGCTTGCTTGCGCAATGTGGTGAGGTCCACAGGGTCAGTCTTAACCTTCCACAAATACTTATTGTTTAAATAGCAACACTATCAACCCTAGCCTCGGATCTCAGATAGCATCAAATTAAAATTATTGTTTATGCATCAGCAATATTTCAAACAACAAGACAAAAATAACTCCAAATCTTTATTTTATAATTAACAACAAATAATAGGTGTAAATCCTGATATCTTATTACAATTATAATTATATTACATTAAAATTGTTCTCCAATATTATTATTAATTATGAAAATTCATACCAACAACAATGGTAATTTGGATCAATGTAATGTGATTAGAGCCTACATCTAATGAAGCTCAAATATAACTACTCAGTGGAAAACAAGTAGAAAGCATACCAATGACTATGTCTTCAGAATATAATTTAAGAATGGTTGACACCCTCCACTAGAATGTAGCTTTAAGTTCAATACCACCTACAACTATTTGAAGACCTCTCTTAGCTATTCTTGAAGACAGACTAACCATTGACTAGGAGGTACCAGTGGCATTGAGAGATGACTAACAATGGAAGACAATGGAGCTTGTGAATTGGGAACATAAAAGTGTAAACCTTTCCAACACATCAAACGGTTCGCAATTCGGAGCTAGGACTAGAAAGTTATGCCTTCTCCAAGTGGACCTAATTTTTATATATAGTTTTTTTGATAATTTTTGATAGTTTGAATAGTTTATTTATAATAAATATTATGATGGCTCTTCAGTTCATTTCCAAGGGATTTTGATGACTCTTGGGATCCATCAGACTTGTATAAACTCAAATATTCAAATAGAATGGATCAGTTTTTGGTTTGCAATCTTATTGTTCTCAATTTTCGTGTTGAACTCTACAATACTGCAGGTATCACACTAGGCATTGTAATCTAGTTTTCATAAATCAGATCAGTTGTTGAAACAAAATAACAACCAAAGAAGAGTCATCCCACAAAAGGAAGAGATCCCAAAACTTGAAACACCCAAGATATTCACCAAAGTGCAGAAATGCAAAAAATTGAATAAAATATACCTGGAGCATAATTTGAAAAAATGACTCACAACACTGGAAAGGTTACAGAACAAGCTTTCCAACGATATATCATTTGCCCAAAATGGAGTCTGGATGCGCAAGATATGGCTCTCGGAGTGCAAAAAAAATTTATGACTTTGACATAAAAGAATACCATTAAAAAAAAAAAGCAAACTCAGAAATTCAAACCTCTAGAGCTAGATAGAGTTTGGAAGAGCTTTTCGACGATATCTCGTTTTCTCGATTTCAACACTGTATGTGAAAGTTATGGGAAAAAAACCACAAGCTGCTCTTTATGACAAAAGAATCAAAGAGATTGACGGGTTGATGGCTGTCAAATTTTAGCCTGCGGATGATGATGTCAGTACCTGCACATGCAGACGTACCAACCTGCACATGCAGCATAGTTCCAAAAAGGTACGCATGTTTTTTTTAAAAAAAGTTTGCATGTTTTTTTTAAAAAAAAATTGGGAAAATACTTTTGAAAAAAAATAGACAAATAAAAATCTTTATTAAAAATTATTTTTTGTTGGTTTTAATTTTTTTTGCTCACGTGCATCGGGAAGCGTGTTAGGGTCATATGGCCCTGGTACAAAAAAATTTGCCCCAAAATGCAAAGTTGTCCAAATTAGTCAAATTTTATATGGAAATGAGAGTTTTTGGGCGCTGTGAACGCAATGGTGTTGTTTGTTTGAGCCCAAAGTGACTAGAAACAAAGGTCCCCCCATATCTAATAGAAAACTTTTGAAAAATTGCAGATCTGATGAACAAGGATAATTATGAATCATGGACAAAAAGAATCATCACACATTGTAGATGGCTTAATCTCTTGCCTCATCTTTATGGACTCATTCATGAGCCAAAGTCACAAGAGAAGCAATATGTTTGGGGATAAAAGAATGCTCATATTATAAATTTGATTATTAGTAGCATCAATTTTTAGTCTCTTTTATGACATCTACCCCAAATTTAGAGGTGTTCAATGTCCACGCATAATTTGGACAATCATTTGGGAGATTTTTGGTGATCCACATGTTCCTCCATTGCTAGATGATATTGCTTCATATTGCCTCATTCCTCTTGATAATGTAGATAATATTTCCTATTATAATTATCCCTTAGATGAGATTGAAGAATTTGCATCAATTGAGAGCAAGGATGATCCAATGACTCCTCCTGCAGCTCCTACTTCTCCAGTTGAGATCACACAACCATCTCTTGTTGGTGATTTTAGTGAGTCATTGCAAGAGATATCTATTTGTCTTCTTGATTGGGATTCTTATTTGTCAAACATTGGTTCATTGTTTGTGGAGTCTCATATTGTAGATTTGGGAGACATACTTGAAGGGGTTTCTCTTCTCTTTGATGACAATTTCATCACAATTGGAGATACATCTTCACCTGCTTTGAAGATTGACATTCTTGATTATTCTCCTTCACTTGGTTTGTCACATTTTATGGTTCTGTTTGTTGATGTGATAGATTCCATGAGCTTGGAGATTCTTATTTAGTCTCAGAGATGCATATTTGGAGACCTTCCTCATTTCATTTGGATATGGATTGGTTCATGGCATCATCATCATACTTCATTTTCATTCCACTTCCTAGTTCCTATACAGAATGGGAAGCATTCCTACATTTGTACTTGGTATATCTTCTTCCCAAGGGGAGAAATGTTGTTTGTAGTCATTGGACTATACTTTGTCTTCAAGCACTCACCATTTTTGTAGGATATTCTTCATTATGGGGGGGTATCATGTCTCCTACTATCCTTCTTATGGGGGGATAATTCTTTGTATATACATGATGTATGTAGTTCTTGGGGGTCTTGAGTACTCCATCCATCCATGCATCTTGTGTTTTCTTCTCTCTTTTTGGGGGAGGGTTTTTCCCATGAGGTTTTCCCTCTTTCTCCACTTTATGAGAGATTGCATTTCATGTATTGCATTGCATATTTTACATAGGTACCTAACATGGCCTAGTAGTCAGGACGTGTCTTGTATTGTGAGTTAAAGTGCATTCCTCTAAGTTGCACTTAAGGGAGGGTGTTGGTGTAATTAAATATTCTTAATTACACTTAACTTAATCTTACTTAGGATAATGCATTGCATAGTAGTTTGTCATTGAGACACCTAGGAGTTTGCACCTCAATTAAGCACATGGTATAAGAGAAATTTCACTTTAGGTGTGAGATTCACCTTTAGTGCACATATCACATTATCATCCTCATCCTATGGCACATACTTTATTGCATGATGGAGGATGATCTACATTTGGTGGACATGTGATTACACCTTGCATAGGTGATAGCTTATCAACTTATTATCAGTCTCTCATCGTCTTTCCTATATAAGGAGACCTTTATGTACATTTTAATGATGTCCATTATCAATAATATCATTATTGCATCTTAATGCAATTATCTTGTCAATCTCTTATGAAAATTATCTTGGTCTTGCATTCGATCATGGGGGTGTTGTAGAGTCACCTAAAACTCTAACAATTACAAATCTCAAGGGTTCCTTGACGTATAATTATGTAAATACAATTTTAATCTACTAAATGCAATAATCATATATATATTCTACTTAATACACCATGTCAAAAATAAATAAATACATATGAACTATAAAGTATACATGATAACCCACCTCCACTACAAAAGTCACAGGGTATGTAAATACAATTGAGTACAAAATACAAATGAAGAAAGATTAGATACTATGAGTGATGTGTGTTAGGAATGGGAACACTCAGAGGGGGGGAAGGGGGATGGGAGGGATGGGAGCAGGGTGGTAGGGAGGTGAATCAGTGTTCACTATATTTAATATTTTTACTTGCTCTTTAAACTTAACTTGAATGCTTAACTACTGAAATGAACATTAACATAAACAAGATATAAGAACTCAACACATAACACCAATATGGTTATGGGGAAACCCAAATAGGTAAAAACTCTAGTGGGAATTGACACCCACTAATATTCTGCACTATTGTATTGTGATCCTTGTTAGAAGATCTTTAACCCTGTTAGGAGTTGTCTTTACATTACTTTTAGTACAGTGACCTGGTCAAGGGTCGGACCTTGTTAGGGGTGGGGACACACTTTCCTAGAGCTCACTGCTCAAGTGGTGAAGGTTGCAACCTTCTGATCTTAGATACACACTATATCTGCTGGATGAACTGGGTTGTGACACTGCTTATCAGATCAGTTCCTTTAACGCACTAATGCTTTGACCTCTTGCAAAGCTCTAATGCATCTTATCAACTCTTCACACACTTTTGCTTTGCTTATCTCAACTCTATTTCAACTTCCATGCTTAATTACAAAGGCACATCTTATATTTATATGCGCTACCAAAACAATTAACTAGGTTGGCCTATAACCGATTACATACAATGCTTTCAAGTGAATTGGCTCAAGTGTGTTTATAAATAAATTTAATTACATGTCTACAACCTAATTACAATAGGTGCATAGCCGTTACAAAACAATAACATCATCGCTAATCAAATTACCAACAGTCGGCTACATTCATTGGTTGTACCTCTTCAACTGTCTGTATTTTTGTCATGCGGTCTCAGTTGATCATGCGCTCTTAGACTTAGCATGAATATACTCTTACCATCTTATCTTCAAGGGCGCATACCATAATTCAATCATACACGTGCGCTGATGCTCTGAACTACTGGTGCTCTGCTAACTGTTCAGTCTTTTGTACTTAGCCACATTTTGATCTTCTAATGATGTGCATTGACTCCAAACCACTATATGACTTTGTTTTCATAATGACAACACTATAACTAGTCATATACAATAGTATAGTCAACTTGCCAACAATCTCCCCCTCTGTTATTAATGGCAACAAAGGAATATGGCACAGTTACTAACTATTCTCTTCTACAAAAATCTTTTATCATACTTTATCTTATATCCCTTATACTCTTTACTATACATTGTCTTTACATATATGACTCCATATTCTATACACAATACTCCCCCTTTGACATTAATGACAAAGGTGCTTCAAAAAATGTATCTCTACAAGTACTTACAGTGTTAGGACATCCGAATATGCTATCTGTAAGTTTTAGATCTCTTGCTTCCAAAATGCAATCAGTGCATTGACAATCTGTAGATGGGCGCATAATGCCTATTGTAGCTTCTCCATCTTCTTTAAGTCTGTGCTAGGACCTTGATCATATGTCACCATGGTGGCATCGATCTCCTTGATGTTTTGATTTAGAATATCTAGAGAGGGTGCAAGAGCATTTCGCTATGTCTGCCTTGCCCTTATCTTAGACATCTCTTTCTCGACTTTTTCAATCTTGTCTAACTGCCCCTGATATACATTGTTGCACATGTTCACATCAGTGGAGGGGTCTTTCACTGATTTCTTTACATTTTCTATCATTACTTCTGCCTCTTGGATCTTTTTGAAATGATCATCAGTCAACTTATCCTGATCCATACAGTCAGCAATAATCTACCTACCATTTGCTGCAAACTCCTTCAAAGATGTTTGACCAATCTTTAGGGAACTCAGGTCAAGTGCAAAGTTGCTAACCAATTCATTTAACCTCTTCTTCTTGTATTTCTCTTCTGCAACTAGGGATGCAGTTTCTTCCAAGCTAGAAAAGCTAGTCTTGAAGGCTGTGAGGATGTTGCTGACATCATCAACTATATTGACCTTAGACACTTTCTTGTCTGAAGGTAATAAACTGTTCAGAATGTTGACTGATTCAACAAACAAAGGGTTCCTCATCACCTATTTTTCCTTTGCTTTCTCCACGGCTAAGACACTGATCTTTATCAGGTCTTTTTTCCAAGAATCCAAACTGGTGGTGTCTAGTGTCAAGCTTGACAACAATGATACAAAAAGTAATGGGGTGATAGGAGTGCTATCCACTAATTCTTGCTTTACTCTGATTGTCATTTCAATAGATGACTTGTATGTTGGTTCACTTCCTTTCACCTCTTCTTCTCCTTTCTTTTCCTCTATCTTTTCTTCCTCTTTTTTGTTTCTTTCTCTTCTTCTTTTTCTATCTCTTTTTCTTCTTTTTCTGTCTCCTTCTCTTCTTCTTCTTGTAACTTGGGTGAATTGTCACCGCATGGAATTTTAGCTTCTTGTGTGCTCACAAAAGCTTCCTCAAACTTGTCCAAGTCTTTATCTGTGGCCACCATGGAAATCTCTACATTATCAATAATGATAGTGTTGTCCTTTGGTGTCTCTGTCATGGGCACAAACATTTCTACCTCTGCAGGTGTTTCAACTGTAGGCGCTAAATCTTGAGGACCTGTAAATGGTACATTTGTGGTCTCTAACTCCTTGGCTACCTTTGTGGGTACTTGAGTTGTGGGCGTAGTAGGTGGGTACATGTGTATGTTCATGAAAACCCTCTCAAAGGCTTTCTCTGTCTCTTTGGCTGTCAACTCAAAGTTCTTGTCCATTATGTGTAGTGTTCTTAGCTTTGTTCGTAGATGTGGCTTTACCAAATCTAGCAACAGTGATTTCTCTTCTAAGGAACACACCGATAGACTTTCATCTAGAATCTTCTCTCTTATCCTAAGATCTTCTTCAATAACTTGTTTCTTCAAGGATTCTAAGATGTTCCAAACATTGTCTGGAATGATTGTTTTAAGTTCCAAGACTGTCTTTTTGAACTTGATCATATGTTTTATGATCATGCCATGAATCTCTAACTTGTCAATTTCACTGTATTTGTCATAAAACTTTCCTATCTAATCCAATCTTCCTTCATCAACAATCCTTGTACTCAACACTTTAAGACTAGGTCTGAAACCTACCTCTAGAGGTGCATGAGTATTCTTCCTGCTTCTTGTAGCTCGCGAGGATGGATGACTTGTGCTAATTTATTTCTTCCTCTTAGGCATTGCCTTATACTCGAGAGGAGCTATAAGATCAATTGTTTATGTGGGCGCAAGAGGGGCAACATCAGATTTTTCTTGTTTATCCTTAGGATCTTCAGATTTCTTAATTTTGACCTTCTTTAACTTAGGATCGTCTTCCTTTGCTTCTATTGTTGATGCGCTCTCAATTCCCAAAGCAATCTTTTCTTGTCTTACTTTGTCAAGGTCTACTTGAGTTACTCCATGAATTCTAAGGATCTTAGAAGTAACCTTAGCTACTTTTCTTTTAGTTGCTGCACTGTTCAAAACAACATCAACTTCTCTTGTTTTTTCTTCATAAGTTCCCCATCTTGGTTCATTAGGGTCCTTTGGGGCTGATAGCAATACTTGTGCATATGCTTCTAGGACTTGTTCATCAACCTCATATCCAAGTGGATTGATCCACTTTGTTCTTGGTTCCACTACTTCCATGCAAGTTACATTAGTTCCTACCATGAAACAAATAGTGTCTTTGTATTTCTCAACAATGCTTTATAGAATCCTGTATCTCATCTGCATTCTGATTCTGAATGTTTTCAACTCTAGCTCCATGTAGCTTCTCAGAGTGCTATTAGTAGTTGCCTTGAAGGATATCTATGGCATTTTAAGCATACTCTTGTCCAAATATAAATCTGACACCTTTTCAAGAATGTGGAAGTACATGTATATGATCAAAGACCCAAACCTAAATATTTTGGTCTTGTCATGTTTAATGGCTTTAATGTTGTCTATCACTTGTGCATGCAAGATCTCGCACAAATTAAACTCTCCATTTTCTCTCACAAGTCTTATTGTTGTAGGAATTGTGGTTGTTGACACACTATTCACTCTGCTGGTGTGTTGAAACCTATATCCTAATATCATGGACATCAATTTGATGTCTTTCTCCTCTATAGGCTCTATAGTTATTTTGTACTTATCACTTCTTGACTTGCATGTTTGTTCAACTATCTTCCTTACATCCTTACCCGCTAGAAGAACGGCGTCTGTCCTTGAAAGACCTATTATTTCATGAATTAGGTCACATGTGATTCTTACCAGTACTTCACCTATCCAGAATAGGTCATCATGAATTTTTCTAAGCAAGATCTTTATCCATTCATACCCATAAAACTCATATGTTGTAGCATATTCAATTGTGGTATGATTCTCTAATTGCGCAAACTCATCAAGGAAGGTTTTGTCTGGTTTCATCATGGTTTCAATGTCCGCTCTAATTCTGTCAAGACCTACTAGTTCCTCCTTACAATAAATGTATGCACGAATGTCTCTGACATACATAACACCCATAGGGGTTCGGGAGAATGCTCTCTCTAAATCATCTAGGGTAGATTTGAAAGGGTGCCTCTTGAAAATGTATCTCTTCTTCTCCGCAACATCAAACACAATAGGAGTAGCCATAACTTACTTGTATATCACTTCAATTAGGTTTCTAAGAACTTCTGAATCATCGCGACAAATTAGGGCTTTCACCAAACGATCAAATACACTTCTTTGCTAGTGAATCAAACTTCAATCCTTCACAAACAACTACTAGGGCTTTTGTGCTCTCCAATCACTCAAAATCGAATGCAATGAGTGATCTACAAGTCTCTATGTACTTTAAAGTGAAAATTTCACCATTAATGTTTGCCGCGTAAACTAGACTTTCACTGAAAATCTCTAACTTTCATTCTGCAATCAATCAGCTATTGCGCTCTTGCACATAGGTTTTGCTAGTCTCCAAAAGGTTAAATCCAAAGGTGCATACTCTAAGGGTGAGTATACCCGGCTGCGCAAGGGTCTAGAGCTAAATTAGCTCCCCCTATGACCCTGAGGGTCATTCATGCAGATGTAGAGGGTGCGTCCATTGCAGATGCATCCAATACATTCTCATCAACCTTATCCTTCTTCACCTATGACCAAATCATGCTCGCATCTTCTGAAGCTTTCACAAACTTGACTTCTCCTTCAGTGTCCAATATTGGTTCTTCAAGCTTTTTAGGGCTTTCCTGACCTTGCGTTCTTGATCTACAAAACTTTGAGATATGTCCAGCCTTGTTACAAGAGTGACAAATAACTGGAGGCCTTATATTCCTCGGTGCATTGACATGGGTTACCATTTTACATTGTCTAGTTGAGTGACCATTATAGTTACATATCTAACATGTAACATTCTGAGAATTTCTTACATTTGGCTGATTCAGATTTCTCTGATTATGCCGAGTCTTGTTCTTCTGACTTGTTTTACAATTCATAGCTTTATGACCAAATTTATTGCATGAATAACAATAACCATTGAAAGGTCTTACCTCTTTACAGTTCCTTGCTATATGTCCATGCTTGTTACATGCATAACAAGTTTGGTCTACTGGCTTGCGTTCATCCTCAAATGGTTCAACATTATCTTTAATCTGATTTTTGGTCTTCTTAGCATCAGTAGAGTCTTTTGGTGCTTTCATCTTTGCTCGCATATTATCAATCTAATTCTGAGCTTCATTGAATCCAATACAGTTGGTATCTCCTTTAAGCTTTCTTGCATATAACTATGACTCTATCAAATCAGAACTGGCGTGTAATTTGTCAATATGATTATTTGCCTCTTTCAATTAAAATTCTAGACTTTCTTTGATGTTTCTTAGCTCTAAGATTTCCATGTTTGCTTTCCTCAATTCCTCATTCAGTTGAAGATTCTCTTTGATATGTTCATCATAGACTTCCTGATTGTTAGTTAGCTTGTCATCCAACTCTTTAATCTGATCTTTCAGAGATGTGTTCTCTTCATTTAGCTTTTTTACCATTATCCCTAAATCATTGGTAGAACATTCTTTTAAAACCTTTCTTAGTCTTTTGGTGACTGCTTGAGCATCACTAACTTTTTCTTTTAGTTCTTCAATTTCTTTTTCAGATCTGTCCAGGTCTTCAAGAACAACTTCAAGATTTCTTTTCAGATGTTTCATTTTTGTCTTGTCCATGATCTCCTCAAGTGGTTAAACTTCTTTGCTGAGGACCAAAGCTTTGATACCAATTGTTAGGAATGGGAACACTGAGAGGGGGGGGAGGGGGTGAATCAATGTTCACTATATTTAATCTTTTTACTTGCTCTTTAAACTTAACTTGAATGCTTAAGTACTGAAATGAACATTAAAATAAATAAGATATAAGAACTCAACACATAACACCAATATGGTTACGGGGAAATCCAAATAGGTATAAACCCCAGTGGGAATTGACACCCACTAATATTTTGCACTAGTGTATTGTGATCCTTGTTAGAAGATCCTTAACCCTGTTAGGAGTTGTCTTTACATTACTTTTAGTACAGTGACCTGGTCAAGGGTTGGACCCTATTAGGAGTCTTTTACAATAACCCTGTTAATGGTGGGGACACACTTTCCTAGAGCTCACTACTCAAGTGGTGAAGGCTGCAACCTTTCTGATCTCAGATACACATTATATCTGTTGGATGAACTGGTGTTGTGACACTGCTTATCAGATCAGTTCCTTTAATGCGTTGATGCTTTGACTTCTTGCAAAGCTCTAATGCATCTTATCAACTCTTCGCACACTTCTACTCTGCTTATCTCAACTCTATTTCAAATTCCATGCTTAATTACAAAGGCGCATCTTATATTTATATGCGCTACCAAAATAATTAACTAGGTCAGCCTATAATCGATTACATACAATGCTTCTAAGTGAATTGGCTCAAGCGTGTTTACAAACAAAGTTAATTACATGTCTACAACCTAATTACAATAGGTGTATAGCCTTTACAAAACAATAACATCATTGCTAATCAAATTACCAACAGTCGGCTACATACTCTATTCTGTTATGGCATTCACTGGTTGTACCTCTTCAATTGTTTGTATCTTTGTCATGCGGTCTCAGCTGATCATGCACTCTTAGACTTAGCATGAATATACTCTTACCATCTTATCTTCAAGGGCGCATACCATAACTCGGTCATACGTACGTGCGCTGATGCTCTGAACTACTGGTGCTCTGCTAACTATCCAATCTGTACTTAGCCACATTCTGATCTTTTGATGATGTGCGTTGACTCCAAACCACTATATGACTTTGTTGCCATAATGGCTATACTATAACTAGTCATATACAATAGTATAGTCAACTTGTCAACAATGTGAAACTAACTTGTCGAGAGAATGTGTAGACAATCAAACATTAGTTCTAATCTAGCATACAAATCAGATAGCAAAACTTTCACAAACACCACATTCGATTGAGCCAAAACAAGAGCACCCAAGCCCCATTTGATTTTCTCATTTGAGGAGGATGTGGGTGTGCTCTCCAAACACAATGAGAGTATCCCCAATGCAGTTCTAAGGTGATTAAGACCAAATACAAGCCATGGAGATCCCAAAAGTGGCACAAACCCTAGTATGAGGAACTAGTTTTGTCCCTAGGATTCTAATGGATGCAAAGGATGGGAATGATGATTTAAGCTATGGATGAGATGCAACATTCATTATCCCTTAAGCATGGATATGATTTGTATTGAAAATGAAGTGCAATGCTAAAAAAAAACTAAGATCTATCCATTTAAGCTATGCTATGTGATATAGGAACAAAAAGCTAACAATGTTAAATATGCTAATGAACTCTAGAACTAAAAAAACATAATAACAATGCATACAGACAAATGATTGAAGGACCTATTTGGTCATGGGAGAGGGCTCTATTTATAGATTTTTGGAGCAAGGATTAGGGTTTGGAGGAAGGGTTAGGGTTTAGGAGGAAGGGTCAAAAGAGATAAGATGGGCAGTTATGGTTGAATGGCTCAAGGTTGCTCACATGTGTGAGCAACACTTGGGAAGAGTGAAGGGGACAATGATGTAAGAAAAGAGATGGGGTGTGATTAAGAGAGTTGTAAGAGCATTTATGGAGGTGGTTGACTTCCTTGGGAAGAAACACATTAAGGCTAAAAGGGTTAGGAATCACCTCCTAAGTGAGGTTAGGGGGGTGATTAGGATTTAGGTATTGAGGTGATGGGTATAGGTTGGGCTTTATGTAGGGTTTTAGATTAATCCATTTTGGAGGAATATTAAGGATTTTGAGGGATTTGAACAAATATTGATTTATTGAAAAAAGAGGATTTATGGAGGAACGTGCATTAAAATGGATTTAATAGATTAGGGAGGCTGTATTTGGATTAAATTCAAATACCTTAGGTAATGAACCCAGATTAATTAAATGTTTATAATTAAATAGGTAGAGGAATATAATAACCATGATTAATTAATTAGAATTAATTACGATATTGTAAGGATTATTAATTAAAATAAATTTAATTAATATGAAAGGATTTTTAGGTGTCTATAGATACAAATCTCCAAGGAATATAGGATAAGAAGTAACCGCAACAAGGATCATCCAACACTAGTACATGAACGTTGGAGCCTCAAATGGTAAGAGAATCACTACCTCCCAACCTCGTGGAAACCTGTGGTTCCACGGAATTGTTTGTGTCAAAATTCAAAATCAAAACAATCCACCAAATGTCCATAACTGTGTTTACAATATTGTCCATTAAAATGTGGCCCACGTGATAGGGGGAACGATCTTCCAAGACCACTAAAAGAATACCCAAGTCCATCACGGTGCATCTCCCATAGCAGAACGAAACAAGCAAGGCTGGAATGAAGACTTATTTTACACCAAAGTCAAGCATGTGTGAAGAAAATTGCTCCCTTGCCAACAAAGGAATACATGCATTCTTGAAAGTATTTTGAAAGAAGAAAAATCCATCTTTGGCCATTCACAGAATTCTCACTCACCCAATACTAGAAATTTTGATCAGAGCAAGTATGATTAATGGTGTTAAGTGATGCTTACCCTAACAAAATGTTCCCTGCAAGATACCAAAACATTGTTGGAACATACACTATGCCAAGAGGACATTGTGGAGTTAGATGAACCCCAAATTGAAAGAGGTTCCATATGATCATAGTATGTGTTGCATCAGACCCCGATTACACCCTGCAGAGCTCAAACATTGGTAAGAAGGAAAGGAATTCATTGTTGGGAGGAGAAGAACACCAGGGTCGCTCATGGCATGTCCAGTCAAGGAAACATAAAACAATATGCAACCCCCTTTCAAATGCGCCCAAGCTTGTCTTCAAGCACATAATGATGGGATTCGAGGAACGCTGAAACAAAGAAAAACCTTCACCAACCCAAAATTCTGCCCCAGTTTCCTCTTTGGCGCAAATGGCATGGACTCACCAAGCATTTGTTTTGGACAGTCCACAACCCACCCAAAATTCTACTTGTGCACTCGTTCAAGCATGTCTCTAAGCAAGTGAAGGAATCCACATGGGGGTAAAAATCTTGCCCGTATCCTCCTACAAGTGCAAACTCAAGCAAGTGAAGGAAGATTGCCAAAGATTAAAATCTCTGCCTCCTCCCAAATCACACTCCATCACGGGTTAGAGGGCGGGTCAACGACAATGAAGGAATTTTAAAAGCTCAAGAACTTCTTCCTATCCTCCAAATTTCACTCCACCACATGCTAAAGTGGTTAAAGGAACTTTCCAAAAAAAACAAGCACATAAAAACAAATCCATCTTAGAATTTTAAAAAACAAAAATTAAATATTAAATTTTTAATATTTAATATTTAATAAATAAACTTTTAGAATTAATCAAGTAAAAAATCGGCAAATTTGTGAAGTTCAAAATCCAATTTTGGAGAATTGATTTGAAAACCAAATAAACTTTAAATCTTGCAATTCGAAAATTGCCGATTTGGAACACGAGTCAATTGGAAAATTAAAAAAACTTGAATTGATTTTATTTTGGATTTAAATGTAAGAGCTAATTAAATATTGATTTTTATTAACATTTAATTAAAACAATTTCAAAAAATTGATAAAATAAAAAGCAATAAAAAAATGCAAAAGTTCATAAGAAATGAGAAATTGCTTTAAAAGATTTTTTATTTTATGTTTTAAATTTAAAATTGATTAAATATTGATTTCATTAATATTAATTCAAAAAATCAAAAAAATCAAAAATTAGAAAATCAAATGGATAAAACTTCTTCATAAAGATAAAGCACTCAAATTGGCAAGTTCTAAAAAAGCGAGAGGAAACTTGTGACAAGTGGCAGGGAATCTCTTTAAAATTGGAATCTTGGGAGGCAAGTAAAACAATTTCTTAAATTAGCCTGCAGTCTTTAAAGCAATTTTACAAGTTTTGCAACGTTATAAGAGAAGGCCTCTCCTATTTCTTTCTCACACAAATCAAGAAGAACAAACTTGAGGGTATTCTTAAGAGGAAAGAGAATATTTTTTTTTTAAAAGGCTTGAAGTTTCTTAGCAAAAAAGGATTATTTATCGTAAAGTGTGAAGGAATTTGAGGGAAGTTGTAAAAATTTTAGATTTTCTTCAGTAAGCCAATAAGAGGCATGGATTTCCATGAGGAGAGAAAATTTGTTATCGAGCAAAAAATGGAGAAACTATGGCATTTTGAATTTTCTTTTTTTGAAGGTGTTTCTTTTTTCTTGCTTTCTTCCGCACTCTTAAGTGTGTTTATTTTTTGTTTTGTAGATGGCAGAGCCTAGAGGAACAAGCGCAAGTAGGAGACAGTTGATAAAGAACGACCAGAGGGAATTCTACCTAGAATCCAAAATTGTCTTGAAGTGGATTGAAGTGAAGGACACGAACTTCAGATGCCTCGATTTGAGTGAGTTCCAGAGGAGGATGTTTGGCTACAAAGATCATCACCCAACACACCTGTCTTCCTAAATCGTGAACAACGGAATTGTAGTTGCAGTCGGATTCCCTCCCGCCTTTCAGCATGCTGATTTAATTATGGAGTGTGTGAAACATTACCAGTCCAGTGATAGAATGATTAAGGACTCGAATGGGAATATCATTGCAGATCTCTCCCCGCCAGCCATTATCAAAGCATTTGGGATCCCTTTATCCTAGAGGTTGGTCTCAAAGACAAAGGAGAAGGCACATAGAGTTTACACAGCTGGAGTTCAACATTGCATGAGGAGATCATTAACAACAAATGGATGAGGAGGAACAAATCCCACTACTCCAAATTGCCTAAGGAGCTTGTGTGGTTGAATTTCCACCGGGAGTACAATGATTTGATAATGATGTTCAACAAAATATTTGGCTTACCCCACTCCTACCTATTTGAGACATGGATGTGGTATTTTGTTCAACGGGTGGTGGAATTCAATCACATCGATTGGGTCGAGTGGATTAGTGGCAATCTCGATGAGCAGTTGAAGAATTTGGAGCATATAAAGAAGTTCTTCATGATCTCATACGTGATGTTGGCATGAAACATGAGGTATGAAGGACTAAGGTACAAGGGAGCCCTCGGAAGTGGGAATCCACAATTAAGGGTGCACAAATGTTATCCACAGTTGCATCTATAGGCATAGATGATTACACTTGAGTTAATGATGCATTGTAATGCGCATCGTGAGGACCTTACAAAAGGGATTGCATATGAGATTATCTGTTGAGGCAATGAAGTTGGTGGAAGAATTTGGAGCATGGTCCATTCAGTTCCCCACCTTCTCGTACATCAAATTGCAAGGGTTTTCTGAGCAGTCGTACAAGCTTCCACAGTATGCTACTGATAAAATGATCATGTTGGAAGTCCCCTGACAGTTGACAGCTTATGAAAAAGTCTTGAAGAAAAAGAAGAAACTAGGACTGGAATTCCCACTTTCCATTAGAAGTGATGCAATCGAGATGTGCCCTTGTCTACCAGTAGCCGAAAGGTCATATGATGAGCTAAACTTCTTCTGTTTATCACTCTATCCAGGACGACCAGATTTCAATCCATACAATAAAATTAGAGTAGTGGCAAAGATGAGGCATCGACATCGAGTGCACCTTGAGGACTTCTGGGCAAATGTGGCTGATGAGAATGAGATTAGGAAGAGGATGTGCTCCCGATTATCACTAGACCTAATCAGGGCATGCAAGATTGTCCACGTTCCTGATCAAATGGAAGATCCAAATGTGCTCCAAAGAGGGTATAATCCAGATAAGGAAAAGGTCATTCATCCTTATGACTAGCAGAGAGGGGACTATAGACCTTGATGCACTGGCAAAACTAGCCATGGACTTTACGAAGTGTTGGGTTGAATGATAGTTCGACAGGATTACTATACCAAAAGAGGATTGGACATACAAGTTGTTAGGTCATCCACAATTGCGAGATGAGAGACCAAGACAACCATTAGGAGGAAGGATAGAAGAAAGAGACATCCCGTCAAGGAGTGCAGAGCACAAGGAGTAAGGTAAGGCTCAAGAAACACGTATGAAGAGGAGGTTGGATCTTCATGTTGAAGAACCATAGTATAAGAGATTAAGGTCTGAGAATGTGTTATCGTCGCCTAGCTGAACTCCCAGTGTGCAGGAAATAGGAGCATTCATTTGACATGAAGAAGAAGCCAGCGAAAGAACGCAACAAGGAGAACAACGCATAACTAGGCTAATGCAAGATAGATTGAGCATTAATGCTAATGAGAGATTCATGCCAGGAAGGAGCAGGGAACATGATGTCACAATAGAGGAGAGTCTCGATGTCTTCTTCAAAAAGATAATTGAGGAAGAGATCCCTCAGATAGAAGCAGAAGCCCCAACAGCAAAAGAAGAAATTCCCACCACTGAGACAGTAGCTCTTGAGGTTATGGGAGAGAGTCCTGGAGCTAAGGAGATCGATACCATACCAATGCAAGGACAAGAACAGTTAGCGGTACAGAGAGACCAAAACACAAATATTCTAGAGTGGCCTAGGTAGAGGATCCAGAGAAGCCATGAGAAGGAGGTTGACCCTGCAGTTGAATTACAAGAAATTCTGGATCGAATTGACCGATCAAGAGAAAAGGGAAAAGCCAGGAAGTTCACCAAGGTCGTGAGAGGAGAATCAGGATCCAAAGTTCTGTAGATAGCAACTCCAGTAGTCGACAAGACCAAGGATCAAATTGCTCCTGAGGAGTATCACATAACAAAAGTTGATCTTGGTCAGGCCTCTCAAATGCGGGTCATGGAAGAATTCAATGACTTAACACAAGTTGTCAAGGGATAAGATGAGGAAGCTGGAAGAAAAATATCAAAGGCAAAAGGGAGAGATTAGGGCTTTATGTGCATACATCGACAACTTGCCTCACCCGGTTCAAGAAGAAGATCCATTTTTTGTTCCCACACCAACTATTCCAACCGAATTAGTTGAGGTCATCAATAAGATTAGGAGAATTGTGCAAGGTGCAGAGGCCTGGATTAAGGGGATCGAGAATGAGGCCTACAACCACGCTGAGGAATTAGTTCAGATTCATGATAAGGCAGTGGCCATCCTTTTCCGAATTCGTTGCATGGAGGAGACTTGGGAGGATGAGCATATTTATCAAGATAAGGTGATCTCTGACTTGCAGGAGCTAATGGAAACCCTTGGGCAAGTCTTGATTGATGGCGAGGTCATCGGGGAAGGGGTGTATGAATTCCCTCAATGGTATGGTGCAATTCTCATGGCGAAGGAAATGTTTGAACATTTTACTAGGGAGTCGGCTCGATTGAAGGGGATTACTGAGAATATACAATAGGTCTCCAATACCATTGCATCAGTATGGTTACAAAGGTTAGCCGAAGAAGAGATAACAATGGACAACATGAAGGGAAAATTGGAGTTCTTCATACTTAACTCTTTCACGAAGGATGATTTTGAGAACCTCTTTGCCTTCTCAAGCAACATGCACACAGCTCAGGATCTATTACCAGAATGGGAGGACAACTTGAAGAAATGAAAGCGAGCAGTGGTGGCACTGGAATTCAAGCAAGAATTAGCGTTGAGTGTCAACATTGATGAGTTGGAGGCCATATTGAGTAGATTCCAAGAATTCAAATGCAGAAGTCAAAGATAGATGCATTTAATGTGTAGTGTGCATACATGTAGTGGCTATTTATGACACCCCACTCTCTTCTTGAGCATGCATGTGTAGTGGGCATTTATTACCCACTATAATAGTGGTTTCCTTCTCACATTAATGTAGATTCCATTTTTCATGCCCTAACTCTAATTAGGGCTTATGTGGCAAAATCTTGGCCATCGATCATTGTTTCAATCCGGGTCATTCGGTGTTTTCAAAGACCTATATAAAGGCCTTTTCTTCTCATTTGTAGAGAACAAATTTTGAGATTGTTGCCTAAAAGCTATTGAGACAATAAAATTTTCATTGAAGCGTAGTGATGATTTGATGTGTCTTGATGCTTGCTTGGTTTCATAATTCCCTCAATTAGATTAAGTTTAGTAGATAAAGTGTGTTGGATACAATTGTCTGAAGGACATTGTTGGATTAGCTATGTGTTGTCTTTGATGTCACACAAATGTCATATCAATTATCGTTCTCAGTATCTACCGAGTTCAATCGGTCAACTAAGTGGTTCTCAGTATCTACCGAGTTCAATCGGTCAGCTAAGCGGTTCTCAGTATCTACCGAGCTCAGTCGGTCAGCTAGGCGATTTTTAGTGTCTACCAAGTTCTCTCGAGTGTTTAAAGGAAACATGACAGGGTAATAGTGTTAACCGAGCCTCCTCGATTATCGAAGGAAAATTAGTGGTTATCGAGCTCTCTCGGTCTCCGAAGGATGTTGCAGAATTCGCTGTGGTTACCGAGTTCTCTCGGTCACCGAAGGAAATCTTTTCAGGATTAATGTTTATGGAGCAAGGTCGGCCCTTTCAAAGAATTTTGTTATTACAGTTTGTTTATCCAAGCCAACTGTTATAATAATTATTAGTGTCGACTTGACAATCTAAATGATTATGAAATGGCATATATACATAGAAGGTCAAGTGGTGAATAAAAGATATACAGCATGCAGAAATCATTTTGAAGAAAGGTGTGTGCGAATTTTGAAGGATGGTCAGATATCCTTGAGGAGCAGCAAAGATTTATTTGATCAGTAAGGATCTAGTGAAGCAGAACAGAGATCTATATTCAGCAATTCAGTTGCAGGTCATTTCATTGTTACTCTCTTACAATTGTAACAGTGATATCAAAATCTCTTAACCGAGTTGGTTTAACAACCATTTTGTAAATCCTCTAACAAGGTGACAGTTCTATTGAATTGTTTCAAGACCTCTTACAAGGCCACTCCTAGCAGGGTGATTAAATCCTCTAACAAGGTCACACCTAACAGTGTGTTATGTAACCTTTTACCGGGTTGGCTTCTAATCGGGCATCACTTCAGAAGAGTGAAAAACAGTAACTAGTTACATTGGTGATTTTTCCCATATTGGGTTTCCACGGTAAATCTGGTGTCTCTTATGTTCATGTTATTTTCTTTATTCATGTAAGTTAATCAGTGATGAATGCTTAAGAACAGTTTAATTATTACACACTTCAAGGATCAAGTTTCAACATTTCTCTGTATATTTACCGAGTGGCACAGTAAATAATTTGTTAAGATATTTAAGGGATTAGTGGTAATATTTTTGTGGTTAACTGATTCACCCCCCCTCTCAGTTACTGCATCTATATTTCCCACAAAAGTGTTGTGATTGTATTAGAGGGTATGATGGTGTTTTGATGAGATCTTTTGGTTCATACTTTTGACATTCTAGCGATTCTAAATTGTCGTGCAAAGTTAGCCTAAACCTTTATCCGTATGTGTCTAAATTCTATCATTCGCACAAACCTTTGAAGATTGCAACAGTCCACATGTAGTTGTAGCTTGACTTGGTGATGCAAGACTCGGTAATTGAGGAACTCATCCATCAGAGTACTTTCTTTGCTATCATAACCCTTCGGAGTAGATTAGGATCTATGAACCGTAAACCCTTTGCAAATCTTTTGATAGCACCTACATTCATCATGACTTAGAATCATTACAGAATTGAAAACATAAGGCCCCTTGTGATCATCAACAAATCACATCAACGCCAAGCTTATCCACGAGTCGAGGAACCTTGGAATTACTGTATGATCTTGCAATCTTAGCATACGCAATACTTTGTTCATGAGGATAAAATATTCTGGTATTTTGTTCTACTGTTTGGTGAGTCATAAAACTTGCATCAACAGGTGGCTAACCAAGATGTTCCATAGATGGGGCTAAATGGGAATGGGTGGACGATTTGGAACGCGTTGAAAAATATAGCTTCACATATTAAGCAAGGTATATTCTAGATTATTAATAAAGGTAAAACTACTTTATTTTGGGATGACCTTGGAACAATCATCCTCCCATTATTTCTTCATTTCTCCATCTTCAACCCCTTTGTGATATCATCATAGCATTTGGGTAGTCTAAGATGGTTGTCTTTAAGTTTAGTTATTGGAAGACTTGGCCTAGTGCAAGTTCTCTTGAAGACAGAAACCCTCGAAGGTGAGCATTTTATCACATTTGCTTGTCATGCGTTAGAAATGCAAATAGGAAGATTTTGGATTTTCCCACATGGTAGAGAATTTGGATCAAGTTAGGTTAGCCAAAGTATAATTTCTTATTATTGCAAAGGTTGCGTCAAAATAAGTCATCATTGGGTAAATACCTAGAAGAGTTGTTTTCACGTGCCTTCTTGTTGTATTCCTCATGACACAAATAACAAAGACTAACACGAATAACAAAGACTGGAGTCTCCTTTTCTTTCAAGGCAGAATTTGGATCAAGTTAGGTTAGCCTAAGTATAATTTCTTATTATTACAAAGGTTGCGTCAAAATAAGTCATCATTGGGTAAATACATAAAAGAGTTGTTTTCAAGTGCCTTCTTGTTGTATTCCTCATGACACAAATAACAAAGACTGGCACAAATAACAAAGACTGGAGTCGCCTTTTCTTTCAAGGCACTGGCTAAATGGTCGATTATTTGCACCGGCCATAGCCACTACCATTACTTTCGTGGGTCTAGATATTTGCCTCTGTACTTCTCTAAAATGGACAGTCTTGTCTCCACATTTATGGCAGAAAGTAGACATGTACAAGGTACATTAAATGCGGAGATTTTTTAGAATAATAGTTTTTAGAAATATATTTGCATGTGGTAAATTATAATTTTTAAAATTTTTATCATTCTTTCTATTTTTTTATTTCTTCATTCTATTTCATTGAATTAACAAATAGGTGCATGTTTTTTTTTCCAATGTTTATAATAAGGTAGTTTAAATATAAAATATGATTACTTCTCTGAAATGGACAGTCTTATCTCCACATTGAAATGGACAGTCTTGTCTCCACATTTATGGTAGACAGTAGACATGTACAAGGTACATTAAATGAGGAGATTTTTTAGAATAATAATTTTTAGAAATATATTTGTATGTGGTAAATTATAATTTTTAAAATTTTTATCATTATTTCTGTTTTTTTATTTCTTCATCCTATTTCATTGAATTAACATAATGTAATATTAAAATGTAAAATAATATCTAAATTTAATGTAATACTTCAAATGTATTTTGTAATTAACAAATAGGTGCATGTTTTTTTTTTCCAAATGTTTATAATAAGGTAGTTTAAATATAAAATACCATTAAGCAGAGCCACTTGGGATAATTCAGCTTCAGACCACCTTGAGATGGTCGGTCCTTTGTGTCTTTGGGGTGTATAACCCTGTGCTGTTTTTACCCCCTTCTTTGAAGTTCTGATTGGTTACTGTTTGTTGTCAGCCTTACTGCTGGCTGTTCCTAGTTATGTTTTAAGCTTATTGGGCTAGACATTTTACTGTCATTACATTTGAACTCATGAATTGTAAACAAAGGACCACATATTATTCTAAAAACTTAAACTAAAACAAACATAATATGAAGTAGACTAAAAGCAACTTGAAACCAAAACAGACAGCAGAATGTTTCTTGGAATATTGAAAGAAAAAAACATATCTAAAAGCAACCCATTGAAATAATTGAATAATTGGTAGAATAACAATCCATATATTTTCTGATAACTCAATATAAGCATGAATTATTCTGGCAATAGTACCAATTGCCCTCGGGATCATCAAAAGACAATGAAAGCAATTGACAATAAACTGTCAAGCAACGGGATGTCTAATTACTCCTTTGGCTTCATCCAGGGTAAAATTAGCCCTTGCAAATTGTCTACTGTTGAAGAATGGCTTTAAATCAAAGATTTCGTACTCTTGTGCCTGCAACCAAAGCAGTAATGTCACGTTTTGTTAGGTAGAAACGCAATAAAACAATATCATAAATGGAGAGAGGGATGCATGGCAAAAGAATTAGTTTCCCACCTTATTCCTTAAATCTTGCACTTTGACCTCAACTTGATTGAGCCGAGTTCTGGTACCAGACACCAGTTCCTCAAAACGCAAAATATCCTTCACCAGCCCTCTTAGAAGATGCAACAATAGTTCATTGTAGTCCTTCTTGTAGGTGATGTATTTTTTGAAACTCTGCCAATGAATTAGAATCAACAAGTCAGCTAAGTTTATAACAATTACTGTTATCATTGACTCGTATCATCGTGAATAAATTTCAGTCGCATATACCTTTTGCAAAGCTTTTTGAACTCCATACTTTTGGGTTGAAATGAACGAGTCTAGTAGGACTCTGATTGCCATATCTACATCCTCTTCAGCCACGTAAGTCCTCAGATGCATTCTAGCATGTGCTTCAGACATTCTTATCATTGATTCAATATGCCTCACTGCAATTGGAACTCCTTGACCATGCTGCAAACAAAAAACAGCAGCCAGATAAAATTGGTGAAAAAAACTGTGTTAATATTTTTTAAGTCATTAAAAACCAGCAATCTCTGATCAATGCAAGAGTATCATACCGAAGATTCCCGCCTCAGATCTGCATATACATGTGTTAATTTCTCCAGATCCACATCATGTAATTTTGGGAAGACATTGAGCTTAGCATATGTGACATACTTCCTCAATGTATCTTGAGATAATATCTGAAGGTGAGTAAAACGAAGCAAGATAAGCACACAATAAAACAAGCTCAGTGTACTCAGGAAAAGAGTCCTTTCATTCAGAAAAGTGAACATTAAAAGCAGATATTTTGAACCTCTGGATCAGAAGCATTTCCCATAGTTGAGAAATCATCTTGGGTAAGTCTCGTAGATGCCTCCTCCATGTTAGAGCCTTTTGGCTGGGACTTGGCATGACTATCGACAACAAATCTTGCGAGCATCTCATCTTTGATTGGATCAACAACATCCTGTAAGATAATATCAAAATACATATTTAAAAAATAACTGGCAAATGAACAAGCTGATTTGCTGCTTCACAGATATTATAACTAGAAAGCCATGAATAAAATTGGAAATGTCCCAAAAATGATTATCCAAAGGAAGATTTTTGAGTCTAAAGTTACCTTGACAACACAAAGTATATCAAAACGAGAGAGAATAGGATCGGTAAGCTCCACATTTTGAGCAAACGTTTTTGATGAGTCATACCTGTAAGTGACAGAACATGAGAGGCCGTCCAATGATAAGCAACATAGAACACCTTTAGGATCATACATTAAACAATTTTAGTAGACATCGGTATGTTTTCCTACCTTCCTCCTATTGGATTAGCTGCGGCAATAACAGAGCAACGTGCCTGTAATGATGTTACAATTCCAGCTTTGGATATGCTAATGCTCTGTTGCTCCATAGCTTCATGAATACTCACCCTACAAAGTACACATTACAATAAATTTGAATTTTGAAATCCAAAAAAGCTGTTTGCCAAAAAGCGAATGAGACCTTGCAAAAACTCATAATATATCAAGGTCTTTCAGGAGACACCTATCCTGATCGTTCATCTTGTCAAACTCATCAATCAAACAAATACCCCTGTCAGCAAGGACCAATGCACCTCCTTCCAGGGTCCACTCTCGTGTTACAGGGTCTTTATGGACTGCTGCTGTAAGCCCAACTGCTGAGGCACCCTTTCCTGTCGTATATACAGCCCTCTGAGCAGTTTTTTCCACATATCTGAGTTGAAAAACTTTTATCAGAAATTATATGTTCATTCCAGAAGTTTGTGGATAAAAGAAGACACTAATTAGGTTCGATTCTACATCTAATTTAGAAGCATAAAAACATGGGTAACTACACATGTTCTTACTTGAGGAATTGAGATTTTGCTGTTCCTGGGTCGCCAAGGAGGAGACAATTTATATCTCCTCTTAGACGATGCTTTCCTTTTACATTCTTTTCTTGCCCCCCAAACATAGCCAGAGCTATTGCAGTCTTAATGTCTTCATGCCCATAAATAGATGGAGCTATAGATTTAATAATCTGTGCTCACATGGCATAGAATTGCCCAAATGTGAAAGATTTAGAAAAAAATATGGGAAAAAAACTTAAATTTACCACATGGCACGTTACAGCTTGAGAATGCTAAATCAAAGAAGTACATTAGCTCCAGATAATCAAAAAATGTTATCTGTGGAGCATTTTAGAGATTTTAATATAAGTGATTCCTATTGATTGCGACCTGAATCAAGAGAGTAATCACTAACCCTTTCTCCAATGCGAGGATCCTTAGCAAGATTCTGGATTTCTGCTTTATCCTCGTCAGTGAGTTTATAGGCAGAAAACAAGTCTTGCTTCTTTGTAACATAGTTAGCTTCGACAACTGTTGCAAAAACTGGAAAGCCATTCTTGGTATTTAGAGACATGTCAAAATTATTTGTATATGTACCAGTCACCTCCTGCAAGAATATAGAAGCACAACATGTAAAATTAATCCTGTCATAAGTAATTCCTAAAGAAATTTGACCCACATCTGAAAAACTCGATTGAAGACTTACTATTTCCTCTCCAGGGCGTGCACAATCTATAAGATCATTCAGGAGAATGACTTCTTTATACCTGGGAAGCCTGCCGGGTGGTACAATGCCAGGACTTTCTTGAAGAGATAATTTTTGATAGTTCCTATATATTGTCTGTAAAAGCACAAATAACGGCAAATATTACCATTAAAATAATGTGTAAAAGCTCAGCAGCCTTAAGTGGAAGAACAATCATCATTTCCTATTAAGGGGCCAGAGCACTGATGTTAGACTAAAGTTTTTATGGGGTGAGAAGCTGAAATATTCCTTAAATTAACCTGCAGTTGTCTGTATCATTCTTATCAGAAAGATATGAAGTGCATTTTGAATTAAATGCTTGTTTTAGGTGGGATGTTCTAAAGATTAAACAAGAACAGATTTTTAAGTAGCTTCCAAAGAAAAAAATGGTCCTTGAAACAAAATAACAAATGATCAATATATAATCATTGGAAATACATTAAACAACTATGTATCTATATATAATATGATTTTCTCAATGGCATTTGAAAAAATCAAACAAAATCCTCTGTTTATCATAGTTTCTGAGTTTTGAGGATAAAAGTTGTACCAAGGCACCTGATAAATCAACATTTCTTAATCAGCCCATTGCACAGTCGTGCAGTTCCTCAAATTCACCCTTTTAATTGCAAATCAACTAATCACCTCAAAATGAATTTACAGTCACGCAGTTGCTCGCAATCACCCATTTAACTTCAAACTAACCAATGCTCAGAATTCCCATATTACAAAACAGAAATAGCTAACCTGTTCTATGTTAACAGTGAATGGCCCCTTTGATTGGCACTCAGGACAAGAGCCTACTTTCACTTCAGAATAGGAGTTTTGAAAGAAAGGCCCTAGAACAGTGCCACATTTGTTACAATCATACTTGACTTGCTGCAATTGAGGAAAAACTCCAGATCTCCTAGTCACTACCCCTCCAATGCGAATCATAGTATTTAAATGAACCTGCCTGTTCAAAGAAATCCAAAACAATCTTAGAAAACTAAACAACATTGAATTAACTGAACCCAATATAAATTAAACTAAATAAAATTCACAAGAACCAATATAAACACACCTTATGTTGCGAATTTGATCATATACAGGCAAATTTGTGATTCTGACATATATTTTATCATGAATGTTTTTATAGTTTGGATGTAGTCTCCATACAACGTTTTGAGCTACTTCTTCCATTACTTCAAGCACAGATTGAGGGGCGTCAGCTAGCCAGATGGCAATGTTTGGATGTGTAAAGATGAACTGTTTATAGTCAATCTCCAAGCTACATTTATTTGCTGAAGTCAAGACCAAGAGAAAAAGAACAAAAGATAACAGATATCAGATAACCACACACAATTATTGAAGTAACAGTATAAATATCACAAGAAACTGGCATGCATGGAAGTTAGAGAAAATAATAAGTGTTCTGAAACTAAGCAAAGGGCAGTATGAACTCACCAGCAACCATTTCATTAATTAGCCGAATGTACTCCAGTTCACCATTTCCACTCTTCTGATTCACGTAGCTGTCTAGAAATTGTCTGAACTTTTTAGCTATGAAACGTCGAACTTCATCTCTAGTCACCCATTCTCTTAAAGTTCCTTGAACATTGTACATTTCATATTCACCCTCTTCATCTTCTTCCTCCTGCAAAATTTAATACCACCAATCAGAAAACAGAATTACCAATAAATTTAACAAATCAGAAATGAGAACTACCAATCTGATGCAGAGGCAAGGTTAGCTAATGGACATTTGATGTCATTCTCAGCAATAATGGACTCATACTCTTCACACAAACCCCAATATAAGCAAACATGTTATAGGGTTCCCGTAGCAGAGGATAAGTTCTAGGCATTTCAGGACCTCAGAATGGACAGAGATTCATCATAGATTGGTTCTCAATCAACAACTTCCTACCATCCCCCATTCACCCCTATACTCTCTTGACAAGATCTCTAGGCCTTGTGGGCTACAAGTGTCAAGTTTTAGTTTACAGACCCACGGGGCCCCACTAACCTTCGGAACACTCTCCAACAAGTAAACCAAGCACCCAAAAACCCTCAACAACCCTCAATGTTACTGATCCTTCCAAACACTATGTTCCTCACACAAACTGTCTTCGCTCCTAGTAGCCTTCACTGGAGACAAAAACTGATATAATTCTTGATGCCAACAGCACCTATCAAAAGTCAAAACCAAGCACATATCTAGATACTCATTTGGATGTTTAAAACATATCTCAAATTCAACCAATGGTGTCTTGAAGTAGTTTGACGAAAATTTGCTGATTTCAGTTTCCTAAAAGGCCGAATTAGGCCTATTTTCCAGAGCAGCCCCTCTGGAATATCACTCCAGTCATCAACCGACCACCCCAACAGTTCTATTCCATCACAAAATGAATAAATGCATCGGTTTTAGGCGCCCAAAGCAACTGGTTTGTATCAGATTTTGAAATTCCACAAAACTGTCACAGTTTTTAAGTCAAATTCCATGACAAAGCAGCCTAGGGCATCAATTTTTTTTATTTACCACAAAAACAGCAACCCCCGTGTCTGAAACCTCCAAAATCATTAAATAGACTCTCTAAACTTCCCATTCACCGATTTGTAGTGGATTCCACTGGTGGAAAGGGGAGAAATTATTAAATTTGTGCCAAACCCTCCTACTCACGGGTTCTTAGACCTGTATATACAAAAACTGTCGTAACTTTTGCAAAAATGTATGAAATCACATGAGCCTTGAACCAAAAGAAAGCTAACAGTCTATTCTAACAACTCCAACTCCTTTTTATTAGATTTGAATGCAATATCAGGCCCAATAAATGCTGCGCCAGAGAACTTTGCAGAAAAAAACAGGGAAAAATCCGTTTATTTCCTTCAAAACATCAACTATTCAAAATCGACCTCGTGGTTGATGAAAACAAGATCAATCACAAGAGATGAATAATCCTACTGTTTGGTAAAATATCATTTCAAAGAGAATTGGCCATCTTTTGCCCTTCAAAATAAATGTGAAGGGTCTAACTATTTGATATCGTCCCACTAAAAGACTAGAAGCGGATAGTCAATTCAGCAAATCAATTGGATGTTTTACAGAATAGATAACAGAAGCATTGTGTATGCTTGGGAAAGATAATTGAGAAGAGATGCAAAATGTTAATGCTTGTCCTCTAAAACTATCCAGAAAAGATTTTGAAAAATTTCCTTTGCCTTAGTGAACATTTTCAACTGTCAGAAACAACAACTACCACATCAAATACGGCATATTACTTCTAATGTATTCATTCAGATTGTGCAAGTAGCCAAACATCACAAATCGTGAGCAAATTTTAAGTTCATCTAGATTAAGTTTCAGATTAATTATTCTGAGTTAAGCAAATTAGACTACTTGTGGATGTGATAATTGAGATGACAATGAATTCTGAAGATGGAAAAAATAGACTACTTGTGGATGTGAAAATTGAGATGACAATGAGAGGAATTAAATGACTATAGAAACTTACCTCGTAAGGCTCCTCCTCAGTTTGGTCAGTGACTGGAGGCTCGACACGCTGTCTTCGCCGTGGCCTGAAGTCAGCATCATCATCTGTGTCTAAAGTACACAACAAAATCCAAGGGTGTCGATCACAACTTGGCTATAAAAGGCATACTTATGTTACAAGAATTCATTTTAGAATAAATTACCTTGATCACGTAAAATCCTAGGAAGCTTTCTGTTTACAGAAGCTCCTCCCCTTGCATCAAGCACAGCATCTGCCGCTCGACGATCCGCCATAATCTGATCAAAACTTCTTTCATCTTGCAGTTCGTCATCCAAATCCATAGACTCATATCGGTCCTGTGCTTCCAGACGTTGGTAGTCCCTGCAAATGGGCAATTTAAATGCATTTAGTCCCCTCTGTCATTCTGTCTTGACAAATCAGATGTTCCATACTCTAAATGATGGCACTTGCATCAGTCATTCACTAACTTAACGAACAACTATTCAGTTGGGTTTGTGCATTTGCCATGGAATAGACTACCAGATTTCACAGAGGTGTTATTAAAAAGATGCATAACAAGACAATATGACTCTATAGGCATGGCAGTAATCCAAACGAAAACAAAGTAAGCCATATGACCATTGCTCTAGTATCTGAGTAATGTCTGTTACAACTGAGATTCAGCAGTCAGATTTCAGCAAGCTCGCAAAATCGGTGAAGGTATAAATGTAGGCAAAGAATGTCAATAACACTTAAAAGAATATCTACTTATGATGAAACAGCACTGAGTCCACAAGTATGAGAGAGGGGGAGAGGGGGAGAGAGAGATGGATAGAGAGAGAACTTTAACATTGAATACACGAAAAGGAGCTAAACTCGAGGCACTTGAACCCTTTCTATAGTACAAAAATACACAGAGAAATAGCCAAATGAGGAAAGAATACCTAAATAAGTAAAAGGAAGGCTAACAAGCAGCCTGCGAAGACTAGAGTATAAGATCAGGGCAGGAAACAGTCCATAGTGTGCCTATTTCACTGGACATGAATAAAACCGTCGGACAAGGTTTTAGTACACTGAGCAGTAGATCTGGAAATTGAGCCCTGTTTGATGGCTTAGGCTGTAAATTATAAAGATATTTTAAAACTAACTATAGATTTAAGAAAACAATGAAAAAGAGGAAGAACGAGGAACAAACTTACTGCTGCATGAAATTGTCTGTGTAAAGGTCCTCTCCCTCTTCGTCCTCTTCATCACCTGCGTCAATATCATCAACCACAAGATCTGGATCGACTTCCGCCTCATCTGACAGGGACTGGGTTGAGCTTCTATGCCTTGGACTGCTTCGGCTTGTTGTTGGGGGGAGGCGATCAGTGCTAAACCCTCCCCCAGATGTTGGGGATCCAGGGGTTGATGCATCAGAATCCTGCATTGTATTTTTGACAAGTTACTCGACACCCAGATAGCAACTAATTCCTCCCACTGGAATTAAAAAGAGACTGCTAAACGCCTAAATCACATGGTATCAAAAAGCCAAAAAGTTCTGAATCCAAATGAAAGAACGGTGCGTAACTGTAGAAATCGTCCAAGGACAACTGGAATAAAAATTTAAAGCCGATTTGGGCTACAAGCCAGAATATTTTTTCCTTTGATAACTACGCAAAAATATCAAAGCGGCAACAAATAAATCTCTGAGATAGCATAAGACTACTTACCATTAGGGTAGGATCAAATGACTTGCCTGCCCAATGAATAAGCCTGAAGACGATTGAAAACAAGAAATACCTGTGCTCTGTGTTGGTTAACCAGGGCTAGCGACGATTTTGCTCACTAGTTATGCTTAAGGGGAGGGTTTGAGGGGCTCTTTGTGCTCCTGGGATGAAGATGGAGTATTTTGGCGGGAAATGTTTTGGCGCCAAAAACCCATCCACTTAGGCAATCGTCTGGAGGCTGAGGTGGCATCCTTTCATTTTTTTCCATATAAAATTAAATCTTATTAGCCGATAAGGCTATTATAGGTTGGACTTTCCACCGGAAAATCACGTGTCACTCGTGAAATTTTTCTTGGTCTCGGAAAACTGACGCCGGCAATCTGAACGAGAAGGTTGTCACCAAATTTTTTTTACCGCTTGATCAATAAATCATATAACGAAGAAAATAGTGAGGTAGCAAAGTAGCGTTCATTGTTGATGCGAACAATGCCAGGATCAGGATCAGGATCAGGATCAGCGATATCAGCGAAGGTTTTTGAGATAAACCGATGGTAATCAACAATCTTCACCGCGATCGGTAAAAATTGACTCCATGCTCTGGTAACAATTTCCTTTTATTGGAGAATAAATATAAATGCAATGGCGAAAATTACATATAAACAGATATGCAACGGTAAAAATTGCATGCCCTGCACTTGTCCTATTCGCTTAGGGTAACCCACTTGATTTAGTTTTTTCTTTGTATAATACCCATTCTATAAGATTTTTTTTTTCCAAAGTTGTTGTTTAGAGTTAGTTTTATTTTATGTTCTAATTAATAATTTTATTGAAATTGTGTTCTCTTTAATTTATGTTCTAAAAAAATTATTGAATTAGTTTATCTAAATGTTTGATTAACAAAAACATTAGAATTATTTAGCTTGATTTTTAAAACAGTTTTTAGTTATTACACTTTCAATTATTAGAAAATAAGATGAACTATAAACTATAGAACCTTGAAATCAATTTCATACATAGAAGAACTATATACATGACATAATTTAGTTTTATTGGACACATTGTTCCAAACCATTTTCAATTAATGAAATTGATCTATACTATCCTAACATTTTGTAAACAATTATTTTTTTTCAATGAATATTCCTTCTCTATTAATTGAAAATATTAAAATACATATTCACAAAAAAAAGTCGAGGGGATATGGGATCACCCTACGAGAGTACAATTCCACTATTCATTAAAAAAAATGGGCAAAGCCCAGAATAAGCCATCTCAGGCGGCCAAAGCAATGTCAGTCGAGGGGGGATCCTAATTATCTTTTTTGCCCCATACATCAGCGGGGCCAGGGATCGAGTCTGGAAGGGACTACTCGTCTTCATCTTTCTCCTATTATTTGTCTTCTTATTCCTCCCTTCTAGAGAGCGAAATAGCTAAGGCCAAGCAAGGAAACCCCTTGGAGGGAATGGTTGTAGGCCAGGTAGAGTCACCTTCGGTATTAGGCCAATCGGATCCACCAAGTGCAGGAGCAAAAATAGGCCAACCTAACACAGAACCATGATGTTGTGGAGAAGCTGAGCGACGCCTCCACGCATCACCTCCCCCACTAGAAGAGCGACGAGGGGCCTAGGACCGTGAGGTCTAAGAGTGACGAGCTGAAGAGTTGTGGCCACGGCAGTGGCCACAGGGTGGAGTCTAGTCTACAAAAGCATAATTCAATGACACTCTAGCCACCGTACAGGGGGCATTGCCCCAATGCTGAAGAAGCCCTTGCAGGTGGGCCACCTACAAAGCCACTTTATTGACTTGCACTTGAATTTGCATTATCACATTATTAAAAATGCACACTTTAGTGTACATAGAAATATTTATATCTAGAAAGTTATGAGTGAAAAAAACATCATTTCTATCTTTTTATAAAGTGAATAAGATCTCCATCTTGAAAGCATGCCAAATCTGCAAGAATTTGAAGGGGATCCTAGGCAAATCACCCAATAAGGTCATGTGCCAAGAAAAGGGTTCTGGCCTAAAGGATCTGAAAAAATCATGTATCCAACTCCAATATTGTTGAGCTCTTCTGCAAAACCAAAAGATATGAAGAAAAGTTTGTGGTTGCCTACAAAGAGAGCATCTAGGATTAAGAACCCCCAAATGTTTAAGTCTAGAGCCCAAAGGCAATCCCTAAAAAAGAATGCACCAAGCAAAATGTGCAATCTTAGGTTTCGTAGTGGCAAACCAAATAGTAAGAAACCAAAGTCTCCAAGCTTTCTAAGAAGATTACAAATACCATTGTTGATTGAGAATGGTGACCATTGGCAAATGGAGAACCAGCCAATGATAACCCATCTTGCGTTTGTAACTAGAAAGAGGAGTCCAAGGATACCACTTCCAATCCTTCCACCATGGCCTGACATATTGCATGCCAAGCTTATGTAACATGTGTGAAGGCAAAGCTGAGACTAGTAGATCATAATTTTGTCGATCTAGGCGAGATAAATGAAACTGGACCTGAAAGTCATCCCATGACTAAAGGCTCATAGTAGTCCTAGAAAAAAAAATAGGCGTTCTAATACCACGTTTGTGAAAACACTAAGCACGAATACCCTAGATCTTAGCAAGAGGGAGCCCTTGCGAATGAAATAAAGGTGACCACCATATATTATGAAAGACCTAGTTCAGATCTAGCCCACCGAAGCTAAGTCTTAATAGCTTCCCAGGCTCTCCATATATTTTTGGTGACAAAGGTGCCCTGGATCTGAACTAGGTCTTTCATAATAAAAAGGGTTTGGAAACCAATCCCCTTCCAGGCAGGTCTATTGACCAAAAAGCTTGAAGAAATACAATGTCTGAGAAGAATTTCTCAAGCCTCGTCACTAGTTAAGGCTCAGATGACCCATTTGGTACAAAGAGCCAAACCCTACTTCTCGGTAGAAAGAAGACCTAGCCCTCTAGACTCCTTGGGAACACAAAAAATACTCCCAAGCGACTCTGTGAAACCCATGGTGGTCAGCTCCAAAAGCCCATAGAAAATCCCGCAACAACTTTCCAGTTTTGTTTATGAGCCCTTAGAAGGAGCCCAACATGAAGAGTAGTACACATGGGTGGCAGCTAACACCTTAGAGAAAATATGGAATCTTCTAGCCAAAGAAAGAGGCTTGGTGATCTAGTAAGCTAACTTTTTCTCAATCTTGGCTAAAACCACATTCCACGGGTCCACTAGAGAAGCTTGGAAGGTAAAAGAAATTCCCAGAAAGTAGAAAATTTCACCATGTTGTATCCACTTCCATCTGTACTGGAGAATCCAGGGTGGGTTGGAAGGAAAGATTGTTGGATTAGGAGAGATAGGGTACTGAGAGGGGAGGGGTGAATCAGTGCCCACAAAAACTTTAACTTGTAAACCTTTCAGATCTATAACAATAAATAGTAGTAATCTTGCAAAATAACTTGAATCTAATGCATGTATCATTCATCCATTCAACTTGTGAAAGTAAATAACATGAAATCAACAATATATCAATCCATAACACAAGTATTTTGGTAACGCAGAAACCCTTGTTAGAAGGTAAAAACTGTGGTGGGGATGACACCCACAAATTCTTCACTACTACAGATAGAAAAGGTTTGCCTATTAGGGCTACAAGTTTTGATCACTTCTGGTGATGTTATCCTGTTAGGAGTAACATATCAGATCAGCTAGATCTACCTAGTTATAGGATTTTAACAACACTAATGAAGTGTGCACTTGGTTAAGAGATTTACATAAGACTATTAAGGGATTTCACAAAACTCTATTACAATTGTTAGAAAGCAATAGGCGACTATCTGCTAATGACAACTTAATTGTCTGATACAGAGCAATAAAGTATTGATAAAATATCACCTTTACTGTGATGAATCTCTTCTCTGAACTGCTCGGTTAGCCTGCTCTGATTCTGCTTAATCTGAATTCCCTGATAACTATTTTGCTCTGTCTGTCAACTGATAATCTTGAAGGTTGGCTAAGGCTTCAAGTGCTTCTTCATTCATTCATCAGTTCACATCAACAATGATGCAAACATACAATTATATAGCATACTACTTTATGCCGCTTAACAAAATTAGGTTACAAATCTTAAAGAAAACCCTAAGATCTACGGTGTACTAAAATAACCTAGATCAAACTATTACATAAGATCTTCATTATATTTAATGAATATCTCAACAATAAATTGTCCTCGATCTTGGTAAAACATTTTCTGATCTATTGTAACCATTTGCATAGAAGAATGTGCCATTCCTTATTACTATGTTGTATCTTGTGATCCTCGGTAAACATTCTATGAACTGCTCGGTGAATATACTGTGGCTCGGTGTCGGTGTTTGATGCTTGGTAAAACTATTAAGTGCTTGGTGTACTGAGTAAACTGACTACCTTGTGAAGCTTGCTTTTACCGACTGGCTTAGTTTAAGTGACCAACTAATATCATTGACTGCCTTTGATACTAATGACAACCTTTAATGCTCAATAGAGATAAAATCTCCTCCTTTGGCATTAGTATCAAAACTTGAATGTATATAGATAAAATTTCTCAAAGACTTATATCTTCGCCATATACATATATACTTATCAAAATTTCTATATACTCTATATACTCCCCCTCGATGCATGCTCTCGGTAATGTGTAGTATACTTAGCAAAAACTTACTTATTTGGCATATACATTATTTCCCCCTTTTTGGTATTAATGCCAAATACAAAAATTTATACTTACAGCTTTTTAAAAATGTGTTGATGGGTTTTCTTTAGTGATTCCAAGAGGTTTTCCCATTCCTCTTTCAAGTTGGTGAGAGCAATGTGCTCAAGACCGACTTGTGCATGCATGTCAAAGATGTTATCCAACACATAAATTTTTGGTGTTGCAACAAGTTGTTCCGCTTTGACAATGTGCTTCTAAAAAAATTTCAGGTATGGTAGGAGTTCTGTCTGCAACTCAGTAACCTGATCATTTATCCGCTCTTCTTGTTTCTTGAGATCTGTTATCAACTGCATGAGTTCTTGAACTCTGAGTATATGCTTTGAAAAAGCTTGAGGCTTGGTTGTAGCTGTATTTGCACTGGCTATGATTTCATTTTCCAAACCTTTTATCTTTTCACTGATCTCAGCAGTGAAGGTTTCCATAGTGCATAGCTTTAGGAAGAATTGACAAATTAACTGAGTTATAGATTTTATCTTGGTTATTACTTCAGCTAACTTGGCCTTGTTTATTGCCACTTCTTGGCTGATTCTTTCTGCCAATTTATCTTGAATCCTTGATTCTGCCCTCTATTATATTCTCTTGTCGATATCGACATCTACGGCATTGATTCCTTCAGTAAGAGTAGCAAGTTGGTCCATGATCGGTGTGTCTTCATCTATGTGTACCTTGGGTACCACCTGTTGTAAGATGTCTCTTACACTTTCCAATATTTCCTTTCTCTTACACTCTTGTCTCAACTTTTCTTGTGCTGCTTTCCTTGTGCATAATTCCCCATATTTTCTAAGTTCTTCGGGGCTAAGGGTCCTCGGATCACACTCAGGTATTACAATGATTTTTTCTAGAGTGACCAACGACCCTTTTTCTTTCTTCTTCTTCTTCTTCTTCTCCGGTTCATGTGGTGAACTCTTAGCAACTAGAACAATTGCCTTTCCTTCTGTGTTCTGCTCGATTGACACATTTTCTTCCTTTTTCTGCTCCTCAGTAACCTGTGTGTCGGTTGACTGAGGTTGAGCCTGTGATGTTGTGTCAGATGGGGTAGTCTTAGTTGCTTTAGGCTCTTCTTGTGCCTTTGTCTCTTCCGTTGGTGCCTCTTTCTCTTCAAGTTTATTTATCTCTGCAGGATGTTCGATGCTTTGTTCCCCTGTTGTGTCTTGTGGTTGCTTGGGGTCTGAGCCTTCGGGTTGTTCCTTTGTCAAAATTTCAACTGCTTCTACAAGTACAGGAAGCTCACCCGGTATAGATGGAAATGCACATTCAGTACCTTGTGCTTCATCCTGTGTAGTGTCTGGTGCATTATTCACATCTTCATCATCATCCCTATCATCAGGATCACCATTTGTGATGTCCTCAATGAGTACATCATTGTCATTAGTCTCCTTCACCTAGATCTCTACTAGATCTGGTGCATCCTGTGAACTATCCTTGATGTCCTGTACAATTGTAGTGTCAATCACCTTGGTAATTGATACCTTTGACTCTTTTATTTTCTTTGCTGTATTCTCCTCAATAAATATTCCTTTTCCTTTTGAATTTTGTCTCTTCTTAGACAACTTTTGAAATGCTAATTTCTCATTATGCTCTCTGACATGTAGAATTGAAGTCTAGATGAGTTGACCTGACTCATCAAGTTTTGCCAGATTCTCATATAATACTAACATTGCTCGGTGTTTTACTTTGAATCTCTTCACATATGTGTCCATAAGCTCTTTGATCTCAACAAGAGATATGTTTGGTGCTACCGAAACTAGAATTTGTTCTCTCCTTTTCTTCTCAGTTTCCAATGCATATGCCCACTTCTGATTTATTCTATCATCTAATTCCTTAGGAAGTGACAATGCAAATTCTAATGGAGCTCGCTTAAAATGAATCATCATCTGGATGACTACTTCCTCAATTTTGTTTTGATCTTCGGTTGACATTTTGTCAAATCTGCTAAGTTCCAGATCAATGAGATCTCCATTCTCAATTAGATCCTCATCAACCATATTAGCTGATCTTTCTTTGTTACTGACAACCAAAAATTGATTGTTGTCATTCTCATTTTCATCATCAAGATCTTCTTTACTTCTTATTAAATTTCTTCTTTTCTTCGGTGGCTCAACTATAGCCTTCTGACATCTTTTAGCATATGTTTTTGTCGGTGTAGCTGCCCTAGGCTTAGTTTCCTTTACTGCTCCCTTCTTCTGTGGTGGTGAAGCTATAGTGGATGACCTTGTGCGTGCACCTATCTGCACTGGCAATTGCCTCTTCTTTGGAGCTTTAGTGGGAGAAACCGGTTTAGATTCTTGTTCTTTCTTGAACTCAGTTTCTTCACTGTCATAAGGTTTGTCAGCCAACATCAACTGACCTTCAGTTGGGGGTTCAACCGGTGACTCCTTAGATGAGTCAGAAACATCACCAAAATGCTCAGTTAAAACTTTCTTCATTTTCTTTGCTTTCATAGTCATTTTACTGATGACAAGTCCAGTTTTAATTCTTAACTTTGCTTCTTCAAAGGTTCCAAACCTTTTAGCCTTTTTGTCCTTCAGTAATGCTAGCAGTGCCTCAATAGATTTCAAAGTGAAATCATGTTCCATTTTGTAGCCCATAGGTGCCAGCCACTTTATCCACGATTCAACTGCCTTAATCATAGTATGGTCGGTGTTCACTAGAAAACAAATGTCCATCTCAAATTTCTCGACCAATGAACTCAGTATTCTACTTCTCTTATTCATCTTAACTTTGAATTCTTCAAAATAACTATCTAAAATATTTTCTGCATTGTCTCCCAGACCTTTCATAATGTCAAATATTTGTGAAGTAATTGGTTTCTCATCTATCCAATTAGTGTGATCGATGGAGGGAAAGAATTTATGGAGATATAAAAATAAACACACAAGTAGTGAACCAAACTTACAGGTGTTGGTCTTCTGAGTCCTGATTGTTTTCATATTTTCTTCTACCTGTCTCAGTAGTAGCTCAGCGAGGTCTATTTGATGACCCTTCTTTATCAGTTTATAAGCCATGTTTACTGCACTACATGGTACACTATTTGCCCTACTCGACTGAGAGATTTTATAACCAATAACATGTGCCACGAACTTCACTTCGGGATCCACAATGCATGCAATCTTTAATGCTCTACCGTCCCATGTTGCGCCAGTATTCTTCTCAACTTTGGCTCATGTAGTGCTTTGAAATGCTTTAACACTGTCGGTAGTCGGGTAACCAGTAACCCTACTTATCATTCTCTTTGTAACTTGGATCGGTTTCTCCAACCAAATATGCCATCGTGAAAACAACTTAACACAACCCTAATCCATTCATTCCTGAAATTCTTTAGGAAATTTAGGGCATTGATGAGTCCAAGTGTTTCAACAATTTTGTGCTTTGGTTTCAGTTTGATTTCTTTATCACAAAGCGCCTGAAATGCTACATACATATCGAAATCTTCAATTTTGCCAATTTTACAGTGAATATACTATCTTATATATTTCGTCAACAAAACCCTAGGTGGGATGCTTGAAAAAGCTCCCGCTGAATCCATTTTGCTTGCAACTTCTGGGTGTAAGTTATAGTGGGGTTCCTTGTAACTTGTTGACTCAATTAGATTAACCTCTTCTTCCATAACCTTAGAGGAACTCACAGTAGATGCCATTTCAACAAACTAGGTTTTCGGTAAGTTATGAAAAAAGTACTTGGTAGGGTTTCAACTTACTCAAAATGTGTCGAAGATTATGCTCAGTTCAATCTGCAATGGCTTGAATAACTTTGAAATATTATGTGCTCGAACATGCTCTTGAAATTTTTTCTCTCTGATATTGCAATGTGAAAAATGAACTCTATCTCCCGTGTATTTATAGATTTTTCACATTCCCGCTCAAAAGTTTATGCAATAAATGCTTGACCTACTTTTCAGTTTATGACAACTATCAGCTCAGTGACTACTACCAATTTTTCATCAGCTCGGTTAACACTAGATTCCTTTGCTCGGTTGATGTGTATGACCGGTTAACCTTGAATAGTGATTACCGACGGGTAACCAACGCTCGGTCTAACTTTTACCGACTATGTAACTTTGTTAGCTCAATACATATAAACCACAATGTGTCTTCATTCATGCAGATTTGGTATTTGCTCATCATATATAAGGAACTGTATGTAAAATATGCTCAATTGAAATGTCAGTCCCATACATACCTATATCACCTTAAGTGGAGGTACCGATGTCATCCAATCCAGTGGACGAGGTTTCATCGACAATATTGCTTGACTCGGCATTCTCATTAGATGCCTTTCTCCAAATAGAATTCTTGATTCTCATGATATCTGCTATAGTGTTTCCACTCTCAAATACATGATTTTCCTCCGGTGCTCAGTCTCTACAATCCTTGCTTAAATGACCGACTTTATGACAATGCAAACATGTCATTCTGGTTCTTGTCTAGCTTCTTGATTGTCCAACCCATCTTTTTCTATTACAGTTTTCTACTATGTGCCCATATCCACCACATGCAATACAGTTAGCCCATGTGTTATAATCCCAAACATAAGAGTTACCTTGTTTCTTTGGTTGATAAGGCTTGCGTTGATTTTTCTGCTTAGGAGTCCATACTTGCTTCATCTTAGCTTTACACTCTCATGCAGTGTGTCCATGTTTATTACAAGTATAACATATTTTCTCCATAGTAGTATTGTTAGCATTCTATTTAGCTCTACATTCATAAGCTTGATGACCATATTTTCCACAATAGTAACAATATCCATCAAACTTAGGAATAACAGGTGGTTTACCTTGTGCTTTTCTTCTACAAACATTAGAAGTGTGTCCCGATTTGCCATAGTGGTAACATGTCAACACTTTAGGTCTTTGATTTTGATTGTTATTGCCATGTTTAGCTTGTTGTGATGACTCTCCTTCGCCTGTGTAGCCTAATCCAGCTTTACTCCCAAATCTTCTTTGATTAACCAGAAAATCATCAATCTTCTTAGAGTTATCTTCAGCTAACTTCATCATTTCATTATGATGCTGTTGGATTTTCACTTCATTTCTCAGCTTCTGATTTTCTTCTCTAAGTACTGCAACATCGTCAAGTCTTCTATACAATTATCCATTCACTCGATTGACTTCTTGATTCACAACCATCATTTGATTAGATATTTGAAAGTGTCAGTCGATGAGTCTTTGTATCTCATTCTCTTTAGCTTTTAGTTGTTCAATTGTCTGTCTTCAGTCTTCAATACCTAGATTTCTTTCTTGTTCAACTTGTTTAGCATTGTTCATTATTTCCACCATTCTCACCATCTGAGATTCTTGACCGATCTGCAGTGCTTTCACTTGTTCGGTTAAATGCTGGTTCTTTTCAGACAAATCAGAGATCATGTTTTTAGATCCATCAGAAATACTCCCTGAACTAGATCTGATATGATCAAATATATCATCAATAGGTTCTTCATGATAACCGATCTCATTTTGCAGAATAGCTAGGTTCTTCCTTTCAACCAGTAGTTTCTTCAGTCCTTCCTTAGCTTGCTTATACTGTTCAACAAACATCTTGCATCTAAATCTTCTGATTCTCAATAGTTTTATCTAACTTATATATCTCCATGACTTAGATCTCTACCCTTCAGTGATTAAACTGTCCAATAAGAGAACTATGCTCTGATACCAATTGTTGGATTATGAGAGATAGGGTATTGAGAGGGGAGGGGTGAATCAATGCCCACAAAAATTTTAACCTGTAAAACTTTTAGATCTATAACAGTAAATAGTAGTAACCTTGCAAAATAACTTGAATCTAATGCATGTATCATTCATCCATTCAACTTGTGAAAGTAAATAACATGAAATCAACAATATATCAATCCATAACACAAGTATTTTGCTAATGTAGAAACCCTTGTTAGAAGGTAAAAAATGCGGTGGGGATGACACCCACAAATTCTTCACTACTACAGATAGAAAAGGTTTGCTTGTTAGGGCTACAAGTTTTGATCACTTCTGGTGATCTTACCCTGTTAGGAGTAACATATCAAATTAGCTAGATCTACCTAGTTATAGGATTTTAACAACACTAATGAAGTGTGCACTCGGTTAAGAGATTTACATAAGACTGTTAAGTCTACTCTGTTAAGAGATTTCACAAAACTCTATTACAATTGTTAGAAATCAATAGGCGACTATCTTCTAATGACAACTTAATTATCAGATACATATCAATAAAGTACTGATAAAATATCACCTTTACTATGATGAATCTTTGCTCTGAACTGCTCAGTTAGCTTGCTCTGATTCTGCTTAATCTAAATTCCCTGATAACTATTCCACTCTATCTATCAACTGATAATCTTGAAGGTTGGCTAAGGCTTCAAGTGCTTCTTCATTCATTCACTAGTTCACATCAATAATGATGCAAACATACAATTATATAGCATACTGCTTTGTGTCGTTTAACAAAATTAGGTTACAAATCTTAGAGAAAACCCTAAGATCTACAGTGTACAAAAATAACCTAGATCAAACTATTACATAAGATCTTCATTACATTTAATTAATATCTCAATAATAAATTGTCCTCGATCTTGGTAAAACATTTTATGATTTGTTGTAACCGTTTACATAAAAGAATGTGTCATTCCTGATTACTATGTCATATCCTATGATCCTCGGTAAACATTGTATGAACTGCTCGGTGAATATACTATGGCTCGGTGTTGGTGTCTGATGCTTGGTAAAACTATTAAGTGCTTAGTGTACAGAGTAAACCGACTACCTTGTGAAGCTTTCTTTTACCGACTGTCTTAGTTTAAGTGACCGACTGATATCATTGACTACCTTTGATACTAATGACAACCCTTAATGCTCAATAGAGATAACAAAGATTTCATGTAGCATTGAGTTTTGTGTTATTGTATAGTTGAACCAAAGGCCAAACAAAAAGTGTCAAAACACAAAAGAGCTACCTGAATATTTTCTTCCACCTCGATGAGAGTGAGAAATGAGTCATTTGCAAAATGACCATTGACAAGTTGAGTAGGTGACCCGAGCAGGGAAATTTCTCTAACATGATCAACAAAGATTGCATTGGCAAGCAAGTATCCAAAGCCTTCAGCAACAAGAACATATAATGAAGGAGCCAGAGGACAACCCTAGCGAATAGATCTGAAAAGGCCAAATGCATTAGATTGGCAGCTATTGATGGTAATGCAAGTAGAAGCATCCCTAAAGAGCATTGTGACAAACAATATGAACCTGGGTCGAAATCTTAGGACTTTGAGCATGAAAAGGATGGAAGGTCACTCAATGCAGTCCTAGTGATGCAGGGGCATTCTAGGGTACTTGGTAAATCTGCATGATGGTGTGTTAGATTGGTTCTAAGTTACTCGGTTGCAGCTTTAATCGATGATCTCAGTTATTGAAGGAAGCTCGGTCACTAAAGGAACTCAATGAAACCTCTGGCACTCAGTGGAACTTGTACTCGATGATGCCTATGGTGCTCAATTGATGTGCTTGCTTGGTAATGCTTGGCGTGCTCGGTTGTTTCACTAGTGCTCGGTAGTTCTGGTTTACCGACTGGAGTTCTTGAAGGTTTGGTTGGCCAACTTTGTGCATTTATTATTGGTAGTTTTTTTTGTATTCTCCTATTAGATCTAGAGGCTGACATGGAGAATCAATTATTTGTAAGGCTATTTAAGAGCCGACTGTTATTGCATTTAATATTTGTTTGTAATAGAAGCTGACTTGGCTTAGGAGTTAATTATTTCTTCCAGCTAACTTGTGGTTGAGGAAATGTAATTAAGGAGTGCTTGGGTAGATGTTTAGTGGGAGTCAGATTTGGCAGAGATAGAAGGATAGCACTTGGATCCTGTGAGATCTTGAAGATTAGATTGTTTATCTGATAGTTGTAATAGAAGAGCTAGTGGTTTGCATGCTTCGAAACAAGGAGCTATCTTGGAGGCTTGCGAACTCAAGTTTAGATCTACCTTAGGGTTTCCATCAATTGCTAATTTGTTTTAGAGCTGGACTAGCTAAGAGATTGTAGAAATACTTTGTGATTGTATTTGGCCCTAACCCAGAAGGCCTTACAATCGGGCATGTTAATGAAAATTCTATTGAAACATTATCTTGTTGTGTTATTCTACATTATTGGTGTTTTGCTACAAGTTTGGACTATCCTTAATTGGATCCTCCTTGCCTGTATTGCATCGGATGATATCAGAGCTTGAAGTTCTTGAGTGTGTAAACCGATCTTCGAGTTGAGGCAGTTTGCACCAGGACCTTGGTTGGTGATTTATTGCTTTGGGTTTTCGAAGATCTTGAAGGATGCCTTCAAGAAGATTGGACCCTAAAGTGATTGCAGATCTCTGTGATGTTGTGGAACCAAAGATTGCAGATTAAGTTAAAGTTGATTTCAAATATGAGATGGAATTGATGAAGAATGACATGATCACTGAGGTCATGAGAGCTATTGCTAGTATGTTGAGAAATCTTGGTACTGATGATGGTTATGAGGAAGCCGTTGAAGACTTTGAAGCTACTAGATCTAGTGGAGATGACCGGAGAGACGGATCTGGTGAAGATAGAACTGATCAGTTGCATAGATTTGGAGCTCAGTTAAGTACTAGTTACCAAATGGAAGTTTCTACTTTCTCTGGTACTTTGAGACCCGAGGACTTGATTGATTGGATTGGTGAATTAGAAGACTTCTTTAAGCTGGAAGAAATTGAAGATCCTCTTAGAGTAAGATTGGCATAGACTAATTTGAAAGGACATGTTTATCTTTGGTGGAAATAATTACAAAGAGATAGAGAAGATGAAGGTGAAATGAAGATCAATTGGTGGAGGTTGATGGTGACTAAATTGAAAGCTAAGTTCATACCTGTCGACTATGAGCTTAACTTATTTAAGAAGTTGTAGAATCTGAAGAAAAAATATTTGACTGTGGAAGACTATACCAAGGAATTCTATAAATTGACTATTTGGTCTGGACACAAAGAACTTGGTAAAGAAAAGGTAGCTTGGTATGTGAATGGTTTGAGATTCAATATTCAGGATGAGCTTGGTATGCTGAAGATTGATTCGATTGAGGATTCTTATCAGTATGATCTAAAGGCAGAAGATAAGTTGAAAATGAGACAACATAGTAATCCCCAAGGGAAGGAGAAGATTGATCACTCGGTGAAGGATAAACCGATTGTTGAAGATGAACCAAAGCCTGTAGAGTTGAAGAAGAAGATAGGTAGGTAGTTATCTTTAAAGGCACTTGTTATAATTATGGTGAAGAAGAACATTGATCTTTTGAGTGTACACATAATAAATTTGGTGACTGAAGGACTGTTGTAGTAAATGAGAACATTCAGAATGAACTTGAATTTGAGAACTTGTTGGTTTGGAGAACATTGCTCGGTGCAAAGGAGGAACCTTGTCAGAGGAGTAATTTATTCAGAACTCGGTGCAAGTCAGGAGGTAAATTTTGTGATGTTATTGGGGATAGTGGTAGTACTGATAACCTTGTAGCTGAGGATATGGTTCAGAAACTTGGTTTGAAGAGAATGAAACATCCTTATCCTTATAGAATTGGTTGGTTGCAAGATGTTCATGCTCTGGAAGTAAGGGAGCAATGTCTTGTTGATTTTTAGATTGTCCAGTATAAGGATCAAGTGTTGTGTGATATTGTGGAGATGAATAGTTGTTATATATTTCTCAGTAGACCTTGGCAGTATGATTGTAGAGCTATGTATGATTGTGTCAAGAATGTGTTTACTGTTGAGAAGAATCACATGAAGCTTTCCCTGATGCCTTTGTTGGATACAACACTCGGTAGGAGAAACCTAAGCTTTGGTAGCTGAGATGGGTTGAAGAATTCTAAAAGGATTGATCAGTATGGAGAGAAAGCCTGTGTATTATCAAGAAAAGACTTGAAAAGATAGAGGAAGCATAAATGGAAGAGAATTCAAGGTGAAGAGTTGAAGGGCTTGTATGTGAAGAACCATTTTGGGGTTTATGTGCTGAATCTTGGAAGATGTTCTTCTAGCCTATGAGAACATCTTTTCGAACCTGGGGTGTCTGATGAAGGGGCATTCTAGCATACTTGATAAATCAACATGATGGTGTGTTAGATTGGTTCTATGTTACTCAGTTGTAGCTTTAATTGATGGTCTCAGTTATTGGAGGAAGCTCGGTCTCTAAAGGAACTTGGTGAAACCTCTGGCACTTGGTGGAACTTGTACTCAATGATTCTTGTGGTGCTTAGTTGACATGCTTGCTCAGTAATGCTTGGCGTGCTTGGTTGTTTCACTGGTGCTCAGTAGTTCTAGTTTACCGACTAGAGTTCTTGAAGGTTTGGTTGACTGACTTGGTGCATTTATTGTTGGTATCTTTTGTTGTATTCTCCTATGTAGATCTAGAGGCCGACATGGAGAATTAATTGTTTGTAAGGCTATTTGAGAGCCAAATGTTGTTGCATTTAATATTTATTTGTAATAGAAGCCGACTTGGATTAGCAGTTAATTAATTCTTCTATCTGACTTGTGGTTGAGGAAATGTATTTGAGGAGTGCTTGGGTAGATGTTTAGGGGGAGTCAAATTTGGTAGAGATAGAAGGATAACACTTGGATCCTGCGAGATCTCAAAGATCAGATTGTTTATCTGATAGTTGTAATAGCAGAGCTAGTGGTTTGCATGCTTTGAAATAAGGAGATTGCTTGGAGGCTTGCGAGCTCAATTTTAGATCTGCCTTAGGGTTTCCATTATTTGTTGATTTGTTTTAGAGCTGGACTAGCTAAGAGATTGTATAAATACTTTGTGATTGTATTTGGACCTAACTCGAAAGGCCTTACAACCAGGCATTTTAATGAAAATTTTGTTGAAACATTATCTTGTTGTGTTATTCTGCATTATTGGTGTTTTGCTGCAAGTTTGGACTGTCCTTAATTGGATCCTCCTTACCTGTACTGTGTCACCTAGGATTTAGCAAAATCAATCTTGAGAAAGATTGCATTCTGCTTATAGCGTCTAGCCCACTCCATACCTTCCTAGAAAATAATAATAAATTGTCAAGGATGAATTTGGATTTGATAATTCTAGTCTGCGCTGGCCTAACAATAATAGGCAAGATATGATGAATTTTGAGAACCAAAGCTTTGGCAATGATCTTGTAAGAGACATTGAGCAAGGTAATGTGCCTTTAGTTACAAATATCTTTTGGGTCTCCAGTCTTAGGAATGAACTTGATATTCCCCTTGTTAATAATTTCTCCCAAAGGATGGGAATGAAAGGCTTCAAGATAGACCTTATGAAGGTCATGACCAACACAAGACTGGAGAACCTTGTAGAATTCATAAGGAAAGCCATCACTCCTGGGGGATTTGTCATCCATTGTGGAGAAGATAACTTCCTTGAGGTCTGCAATGGTAAGCATTTGATCACAAAAGATGTGTTGATCCTCTGAAAGCCTTCTGGGCACACTGGCTAAACAATCCTTCAAAGCTTGGTCTCTGGCAGAAGAACTTCCCTGCATTGTGAACACCTTCTCATAGTGTTGGACAAATGCTTGAAGATTGTTAGGAAGCTTGGTGAGAACATATTGATCTTCCTTAATTCTCTTGATCCCCATAGAGGTATGACACGATCTTAGAGCCAGAAAAAAATCCTTTGAAGCTCTATCACCCACCTTAAGCCAATGGAGTTTGGCCTTGATTTGAGCTCCTCAGGCAAAATAATTTTTTGCAATTTGTTTCTGGTGTCTGATCTGAGCTAATCGAACTTATGAATCTGCACTGAAAAGATTTGAAGCCAAAGCTTTGATGGCAACATGGAGGTCCTTAGTAGTTGTGTCATACAAATACTAACAGTACATAGCAAGTTATCTACCATAAATGCGGAGGAACCTTGTAGTACAATCACTTTTCAATTTTTACTTCCTACCTATAACAATAGGCATGAAGTTAACATGTTATTAATAAATACTTTTTTAACCATGGTTTAGGAAATTTTAATGAGACATAAAATTAATTTTATGTATGTATGTAAGTATGTACATGTGTACATACATGCATGCATATGATGAACTACAATTGATTTAGAACCAAAATGAAGAATCTATAATTCAAGATTACTGAGGAGTTGATGATTAGATATGCAAGATGATTAAATCAGTATTATGTTGTCATTGATGTCAACTAGCTTGACAGTACTTATCTTGTAAGTTACTATACCGAGACATCTGAAGGAAGGTGAAAGAGATGAAGAACAAAAATATCTACATGAGGAAGATGTATATGATAGATGAGGATAAGGAATACACTGAGTAACTTGTTGATGAGTCTATGACTTGATGAAATTGACTTTATTATGTTGCATTCATCTATGATGAAGAATAGAGCTGAAAGACACAAAGCAGTGTTGTCGGTAAATAAAGCATTTCAGTATACACCGACAAAGTGTAGTGTATACCGAGTGCAGTATTAACCGAGCTTGTGTTCACCGATGCATTTCTTTGTTAACCGAGCAAAACAAAAAGGAATTAAATGATCAGTTTAGCCAATAAAGTGATGAGCTATACAGTGTATGAAATCGAGGTAACAGATAATGTTTGCTATAAAGATCAATGGCTAACATAAATCAAAAGGATCTAATGGAGCAGATTGAAACATGTTATTGACACATCAGCCGAGGGAGCTTAAAGCGACAAAATCTATGAATATGATTAAGTGGCAAAATCTGATGGAGGAAAAGAAAATGATTTACTCATCTATATAAGAGACATTGGTTTCATTATGAAACGTATGCTGGAAGAAGAAGATACTGCAGAATTATCGTGTGAAGAAGTTTTCATGCATTCTGATCATACTGGTTAATAAGAACCGAGCTGCAGAACAGTTACCGAGCTACAGAGAGTTATTACCAACGAATAGTAAGTTGATATAGTATTGAATATGAAGTGTTATATTGATCAAAAATATTTGAATGAGCTAAACATTGATTTGTAAACTGCAAACTAAAGTTGTATTTAGGCAGATCATCTATTGTTACACATTTAACCATTGTACACAGTCAAATCTCTTGATCGAGTGGACTATGAAAGTCTTTTGATGTTTCATTCATAGAGTGAACATTGTTATCCTGTCAACCCCAGAGTGACTATTGGTTGGACGATAACTTCTGGTCTAAAATCCTCTAACAAGGTCACACCTAACAGTGTGTTTGTAAACCTTTAACAGGGTTGGGTCTTCACCGACCTCACTTCAGAAGAGTGAACAATTTTGGGTTGTTGGTCCCAGGTGGTTTTTCCCTTTACAAGGTTTCCACATTAAATCTCTTGTGTTATGTGTTGATTGTGATATTTGTTTGTTATCATACTTTGCATATTACATGTTAGATTTAATCGGTAATTATTACAAAGTTTAGACTGACAATCGGTAAATACACAGACAATGGAAGTATTTTATGTTTATCGACTTGTAGAAGTAGTAGAATTGTTTTGGATTATACATTTTGATTTGGGGCACTAGATACCTGATTCACCCCTCTCTCAGTTATTCTAACAATTGGTATCAGAGTTGTGGTTGCTTAGAATAGAGTTTTAAGGACTTCAGCAAAAAGGTCACAAGATGTATAAGAGGGAAGTGCCAAAGCTGAACAAAGATAACTTTACAGTATGGCAAAGCCAGATGAAGTTGCACATATCTGGAATTGGGAATTCTGCACTAGAACTGATGGAGAATGGCTACATTAAACTGACATCAGGTCCCTTGACTGTTGATCAACTAAAGGATAGACATGAACACAATATTACTATGATGGAACTTGTTGCTACCTATATCGACGCCGAATTTGAAGACATTAAGGGATGCACTACTGCCAAAGCCATGTGGGATAAACTGACTCTAATATACAGTGGAGATGTGAATGTCAGGAGAGCTAGAGTAGAAAGCATAAGAGGTTGATTTGATGATATGAAGATGAGAGAAGCTGAGAACATTGTGCAATACACAAATAGACTAAAAGAGGTAGTACATGCTATTAGAGCATCTAGCGGAGCTATTGATGATGAAATAGTAATAAGCAAGATTCTTAGAACTTTGCTGCCAGTTTATGCGATCAGGATCTTTGCAATTCATGAAACAAGGGCTACATCCAACCTCACCCTTGACACTTTGATCAGTAAACTTACAACCTTTGAATTGAATAACTTTGACAATAGTGTTGTACCTTCTATTGAAAGCGGATTCAATAGAAGGTAAGAATCTATGATGATGGAGGAAGACTTGTTGGAACCGGTACACAATCTATAGGTAATCTATTTTATCTTGATATTGATCAGTCTTCTTATTTATTAATGAAAGATGAAGATGCATGGTTGTGGCATAAGAGGTTATGTCATGTGAATTTTGATAACATGATCAAGATTAGTAAGAAGAAAAGAGTTAGAGGATTGCCTAACTTGTCAAAACCGGATCATGCTATGTGTCATGAATGTCAGAAAGGTAAGATGACTAAGTCCAGTTTTAAAAGCAAAGACTACTCAACAAAGAAGATACTTGAATTGGTTCACACCGACCTATGTGGTCTTATGAGAACTCAAAGCTATTATGGTGATAGATACTTTATTCTTTTTGTTGATGACTATACTAAATTGATGACTGTTATGTTTCTGAAAGAGAAATCTGAAGCTTTTAAGTTGTTTAAATGGTATAAGGCTAAGGTAGAAAAAGAGACTGGAAAAGAAATCAAATGCTTAAGATCTGATAAAGGAGGTGAATTTATCTCTGATGAATTTACTAATTTCTGTAATGAGAATGGTATTAAAAGATAGGTCTCTGCACCGAGAACACCTCAACAAAATGGGATTGTTGAAAGAAGGAATAGGTCAATCATTGATTGTGCTAGAACACTAATGTTACAAAAGAATGTTGCTCAGACATATTGGAGGGAAGCTATCAACACAACTGTATATGTGCTTAACCGAGTACAACTAAAGAAGGACACCAACTGGACACCTTATGAGCTATGGTTTGGACTCAAACATACTGTAAGTTATTTTAGAATTTTTGGAAGCAAATGTTTTATTCTGAAAGATGAGAGAAATGGGAAATTTGATTCTAAAGGTGATGAAGGAATATTCTTAGGATATTCTACTAAGAGTAAAGCATATAAATGTCTGAATAAGGTTACAAATAAGATGATTGAAAGTACTAATGTATGTGTTGATGAGTATGATGACATAAACACAGAAGAAAGAAAGGAACCAGAAGACTATGGTAGATTCACTTACATTGAACTTCCTGACTATCTACCGAAGTCGCAACCTATGATAACCGGTCAGCAGGAAAATAACCCCGAGGAACAGGAAAGGGAAACTGATGAACAAGATGGTGCTACCGAGCAAGCAAATGAACCTAAATAGGATGAACAAGAAAGAAGAAACCGAGTACTGGCTATTTTTGTCAGAAGACATCATCCTGAGACACAAATTATTGGAAACAGACAAGCTGGAATGCAAACAAGAAGCAAAACAAGACAAGGTACATGTCTAGTTTGTGAATTTGAACCAAAGAATGTGAAAGTTGCATTAGAAAATGAAGAACGGGTTAATGCAATGAAGGAGGAAATAGAACAAATAGAGAAAAACAAAACTTGGTCCTTAGTACCCTGACCTAAAGATAAGAATGTTATCGGTACTAAATGGATATTCAGAAACAAAATGAATGAAAATGGTGAAGTGACAAGAAATAAAGAGAGATTGGTATGCAAGGGATATGCACAGGAAGAAGGCATTGATTATGGTGAAACATTTGCACCTGTTGCCAGATTGGAAGGAGTTAGAATGTTACTTGCATATGTTGCACACAAGAAATTTAAGGTTTATCAAATGGATGTGAAATCAACATTTCTGAATGGTATACTTGAAGAAGAGGTCTACATAGAACAACCTGAAGGATTCATTGATCCAAACAACAGAAATATGGTATGTAGATTACACAAAGCTTTATATGGTTTGAAGCAAGCACCAAGAGCATGGTATGAAAGACTACATACTTACTTGTTAAGTATTGGATTTGTAAGAGCTAGTGAGAACAACAATTTGTACATGAAAGGTGATATTGATGACACTATTATCATTGCTGAAATTTTTGTTGATGATATTATTTTTGGAGGTCAAGATCATGTATGTAAATCTTTTGCTGATGACATGAGGAATGACTTTGAAATGTCTATGTTCGGAGAGATTAAATTCTATCTTGGATTACAAGTGATACAAAAGAGTGATGGGATATTCATCACACAGTCCAAGTACATAAAGGAAGTCTTGAAGACATTTGGCATGGAAGATGCTAAACCTGTGGGAACACTGATGGGTATTGGAAGTAAATTGACAAAAGAAGATGAAACTATAGAGGTAAACCAGACACTTTACCGATCCATGATTGGTAAGCTCATGTATGTAGTTCACAGTAGACCAGATATAGCACATGCTGTGGGAATTGTTGCTATATATTCTGCTGATCCTAGAGAATCACACATGATTGCTACTAAAAGAATCCTAAGATATCTAAAAAAGACAGAGGATTATGGATTATGGTATCCTAAGGAAGGTAAGTTTGAGTTGAAAGTTTACACCGATGCTGATTGGGCTGGAAATGTGGATGACAGAAAAAGTACCATCGGAGGAGCATTTTTCTTTGGTCAAAGACTTGTAACCTGGACAAGTAAAAAGAAGGCTTGTATTTCTCAGTCTATAGCTGAAGCAGAGTATGTTGCTGCTACTACTAATTGTTCAAACATTGCATATATCAAGCAAGTGTTGGAAGGAATGAATGAGGTAATCACTGACCCGGTGATCATATACTATGACAACACAAGTGCTATTAATATTTCAAAGAATCCTGTGATGCACTCAAAGATGAAGCATATATCAATTAAGTATCACTACTTAAGAGAACAAGTGCAAGAGAAGCAAGTAAAGTTAGAATTTGTTACATCTAAAGAACAACTTGCAAACATTTTTACAAAGCCTCTACCGAAGGACACTTTTGAATATTTGAGGACTAGACTTGGGGTCTGTCCCCTGTCTATCAGTCACTAATGTGATCTGGATGTTGCATCAGCCTAATCTTATCAAGAAGATCATTCATGTTGATGCAGCATAGTTCACACTTTGGATTTTGTTCAAGGTTGTGATTAAGTTTGAAGCACTGAAATAGATTGGGATATCAATATACTAAGATATAAAGGAAGTAATGGACAACAGAGAGTTACTTAGCTACTATAGAGCTGATTATTTATTTGTTTCTTTGGCATTGTTGTCAAAGGGAGAGATAAATCATATGAAAAGAAAAGGAGATTTGCACCGATGAGAACTACCTAAGGGAGAGATGATCTGAAAGGAACTTGAGAATTGAAAAGGTTACATCTACAAAATGACAAAGCTATATTTTATAATGATGTTTTAGTAATGTAGTGATTAAACATATTAAGCTAGGGAGAGCTTACACTACACAACATTTGATCACAGAGTTGTAGAAGACATGTTTGGTATGTGTATGGTACATTTCATATTACTTGAGTTGTCATCAATGCCAAAGGGAGAGATTGATGAACTACAACTGATTTAGAACCAGAATGAAGAATTTGTAATTCAAGATTACTAAAGAGTTGATGATTAGATATGCAAGATGATTAAATCAGTATTACATTGTCATTGATGTCAACTAGCTTGACAGTACTTATCTTGTAAGTTACTATACTGACACATCTGAAGGAAGGTGAAAGAGATGAAGAACAAAAATATCTACATGACAAAGATGTATATGACAGATGAGGATAAGGAATACATTGAGTAACTTGTTGACGAGTCTATGACTTGATGGAATTGACTTTATTATGTTGCATTCATCTATGATGAAGAATAGAGCTAAAAGACACAAAGTAGTGTTGTCGGTAAATAAAGCATTTCAGTATACACTGACGAAGTGTAGTGTATACTGAGCACATTATTAACCGAGCTTGTGTTCACCGACGCATTTCTTTGTTAACCAAACAAAACAAAAAGGAATTAAATGATCAGTTTAGCCAATAAAGTGATGAGATGTAAAGTGTATGAAATCGAGGTAACAAATAATGTTTGTTATAAAGATCAACGACTAACATAAATCAAAAGGATCTAATGGAGTAGATTGAAATGTGTTACTGACACATCAGCTGAGGGAGCTTAAAGTGGAAAAATCTATGAATATGATTAAGCGGAAAAATCTAATGGAGGAAAAGAAAATGATTTACTCATCTATATAAGAGACATTGGTTTCATTATGAAACGTATGCCGAAAGAAGAAGATACTGCAGAATTATCACATGAAGAAGTTTTCATGCATTCTGATCATACTAGTTAATAAGAACCGAGCTGCAAAACAGTTATCGAGCTACAAAGAGTTATTACCGACGGGCAATAAGTTGATATAGTATTGAATCTGAAGTGTTATATTGATAAAAAATATTTGAATGAGCTAAACATTGATCTGTAAACTGCAAACTAAAGTTGCATTTAGGCAGATCATCTACTGTTACACATTTAACCATTATACACAATCAAATCTCTTAACCGAGTGGACTATGAAAGTCTTTTGATGTTTCATTCATAGAGTGAACATTATTATCCTGTCAACCCCAGAGTGACTGCTGGTTGGACGATAACTTCTGGTCTAAAATCCTCTAACAAGGTCACACCTAACAGTGTGTTTGTAAACCTTTAACAGGGTTGGGTCTTCACCGACCTCACTTCAAAAGAGTGAACAATTTTGGGTTGCCGGTCCCCGGTGGTTTTTCCCTTTACAGGGTTTCCACGTTAAATCTCTTGTGTTATGTGTTGATTGTGATATTTTTTTGTTATCAGACTTTGCATATTACATGTTAGATTTAATCGGTAATTATTACAAAATTTAGACTGACAATCGGTAAATACACAGACAATGGAAGTATTTTATGTTTACCGACTTGCAAAAGTAGTAGAATTGTTTTGGATTATACATTTTGATTTGGGGCACTGGATAACTGATTCACCCCCCTCTAAGTTATTCTAACAGTATATATATAGACACATTAGTTATAATTTTAAAAATTATTAAATTATTTTTATTATAAGATATTAAAATATCATATATTTATATTATAAAAATATTAAATTTAAATTTCATTTGTAAGAAAAATTATATTAATTTAAAAATTAATAAAATAAATAAAATTTTTAAAGAAGGAATCATTTTCATTTAAATAGATAAAATAACAATTTAAAATGATTATCTATAATTTCACAACTTAGAAAACTTAGAGAAATTCACAAAACCATAATTTAGAAAATTCGCAAACATTTAGAAAGCTACAACTATGAAATTCATTGAAAAAGATAAAATAAAAATCCAAAATGATAATTAGTAAGTTTAAAGTATTATGCCTATTTTGGTATAGGTAACACACCATGATTCTTTTAATAGTCCCTTAGCGAGGCAAGAGTCTTACTCTTGTAATTTATTCATATGACATGTGAGGTTGATCTTAAGGAAAAATATGGTACCTAATATAATTTTCTCCCCACATAGTTACAAAGAAATTATACACCTCTTAATTTGTATGCAATCTTACATAAATTGCTATTGGCTTAACCCTTGCACCTTATTGGTACAACTACTAATTTTACACCACGTTTTAACATTTTTAAAAAGACATATCGGTAATATTCTTTACATCAATGTCTTAATTAAATAGAATGACATGAATAACACTTTAGACTTATTAAGGCACGACTTGTTTATTCGAATGATATGGTAGGATCCTTTACTGTAAGGCTACAAAATTACCTTTGTTGCGATAATCACTATGGCTACAGCTAATGTTATTCATAATTAAAGACATCTAGGTATTGAGTCGATTCAGGACTTAAATTAAATTTGAGCAAGTCATTTAATCAATCTTTCTCCATAATTATCCTAGTCTGTCTTGTAGGTTTCAATATCTAATAAGTTCAAAATTTAACAACATATTTTATTAAGGCTTCAACATTTTAATCAAAATGTATATTAAAACTGCAACATGCTTTGTTTTTCAGATATTGTTTACTGTGAGCAATAAGTAGTTTAGTAGATGGGGGATTGTTTGGAGAATGAAAATGGGAATGCATATATTCCATACTTTTATGCATATATTTCAAGGTCAATTACTTTGATCAACTATTTTGACTAACATATCAAAAAGAGAAACTATTGGCTTCTTGTGGTGGAAGGTTTTTTGTTGTTTTTTAGGCAGCGCTCACTGGCCATTAGGTATAAAGATCATTTATTGAGATGAGGCATGGGACTAGACAATTTTATAAATTATAGTGTGATAATACTTCATTGGGAAAAATTGAAGGACTTTCACTTGACTTTGTCCCGTAAGTGCCCCTCTGAGTCAAGACTGTACAATTTGTGGACATCAATAAAATCTTGGCTTTGGCCTCTTGCTTATATAAAAAAATAGAATGACATAAATATCCTTTTTACCTAAATGTCTTTAAATGACTATTAAAGTTAATTAATTAAATAATGACTTTTAAAGGTAATTAATAAAATCACAATGATAAATAAATAAAATTTATGAAGGATAGTGAGGGGAGATGATATTGAAATGAAATAAAAGATTTTAATGACATCTACAGATCAATTAGTTTAAGAGATCAAAAATCACAACTTTAAGTTTTATACTAAAATTGAAAGTAACGTTAAAATAATGATATATAGTTAGAGTTTAAAGAGAGGAAATTGGTGTTAAATGCATAAGAATTGATCTCCCATTATGTTGAAAACTTAGGGTCTAGTTATATATGTATTAGAATTTATAAATTGATTGTGTTTTCTTCTTCTTCATATCCATATTTGTGGAATTAATCTCAATATTTTCAAAACTCAAACTAACTGGTGTACCTAATCTTCTACGCCCCTATATGATCTAACTTGAATATAGTAACTCAAATTCTCACCTTTGTGTTTGTGTTCTAAATATAGTTATGGGGCTTGCAACCATCATCTTGGAACTTGTTAAGCTAGACTCATGTTCTCCTCAATCAAGCCCCTAGGGGAAAAATACAATGATCATGAACCAAGATTAAAGATGACAAGAAAACATGCAATGATGCTTAAAATGATGTGTGATCTAATCAATGTCTTGGGTGTATCATGAATATTATTTAAGAATGTTTTTTATCAATACAACATAGCACATAAATTTAATTGGACGGGGCTAATTAGCTTATAATGGTAGTAGGAGGGATTTACAAAAAAAATATTTTTTTTATAAAAAAAATTAAGTTTGAGGTTCATATATGTGATCATCAAATAGACCCATCTCTATTATACACTTACAAGTATAATGTAAAGTGGTGAATAAGAGATCTAGTGACCAATATCATTTTCTTAGGATCAAGACAATGAAGATATAAAGACATGATATAAGTTTGTAAGTTGAATTTAGTCAAGATAATGCCACTTGAGTATTTTTAATGCATAAAAGAGATAATGTAATCAGAGTGGACCCAAACATAAGGTAAAACAACATGGATGTGCAATTTTCACTAGTACATTTTCCCATGCATTAATGTGCACGAAAACTACTATGAAGGTACATGTTAGAGTAAAACAAGCTATTAACATGGAAATTAAATACACTTTAATCACTCGATGAAGTACTATAAGGAAAAAAATATGCAAAGATATTTATGGTTGTCGTTGCACCAAAAGATTGACCTATTAATACCCAATACAACCACTAGAATTATAGAACACGGGAGGCAATTAAGCTATGTCATAAACACAAGCATCTATTGCACATCACAAGGAGACCACAGATGCACACCTTGCAAAAATCCCCCTAGTGGAAGCATGGGGTTTGAACCCATGATCTAGACTCTAATACCAATTGTTGGTTTTCGTTGCACCCAAAGATCAACCTGTTAATATCTGATACAACCACTAGACTTATAGAAAATGGGAGGTTGTTAAGCCATGTTGCAAACCCAAGCATCACACTACACATCACAAGGAGATCAAGGGTGCACATCTTGCAATAGATCTTAGACTAATATATAAGAGAAGACATGTCTAAAAACATTAATATTATTGATACACAAAAGGATTTTCCAATGAATAATATAACATGATAAAGGTTTATGTGTGGAAAATGTTATTAATGTCGAGTTGTACCCTTGACATAGTAGAAAAATTAATTTTATCCTCAATCAATAGCATAGAAACAATCCAAGGCTTGTGGGTCACCCGCATGTCGAAAGGAGTCTTTGAAGAGGATCGGTTCCCTTAGTTTATTACCTAAACTTATCTATATTACTACTGCTTAATGAGAAACAAGGTAGGAAATGACATAAAAAGGAAATCTAAAACCTATATGAGATGATAGATGAATTTTTTATGGTTATACTATTGTTTCTCACACAATTGTTTGATGACCAAACTAGTCAATGCACAACTTAGGATTTTGGCATACTTATATGTTATCCTTGAATTTTGGCTAACTCAAAATCATGGGATAACCCTTATGAAACTTGTCCATTTTGTAACCCAAGTCCTCTAAGCACACTTTTCAAGGTATTATGTACAAGTGTCCTCCAGCATAGTCTAATCCGTTGAGTTGTCCCCACAATCAGATCCCAATTTTTTTTCTTCGATTTACTAAAGCTTTATTTTTCTAAGGGTTGGGACTTTTTGTTCTCATGTAGGATTAGGTTTTTCCCCTAACACTACATGTGTCTTAGTTGCAAATATGAAGTTTGGGTTTTAAAGCCTAAACTACATGTCTAACTGTGTGTGAGCATTTATTACCACTAACTGGCATATTTCAATAGGTTTCTTTAAAAACTTTTCTTATTTTCCTTTTAAATCATTTTTGTGCCCTATTCTTTACGTTTGTGTTTCCTACCTCTATTGTGGTCGATCATTCAACATTTTTGGAGTCTTCAACAAGTGGATTTTTTTGCATTTTCATTAGCTAGGTGTCATTTTTGTACTTTTTTTTGGCATTGTTACTATTTGGATTTCTAGTTTCTTCTTGGGGTTTTATTTTTTCTGGATATTGTGTTTTCTTACTTGTTCTTTCAATGCAACTTGGGAGTAAAATCTCAAGTTGCATTCTAATTGAACTAATGAATCCATCACAAGACTCCCCACAACATTTGGACTTTGAACTCTGAACATCACATGGTATTCATAAATGTACTATCCTAAAAAGTTAGCATCTATAATGAGGTGCTCAATTTAGCCCTGTTTTAGCATGTAAGGGTTCCCACATTGATTTCACAGTCTCCTAGTACTCAATGGACCTTTATTAATTCAAATCAATATTAAATTTATTATGATTCCACCCTTAATTGATTTTCATCAAAACCTTATTATGGCCATTTATTAAAAGTACGCCCTTAAAATTATTTCATTTCCTCACTGAAAGATGGGTCTTACCTCATTTTAAAGTTTGAGGCATGTTTTCCACATCTATTGATCTCATATCTACATATGGCACACCTTTTTAGAAACTAGAACCTATTATCTTTCTCCTATTAAAATTTCAATGTCTTATGGTAGGAACATAATCATTTGTGAATATGTACCCTTGTAGGTGCTATGTTCGTGACATTTTTGCCTAAAAATTTTAAGAGTGGGATTTTATGGTTTCACACTCCCCAAAATATGCTCCATAGGTAAATATTAGTTTTATATGTTGGCCTAAAGGTGATTTTACTTTAAGATCTCTTGGCCCATTTTTAGCATTAACCAATTTTCAAAAAAAAATTCAATCTACTGTACCTTGGATAACAACTGTTACATTAGGTGTCCAATCTATGTCAAATCCAATGTTGTAATTATTGCTCACACTCTTTGCTCAAACACAAAATTAGAACTAACTTGGCATCCATTAAAGCATAATGGGTCAAAGAAACATTATATGTTGCAATTTTAAAGGCTCAAATCAATGTACACATTTTGTGAAAGTCTAAGCAAGAAAATGAACTATTTGGTAGTAACATCTGAGAAAGATGCCATTAATCAAAGTAGGAGGATCGTGTGGGATACATATGCAAATTATATTTTGAACAAGCACCATCTACTGATATCTTGGAAAGATGTGTGTTAAATCAAGATAACATGTTTACAGTGTTCGACCAAATCCTTCAAAGCACAAACCTACAAGTTGTAAAGTCATACATCACTAAGTGAGTCTCTGTAAACATTGTCGATAATGTTCAAAGGTCCCAAGATTGAATGAGAGCCCAATATTACATTTGTGAGTCCTCAAGATTAAAAAAAGCTTTATAGATCATCTAATAATCCAACAGGGAGAAGACATTAAAGTGTCAAGAGTTAGAGTGTTGGCTCTTTATTAAAACCTCCAAGCTAAATATGAAGGTCGCACATACAATTCCCAAACTACTATATACTCCTGACTATAGTTCCTATGTCGACAAACATCCCCGACAAGCTACAAAGTGAGAAAGGAGACATCGACATCTTGCTTGGTTTCAAAAACTTCAATATAGTTTGAAATGGTTATCAAATCATTAGAGAACCTGACATATTTGCAAGGCAATTCAAGCTCCAAAATGATTGTTGGAATTTGATAATGGTTCCACCTCATGCATTGGAACCTGACATGGTTCACCTGACACTTTACTTCTAACATCAATTGATGGGTCTTACCTCATTTTAAAGTTTGAGGCATGTTTTCCACATCTATTGATCTCATATCTACATATGGCACACCTTTTTAGAAACTAGAACCTATTATCTTTCTCCTATTAAAATTTCAATGTTTTTTGGTAGGAACATAATCATTTGTGAATATGTACCCTTGTAGGTGCTATGTTCATGATATTTTTGCCTAAAAATTTTAAGAGTGGGATTTTATGGTTTCACACTCCCCAAAATATGCTCCATAGGTAAATATTAGTTTTATATGTTGGCCTAAAGGTGATTTTACTTTAAGATCTCTTGGCCCATTTTTAGCATTAACCAATTTTTTTTTTTAAAATCAATCTATTGTACCTTGGATAACAACTGTTACATTAAGTGTCCATCTATGTCAAATCCAATGTTGTAATTATTGCTCATACTCTTTGCTCAAACACAAAATTAGAACTAACTTGGCATCCATTAAAGCATAATGGGTCAAAGAAACATTATATGTTGCAATTTTAAAGGCTTAAATCAATGTACACATTTTGTGAAAGTCTAAGCGAGAAAATGAACTATTTGGTAGTAACATCTGAGAAAGATGCCATTAATCAAAGTAGGAGGATCATGTGGGGTACATATGCAAATTATATTTTGAACAAGCACCATCTACTGATATCTTGGAAAGATGTGTGTTAAATCAAGATAACATGTTTACAGTGTTCGTTTTAATCCTTCAAAACACAAACCTATAAATTGTAAAGTCATACATGACTAAGTGAGTCTCTGTAAATGTTGTCGATAAAGTTCAAAGGTCCCAAGATTGAATGAGAGCGCAATATTACATCTGTGAGTCCTCAAGATTAAAAAAAGCTTTGTAGATCATCTAATAATCCAACAGGGAGAAGACATTAAAGTTTCAAGAGTCGGAGTGTTGGCTCTTTATTAAAACCTCCAAGCTAAATACAAAGGTCACACATATGATTCCCAAACTACTATATACTCCTGACTATAGTTCCTATGTCGACAAACATCCCCGACAAGCTACAAAGTGAGAAAGGAGACATCGACATCTTGCTTGGTTTCAAAAAATTCAATATAGTTTGAAATGGTTATCAAATCATTAGAGAACCTGACATATTCGCAAGGCAATTCAAGTTCCAAAATGATTGTTGAAATCCAATAACGGTTCCACCTCATGCATTGGAACTCAACATGGTTCACCTGACACTTTACTTCTAACATCAATTGATGGGTCTTACCTCATTTTAAAGTTCGAGGCATGTTTTCCACATCTATTGATCTCATATCTACATATGGCACACCTTTTTAGAAACTAGAACCTATTATCTTTCTCCTATTACAATTTCAATGTTTTTTGGTAGGAACATTATCATTTGTGAATATGTACCCTTGTAGGTGCTATGTTCGTGACATTTTTGCCTAAAAATTTTAAGTGTGGGATTTTATGGTTTCACACTCCCCAAAATATGCTCCATAGGTAAATATCAGTTTTATATGTTGGCCTAAAGGTGATTTTACTTTAAGATCTCTTGGCCCATTTTTAGCATCAACCAATTTTCAAAAAAAAATTCAATCTATTGTACCTTGGATAACAACTGTTACATTAAGTGTCCAATCTATGTCAAATCCAATGTTGTAATTATTGCTCACATTCTTTGCTCAAACACAAAATTAGAACTAACTCGGCATCCATTAAAGCATAATGGGTCAAAGAAACATTATATGTTGCAATTTTAAAGGCTCAAATCAATGTACACATTTTGTGAAAGTCTAAGCGAGAAAATGAACTATTTCGTAATAACATCTGAGAAAGATGCCATTAATCAAAGTAGGAGGATCGTGTGGGGTACATATGCAAATTATATTTTGAACAAGCACCATCTACTGATAGCTTGGAAAGATGTGTGTTAAATCAAGATAACATGCTTACAGTGTTCGACCAAATCCTTCAAAACACAAACCTGCAAGTTGTAAAGTCATACATGACTAAGTAAGTCTCTATAAACATTGTCGATAAAGTTCAAAGGTCCCAAGATTGAATGAGAGCCCAATATTACATTTGTGAGTCCTCTAGAATAAAAAAAGCTTTATCGATAATCTAATAATCCAACAAAGAGAAAGCATTAAAGTGTTAAGATTCAGAGTGTTGGCTCTTTATTAAAATCTCCAAGCTAAATACAAAGGTCACACATATGATTCCCAAACTACTATATACTCCTGACTATAGTTCCTATGTCAACAAACATCCCCAACAAGCTACAAAGCGAGAAAGGAGATATCAACATCTTGCTTGGTTTCAAAAACTTCAATATAGTTTGAAATGGTTATCAAATCATTAGAGAACCTGACATATTCGCAAGGTAAGTCAAGTTCCAAAATGATTGTTGGAATCTGATAACGGTTCCACCTCATGCATTGGAACCCGACATGGTTCACCTGACACTTTACTTCCAATATCAATAGGGATGCTACACATGGTTTCAAAACTGCTTCCTTTTCCCAATCTTGATGTTTTCAAAAGCAGATGTTAATCTGATCAAACAAAATCACATGTCTACGGAGGTGAATCATCGACGACATGCAACATTTCTTTCTAATAATAATCCTAATTCTAAGGCAACCATGGAATTCTAGAGTTTGATATATGGTCTTCCTACATGGAGAATACACAATCATACATAAATAGCTTGAAATCGAATAATCCTTGGAGGAATATTAGATCATCATACAAAGGGTATGCACAAACCAACACATGCAATGTGACAAAAATGATTCTTGACTCTGTTATAAATTCTATGCAAAGTGCATCTCTTCCAAAGAATCCTGGACATATTGGCAGACAATTGTATCTCAGGCATTCAATGTCAAATAATGGTCATCATGCAGATGTTAGCTAAATAATGTGCCTTTTTCCAAAATGGTCTATGGTTGGGCATAATCAGAATTCATTTTTCAAAATTTTTCTCAGTAAAACAACCACAAAATTGTCGAATACAATTCTCTATATACTTTGACTGCACATGTAATTCGTTCCACATTATGTGTGTCATAGATTGGCAATATTCTTACAAGGGAAGAGGCAGTGTTTGTAGTATACATAATGGGAGAAAAATTCAGATTTGTGATATGAGAACAATGTAATAAACCACATAATGGTACCTCTTTTTTGGTTGCAAATAGTAACTGTAATCACCTGAAAATGGACAAAGACAATTAAGAAATAAATCAAAGCAAATCAAGGCAAATCAAAGCAAATCAAGGACAAGACCGAAGCAGTTGAATCAAAATTAAAATCAAGCTTCAATTCAAGATAAATCAAAATCAAGAGCATTTTAGTCAAGTGAAATTAAATCAATGTGCAATTAATTCTATTAATTGTATAGTTTTGGATTAAATCAAATTCAACCCATTCAAGGGGTACATGGCTAAATAAAATGAAAAAAATGAATTAATAAATCCTAATTTCTCTCAACAACCAAAAAAGGGAGGAAAATCAATCAACCAATAGGCTTTGAGAAAGACATTCACATGGATCAAGCCAAATTCAATCTCAATCACTCAAAGTGAAAGAGCATCTTGTCCACTCATCTTGTCTCCTTGTCCCAAGCTTTGAGGACACAATATTTAAATTATCTTAAAAGGGTGGAACCAAAGACTCAACTCAAGCTTAATCATGATCAACACAACTACACCCCCTACCCTTGCATAAATCTATAAAAGGAAGACCAAAATCAATCATAATTAAGAGCCACACATCTGAGAATTGTATCTAACCTCTTGAGAATTAGAGCTAGAAAGACAATTTAGAGTTAATTTGAGCATTCCAATTTGAATTAATTGTTAGCATTTGCTTTATCATAATCATTTCTCATTCTAGGACTATCATTAATGGTAGCTTACTGAGAGCTTCACATTATCACTCTTAGATAGAGATCCATAGGATGCTTAATTGTGCTTTATTTGCTAAATAGAGTTTCTAATTGTGGTTTATTTAGTTTCTATTTCATTTATAGTATGATACTAATCCTATGAAGGTACATTTCCTTGTACACAGTAACATTCATAATTTTCAAAGGAATGGTTACATTACTCTTATCATTTCTACTGTTGAAGCCATCACTTCTGAAAGAATCCACAACACCCATATCAATCTTGGGATATAGAAAGACTTCATCAAGCATAGGATCTTTATTAACCAAATAAACTTCATCTTCTTCATTGCAATCAAATCTGAAAACTCTCTATCCAAAAGCCAAAGCATGAAGTGAATTAATAATTGGAATTTTTGTAGAAGAGTATTCTCCTTCAATAGATGAAAAAATTGAAATATAATTTCATCTTCACAAAAAGAAGTGTCTGGTAGAACAACTAAGAGGGGGGTGAATCAGTTATCCATAGTCCCAAATCAAAATGTATAACCAAAAAAAAATTACTTAAACTTCTGCAGCTTGATAACATAAAATAGTATTCTATCTATACTTTTACCGATTACCAGTTAATAACATATCAAATCCAATATGCAATATGTAAAGTATGACAACAAACAATCATCACAATAAACACATAACACAATAGATTTAACATGGAAACCCTGTTAAGGGAAAAACCCACTTGGGACCGACAACCCGAAAATTGTTCACTCTTCTAAAGTGAGGTTGGTGAAGACCCAACCCCGTTAAAGGTTACAAACACACTGTTAGGTGTGACCTTGTTAGAGGATTTTAGACCAACCGTTATCGTCCAACCAACATTCGCTATGGGGTTGACAGGGTAACAAATGTACACTCTATGAATGACATTACAAGACTTTCTAGTCCACTCTATTAAGAGATTTATTTGATTACAATGGTTAAACTATAACAACAATTTGATCTAAATATAACACAACTTCAATTGCAGATTATCAGATCTATTTTAAGCTCATTCAAATCCTCTGATCATTATATCAATTCTGTTTCAATCAATATTCTGTAACTTATTGTCGCTTGGTAATAGCTTTCTAACGCTCGGTAATCTCTGTAGTTCGGTTCTCCTTAACCAGTTTGATCAGGGATTAATGAAGCTTGTTCACATGATATCTCTGTAGTCTCCTTCTTCCGGCATAAGTTTCATCACGAAACTCTAGTCTCTTAACTAGACAAGTAAACTGTTTTAATTCCATCAATCAGATTTTGCCGCTTAATCTCCTTCATTGATTTTTTCGCTTTAACCTTCCTCGGCTGATGTGTCAATAAAAAATTTCATTTCAATCCATTAGATTTTCTTTGAATTATGTTAGCTGTTGATCTTAGTAACAAACTTTATCTCCATCCTCGAACTCATACACTTTCCAGCTCATCAATCCTTATTGGCTAAACTGATCATTTAGTTATTTTCTCGTACTCGATTAACAAAGAAATATGTCAGTGAACATAAGCTTGGTTTATACTGTGCTCAGTATAAACTACACTCCATTGGTGTATACTAGAATGCTTCTTTAACCGACCACACTGCTTTGTGCATTTTGCTCTATCCTTCATCATAGATGAATGCAACATAATCAAGTCAATAACATAAGGTCATAGACTCATCCAAAAGTTACTCAATGTATTCCTTATCCTTATTTGTCATATCCATCTTCCTCAATGTAGTTATATTTGTTCTTCATCTCTTTTCTTCTTCTTTCTATAGATGTTTGAGTATAGTAACTTACAAGATAAGTACTGTCAAAACTAGTTGACATCAATGACAATATATTACTGATTTAATCATCTTACATATCTAATCAGCAACTCAGTGATCTTAAATCACAAATCTTCAAGTTATACATTTCATTCAAATCAGTTGTAGTTCATCAATCTCTCCCTTTGGCATTGATGGCAACACAAGCACTATGAAATATGCCAAACACATACCAAACATGTATTCTACAACTCTGTAAACAATGCTATCCCTGTGCTTAATATGTTTAATCACTATGTTACATAGCATTTGCAAAATACATACTATCTTCTATGGATATGATCTTTTCCAGCTTCTTCTCTCAGATCTCTCCCTTTCATTCTGATCTCTCTCCTTGTGACTCTATTTCACTGTTTCATATTTGTCTCCCTATAGTTCATATTGAAATCTCTCTCCCTTTGACAACAATGCCAAAGAAAAATAGAAACATATAGCTCTTCAGTAGCTAAACAACTCACTATTTTTCGGTGCACTTCACTATATCTCTGTATATTGTTGTGCAAATTTGTTCCAGTTCTTCAACCTTTCATGACTTTAGATAGAAATCCAAAGTGTGAACTCTGCTGCATCAACATGTATGATCTTTTGATAAGATTAGGCTGATGCAACCTCCAGATCACCTTAGTGATTAGTAGATAGGGGATGAACCCCAAGTCTAATCCTCAAGTATTCATAAGTGTCCTTTGGTAGAGGCTTGGTATATATGTCAGCAAGTTGTTCTTTTGATGTAACAAATTCTAGCTTAACTTGCTTCTCCTACACTTGTTCCCTTAAGTAGTGATACTTAATAGATATATGCTTTGTTTTATAGTGCATCACCATATTCTTTGAAATATTAATGGCACTAGTGTTGTCACGATATATAATCACCAGCTCAATGATTACCTCATTCATACCTTCCAACACTTGCTTGATATATGCAATATTTGAACAGTTAGTAGTAGCAAAAACATACTCTGCTTCAGCTGTAGACTGAGAAATGCAAGACTGTTTCTTACTTGTCCATGTAACAATTCTTTCACCAAAGAAGAATGCTCCTCTGGTGGTACTCTTTCTATCATCCACATTTCCAGCCCAATCAACATCAGTGTATACCTTAAGGTCAAACGTGCCTTCCTTAGGATACCATAGTCCATAATCTTTAGTTTTCTTTAGGTATCTTAAGATTCTATTTGTAGCAACCATGTGTGATTCTCTAGGGTTTGCAGAAAATATAGAAACTAATCCAACAACATGTAATATATTAGGCCTAATGTGAACTACATACATTAACTTACCAATCATGGATCGGTATAGTGTCTGATTTACCTTAGTAGTTCCATCTTCTTTAGTCAGTTTACATCCAGTAGCCATCGGTATTCCCACAGGTTTAGCATCTTCCATGCCAAATGTCTTTAATACTTCCTTTATATATTTAGATTATGTGATGAATATGCCATCATTCTACTGAATCACTTGTAAGCCTAGAAAGAACTTAATCTCTCCAAACATAGACATTTCAAATTCACTTTTTCATCAACAAATGACTCACAGATTTGATCTTGTCCTCCAAATATTATGTCATCCACAAATATCTCAGCAATCAAGATAGTATCATCAGAATTACCTTTCATGTACATATTGCTATTCTCACTTTTTCTAATAAATCTAATACCCAGCAAATAATTATGCAGCCTCTCATACCAGGCTTACTTTAAACCATATAAATCTTTATGTAATCTACATACCATATCTTTGTTGTCTAGATCAACGAACCCTTCAGGTTCTTCTATATAGACTTCCTCTTCAAGTATTCCATTCATAAAAGTAGATTTTACATCCATTTAGTAAACTTTGAACTTTTTGTGTGCAGCATATGCAAGTAACATTCTGACTCCTAATCTAGCAACAGGTGTAAATGTCTCACCATAATCTATTCCTTCCTCCTGTTCATATCCCTTGCATACTAACCTAGCTTTGTTTCTTGTTACCTCTCCATTCTCATTAAGATTGTTTCTAAATATCCACTTAGTACCGATAACATTCTTGTCCTTAGGTCTGGGTACTAAACTCTAGGTTTTTTTCTTCTCTATCTATTCTATTTCCTTTTTCATTGCATTAACCCATTCATCATTTTCTAATGCAACTTTTACATTCTTCAATTCATATTCACAAACTAGACATGTACCTTGTCTTGCTTTACTTCTTGTCATCATTCCAGCTTGTTTGTCTCCAATGATTTGGGTCTCAGGATGATGTCTTCTGAAAAATCTTGCCAGTACTTGATCTCTTCTTTGTTGTTCATCCTATGTAGGTTCATTTGCTTGCTCAATAGGTCCTTCCTGCTCGTTGGTTTCTCTTTCCCATCTATCGGTATTGTTTTCCTATTGATCGGTTGTCACTATCTACTGCGTCGGTATGAACTCTAGTTGTTCAATGTAAGTGAATCTACCGTAGTCTTCTAGTTCTTTTGTGCTTCCCTCTGCATTATTTTCATCAAACTCATCAACTCAAACATTAGTACTTTCAATCATTTTATTTGTTACTTTGTTAAGACACTTATATGCTTTACTTTTAGTGGAATATCCCAAAAATATCCCTTCATCACCTTTTGAGTCAAACTTCCCATTTCTTTCATCCTTCAGAATAAAGCATTTACTTCCAAAAAGTTTAAAATAACTTACAGTGGGTTTGTGGCCAAACCATAACTCATAGGGTGTCTTATTAGTGTCCTTCTTCAGTTGTACTCAGTTCAGAACATAAACAGATGTGCTAACTACTTCTCTCCAGTATGTCTGAGCAATATTCTTTTGTAACATCAGTGTTCATGCACAGTCAATGATTTACCTATTCCTCCTTTCAACTATTCCATTTTGTTGAGGTGTCCTCGGTGCTGAGACCTATCTTTTAATACCATGCTCATTACAAAAGTTAGTAAATTCATCAGAAATAAATTCACCACCTCTATTAGATCTCAAACATTTCAACTCTTTACTAGTCTCTTGCTCAACTTTTGCTTTATACCATTTGAACATCTTAAATGCCTCTAACTTTTCTTTCAATAACATGACTATCATTAATCTAGTGTAATCATCAACAAAAAGAATGAAATATCTGTCTCCATAGTAACTTTGAGTTCTCATAGGACCACATAGGTCGGTATGCACTAACTCAAGTAATTTCTTTGTTGAATAATCTTTTCTTTTGAAACTAGATTTAGTCATTTTACCTTTCTGACATTCATGACACATAACATGATCAGGCTTAGATAAGTTAGGTAGACCTCTAACCTTTTTCTTTTTACTAATCTTAATCATGTTATCAAAATTCACATGACATAACCTTTTATGCCACAACCATGCATCTTCATCTTTCATCATTAAACAAGAAGACTGATCATTATCAAGATAAAATAAATTACCTCTCGATTGTGTTCCACTTCCAACAAGTCTTCCTCTATCATCATATATCTTCACTTTCTTGCTCTCAAAAGCAACTCGGTGGCTTAAATTGTTCATTTGTGCACACTTAGCAAATTATAGTTTAGTCCTTTTACCCAATAAGCATTTTCACATTTTATTCTATCATTTATCATCAGGGATCCTTTTCCTCTAACTATACATGGTGCATCATTACCCATTCTCACAGATCCTCCATTGTATTCTTCAAGATGGTCAAATTTTTCTTCATCACCAGTCATGTGATGTGTACAACCACTATCTATGATCCATGTATCATTTTTATTAACCTCAGAGATAAGTGTTGTCTCTACATACCTTTCATCTTCCTTCGACTCATCCTTCATTGCAACAAATACTACCTCCACATCTTCATAAGTGTCGGTATCGGTGACATCCTCCTTTGAAATGTAGCACACCTTCTTGCCTTTATCATTATTGTCTTGGTTGTCTCTGTTGTAGTGTCAGTAACTTCTGTTTCCTCTTCTCCCATAGCTTCCTTCACTAGATCAGTCCTTTTTTCTATCATCATCTTTCCTGTGTGGACATGTAGAAGCAATATGACCAACCTCTTTATAGTTAAAACATGCTAAAGGTAATTTACCTCTATATCTACCTTTACCTTTAGGTAACCTTCTGGCCATAAGAGCTTCAAGTTCATCAAGCTCATCATCAGTATTTCTATCACTATCATCATTCTTATTTCTGCTACTAGACTTACCAATATTCAGAGAAGTCATAAAAGTGGATTCAATAGACGGTACAACACTATTATCAAAGTTGTTCAATTCAAAGGTTGTTAGCTTACCAATCAGATTATCAAGAGTAAGGTTATTACCAGCTGTAGACCTTGTTTCATGAATTGCAAATATTCTGATTGCATAAATCGACAATAAGGTTATGAGAACTTTGCTTACCACTGTTTCTTCTTCAATAACACCATCCAATGCTCTAATAGCATGGACTACTTCTTTTAGTGTGTTTGTGTACTGCACAATATTTTCACCTTCCTTAATCTTCATATCATTGAATCTTCCCCTTAAGCTTTCAGCTCTGGCTCTTTTGACATTCACATCACCATTATAAACTTGAGCAAGTTTATCCCACATCTCTTCAGCAATAGAGTAGTCCTTGATGTCTTCAAATTCAACATCTGTACAGGCAGCAACAATCTCCATCATGGTAAAATTATGTTCATGCCTGTCTCTTAGTTGTTTAAGGGTCAAGGGACCAGTGGGTGGTGCAAGGTAGCCATTCTCCATTAATGTAAGGGCAGAATTCCCAATTCCAGATACATGCAGCTTCATTCTACTTTTCCATATTGTGAAGTTATCCTTGTTTAGCTTTGGCACTTCCCTCTTATACATTTTGAGACCTTTGTGATGAAGTCCTTAAAACTCAGTTCCAAGCAACCAATGTGCTCTAATACCAATTTTTAGAATAACTGAGAGGGGGGCGAATCAGTTATTTGTAGTCCCAAATCAAAATGTATAACCAAAAACAAATTACTTAAACTTTTGCAGCTTGGTAACATAAAATAGTATTATGTCTGTGCTTTTACTGATTACCAGTTAATAACATATAGTGATTACCAATCAAATCCAATATGTAATATGTAAAGTATGACAACAAAAAATCATCACAATAAACACATAACACAAGAGATTTAACGTGGAAACCATGTTAAGGGAAAAACCACCTGGGACCGGCAACCTAAAAATTGTTCACTCTTCTGAAGTGAGGTTGGTAAAGACCCAACCCTATTAAAGGTTACAAACACACTGTTAGGTGTGACCTTGTTAGAGGATTTTAGACCAACCGTTATCGTCCAACCAACATTCACTATGGGGTTGATAGGATAACAAATGTACACTCTATGAATGACATTACAAGACTTTCTAGTCCACTCTATTAAGAGATTTATCTAATTACAATGGTTAAACTGTAACAACAATTTGATCTAAATACAACACAACTTCAATTGCAGATTATCATATCTATTTTAAGCTCATTCAAATCCTCTGATCATTATATCAATTCTGTTTCAATCAATATTTTGTAACTTACTGTCGCTTGGTAATAGCTTTCTAATGCTCGGTAATCTCTATAGTTCGGTTCTCCTTAACCAGTTTGATCAGGGATTAATGAAGCTTGTTCACATGATATCTCTGTAGTCTCCTTCTTCCGGCATAAGTTTCATCACAGAACTCTAGTCTCTTAAATAGACAAGTAAACTGTTTTAATTCCATCCATCAGATTTTGCTGCTTAATCTCCTTCGTTGATTTTGCCACTTTAACCTTCCTCGGCTGATGTGTTAATAACACATTTCATTTCAATCCATTAGATCTTCTTTGAATTATGTTAGCCGTTGATCTTGGTAACAAACTTTATCTCCATCCTTGAACTCATACACTTTCCAGCTCATCAATCCTTATCGGCTAAAATGATCATTTAGTTCTTTTCTCCTGTTCGGTTAACAAAGAAATGCATCGGTGAACACAAGCTTAGTTTATATTGTGCTCGGTATACACTACACTCTATCGGTGTATACTAGAATGCTTCTTTAACCAACCACATTGCTTTGTGCATTTTGCTCTATCCATCATCATAGATGAATGCAACATAATCAAGTCAATAACATAAGGTCATAGACTCATCCAAAAGTTACTCAATGAATTCCTTATCCTTATCTGTCATATCCATCTTCCTCAATGTAGTTATATATGTTCTTCATCTCTTTTCTTCTTCTTTCTACAGATGTTTGAGTATAGTAACTTACAAGATAAGTACTATCGAAACTAGTTGACATCAATGACAACATATTACTAATTTAATCATCTTACACATCTAATCAACAGCTCAGTGATCTTAAATCATAGATCTTCAAGTTATATAGTTCATTCAAATCAGTTGTAGTTCATCAGTGTCTTTTGAAACCTTCAACAATTATTGAAACTGCAATACTTTGATAGCTTGACCATCTTCTTGCTCTGTATTTATCTCAAAGTTTTCTTTTTCTTTCATATTTTAAGAATTTGATATTAAATCATTAACAAAGCATGATTTTTCTTCATTTCTAACACATATTGGTAATATGTGTCACCGTTCAGTTATAAACATTGTCAATCGACATATGATCCATTGATAATTCTATTAGGCATATAAAAGCTTTGTCGATGATAAATATCAAGCGCTATGATCCCCGACTAAAGCTTTTGGATATCTTATGGTGATAAAACTATCGAAAGAAAAGGGTGATCAGTAAGGAACAATTTTGTGCATCCCGATTGCCGATGGGGTTATTGGGGAGGTTTGTGGTATCATCGTGGTTGGTGGGTCCAGTGTTAGAGCTAAATAAAAAGAAAAAGAACAGTCAGATCAAGATGATCCAACGATCAGTGTGGTACCACAATGTAAATATGTACGACAGTTACTCTTCATGGGATCATGAATGGATGACACCTATCCTATATGACATCATCCTCACTAGTCTAAAGAAAGAAGTAAATCATGATTTGATTAGATTTGATCCGATGACAGGTGTGATGCCTTGATCCATATATGCATGTTGGTTATTCTTCATAGGATCATGCCTTGTTGCCGCATATCCCGATTGATGTCACAACGCATAACAAAGAAAATTAAAGTGTAGTTAGATCATCTTTGATCTGATGGTTTGCATTTTAGTGTTACAGGAAAGTGATCGATGGTTAGTGATTGCAGGATCATGCCCATTGTCCAATCTTCCATTAGTGAAAAGTGAATAAGTGGGGCCAAAGAGGATGTAGTTTGATTATCATCAGATCTAATCTGATCAGACAAAGGGTGTAAAGCCTGGATGAGAAGTTGATTGAAATTTACCAATCACAGGATTGCGACAACCGTCTAATGTGCCAGGAAAGGTAAAGATCGACAACCATGTTTTAAACTAATTCATCAACTGTTGTGGTTAGTTTTTCAAATTTTGAGCGAGGGTTTTTCTATGATAAGGAAGTTGGTGAGCCAAAAAAGAGAAATAAAATCAGATCCAATTGTTCTCAGGTCATAAAAGGATGGATTTGTAGTTGAGAATTGAATCGATTCTATGGTGGTTGAGCCGGATGTGATCAAAGATATTATTTTCTTGCCACCCTGAGTCTGATATTTTGCAGGAGGTTTCTTATGGATGGAGCAGTTATGATTTGGGACAAGTTGTCAACGAAATGAAGTCCCTCATACATAGTGGTAGATAAGATATTATTTTGAAGATCTATTTTCCACAGCAATTCAAAGGATCATACCTAATTTTACAGCTTGGCTGCTAGGGTTTTCAAATGTAATGAATATCAAATTTGTTTATGATATTTTCTAATTATTTTAGGGATATCTTCCTTGTCACTTCTGCAGTAACTCATTTCATTATTTCATGTTGTGGTGGTTGACAATGTTGCCCTAATTTTTCCCTAAATGACCCTAAGCTTGTTGCAGTCCTTGTTCTTATAAAAGGATTCCCAAGGTCATTTGGTGGTTGTCTTTTCCTGGGTTAAAGAACTGGTCTCTTCCCAGTTGCTCCTTTCTCCGTTTGTGGACTGACCTGCCTGCAAAAACCAAATAATATCTACAAAGTTCTACTGGTTTTTAGTCAAGAATTGGTAGAAGAGGTATGTAACCCATTTGTTTAACATAGATCCTAATGAATCATACAATTTTCTTATTTATGTGTGGATTTTTCTATGTTCAGTACATCACTTTTGTATCAATTCCATGGTAACTAATACAAAGATTAAAAGAATTGCTTTGAATCTTGTCTCCTACTTTAATGGTTTGTAATTTCCTATTGTCTTGTGAATTCACAAGCTCAAGTCCATAGCTACAGATTTAGTTATGTATGTCTTGATATGCTTTGTTGTTAACTTAGGAAGTTAAGTAAATGCTTGGTGTAACTTGGTAGAATTGCAGGGTATGAAGGAGGATTTTTGTAGGTAACGAGGTTCTTAGTATAATCCAGTTTTCATTTGCAAGGTGAATGATATGAATCAACAATACATTGAAGAATTATTCTGAGTACACCCAATGGATAAGGGACCAATCACAGACATTTTGTCAAATAGATGTTCTTTCTTGTCTATTAATTCTTCCCCTAAAACATCAAATTCTGAATCTTAAGTCAATAGTTATGGACTTAATAGAAAAATCCCCTACTTTATTTGTGAGTAATTTTGTAGTGTGTCTAGCTTCACATCCTATCCCTTTGTGTCATAAATAACAAGAAGTATTATGGGAACCTATATGCTTTGTGAGGATTAGTGGAAAATTAAAATTAAGTGATCCTAATCCTAGGTACACTTGCCTGAATTCTGCAGAGTTAATAGTGTAGAAAGTCCTCATGCTTTGTTAATTGGTCCTTGTTCTTATGTGAATGTACAGATTGTGGGAAGTAAGCTAACCCATAGGTGTATCTTTGCATTTCTATGGTTGTTAAAATCTTGCTAAACCAAGAGCCAAAAAAATGACAACTCTGTTAGGGACTGTACTGAAGGAATGTTTGTAAATATTGTAGTACTTATTAGACTAGTGCTTGTTGGGTTGGTCAAAGAGTGTTCTTGTTGGTTTTCCTATTCTTATGTGTTTTGGAGTCCGTGTTTGTATGGTATATTTAGAATTTTTTTATAGATTCTCAAGGTTTGTCTATTAAAGGTTCTCATTTACCATATAACATGGGTGGTGACTCAAAAGGGTTAGAACCAGTGTGTGTTAACAATTTTAAATCATGGATAAAAGGAGAAACACAAGGGCTTTTGTAAAAAAAAACTAAGAATTTCATTTGGAGGAACTACCACAATCAGGGAGGAAAAACTGGTTGAGAAAAGGTGGTGAGTCTACTGGTGCCCCTGTAAGAGAACATAGAGGTGAAGGAGAAGATGTATTACATATGCTTGTAAATGAGTATGATTCTTTCTATAAAATTTCCAAGTTTGATAGTGCTCATTTTGGAGAAAATTTCTATGATACCCCGAAGATGTTATATCAAGATAAGGTTGTACCTCTTGTAGAAAGAGATGCATGGGATAGAAATAGAAACCACATATCAAGTGTAGGTCAATATCTAAATATTTATGATACAAGACACATGGAACTAAGACATGTCTATTTCCCTAATGTAAATGTCACAGATATGGATGCATCATCAAGTTGTGATAATATTATGATTAACCTAAATGATTTAAGTATGTTGAGGTTGTAGTTAGTAGAACAAGATGTCATATATAAACATTTGAAAAAGGAGAGAGAGGCTGAAACCATAAATGCTATTATTGAAAGAGAAGCTTTGCTTAGGAAGATTAATGAGTTGAAAGAAAGGAATATAAATTTTTCTTCTGCTCCTACAATTTTGCAACTAGTCTTTTTGGTGATCTTGATGCCTTAAAAAATGAGAGAGAGCATTTGTTAAAGGAACATGAAATGGAAAATGAGGGTCCTATGATTACACAAGTGCAAGGTTATGAAGCTCTCCCTAAGGAAAAGGAAGGGAATAAAATAACTATGCCTACTATTGTTGACAAAAACAAGGGCAAGAAAAAGGTGGTTGGAATTAAAATAAATGAGCTTGTAAAGACATCAAAGATTCGACCACCTATGTCAAAACTTGATGAAGAAATGGAGAAAAGAAAAAAGGAACGAGATGATTTAGCAAAAGAGTTAGAGAAGGTTGAAATTGAAGCCTCTATTGTGGAAATAGAAAGAATATGCAATTCTTAAAATCTTCATCTACAAATACTATTGGACCATCCACAAATGCAACATGTATGCCATCTGGAACTATTCCTATTACTTTGCTTGTTGAACCCGATGTTCTTAATACTTCTTCATCTACCAATGTGAATGTTGTGCCTAAGCCACTGACAAGTGTGAATATGGGTGGGAGTATGGAAGCTAATGCTGGCCCTAATAAAAATAATGGACCAAATTTTCAAAGAAGACCTATACAATTAGAAGGGTATAGGCAAATTTGTTTTGATGGGATACTAGGTTACCCAAATATTATTCCAAAAGAAATCAAAGAAAAAATCCTTAAGTTTTATGGAAATAATGCTATTAGTTGTGAGGAACATCTCAGGTTGTTCATTAATATCTTGAATGATTATCAGGTACAACATGAAGATGTGGTTATGAAGTTGTTTGTTCAGTCCTTAGTTGAAGATTCTAGAAATTGGTTCAAAAGACTCTTTGACCTTAGTATTGATTCATGGGATACACTTGAAAGGTGTTTCAAGGAGCAATATGGTGATAGGCCAAATGCTATCTTCATTTTAAATGAATTCAATAACATCAAAAAGAATCAAAATGAGTTTGCAGCTGAGTTTAACGTAAGATTCCAAAAGGGTATGCACAAGCTATTTCAAGTTATGAGGTTAGATGATAATGTGTGCCTAACCACATACTTTAATTCCTTTGATGGAAAGATGGGATATATTTTGAGAGAGAAAGAACCAAGGACTTTGAGAGATGCTTTCCAGATTGTTGTCAACATAGAAAACAACATGAAAATATTTGGCAAATTGGGAGGAAAAAGGGATGATCCTAAACTGTTTGGAAGTAGGGGAATCAAGAGGGAAGGTGAAAAAACTATGATGAACAAAAAACCTAAAGAAGATAAGTTGGATAAGATGTTGAATGTTATTAAAGATTTGAATCCACCTAGTAATAAAAATTATAAAGCTTTTATTGGAGAGAGGCCACAATTCAATAAAAAATTTAACATGCATAATAGATTGCAAAAATTTCCCTACAATACCCAGTGGAAAGATGGTAAGCATGTTCCCCTTCCCGCAAAGACTAAAAAGTGATAACTCTACCCCAGATCCCTTACATCGACATATTGTGAATATTATTGAAGATACACCTTGGTGCATAGTGTGTCAATCCCCTCATGTACTTGAATATTATGCAATTGCCCAATCTATTGCTTCATCTCAAAATGAGAATTCTGATGAAGTTAACCAAGAAGATCCTAATGAAAATGTTAGATGCAACATGGCTATTTATTTTTTGGACAATAGTGATGAGTCAGACCAAGAGGAATCTGGATTTGATGTGAATTCATAGAGATATAGAGATGAGGCTTTTCATTAATAAGTTTTTTCTGAGGAAGAGGACATGGGTGATTCAACATGCAATATGGTGTTTGGGTCAGGAATGGTGAATTGAGAAAACCTTCACAAAGAGAAATTGAAAAGGTCACAACAAGCATGATTGCTCAAGTTAGGAGCAATTACCATTTGAGAAACAAAATAGTGAATGAAGATGCTTGGAATCCTGCTAGCATGTTTGTTAAGAAGACACATGGCAATACCTTGATTGAGGGAAAGCCCAAGGATAGTCTTACTATGAAGACTGAATAAATAAAAGGATAGAAATGGGATCCCAAAAGAGAAGAGGTAACAAAGGCAGATGAAACACAGATTGTTGATAGCAAGATGAAGACTTTGAACCAACCATTCCTATGGTTGGAATTGACATGCACAAGGATGGTGCCCAATTTGTCCAGTTGGAAGGAAATACAAAGGAGAAAGATATGGATGTTGCTATACCCTCTTATGCTCCAATGAAACAATTTCTTTTCTATCAAAAATTATTGTTAAGGTGCCCTTGTTAGAATCGATGAGAATAGAACAACATAAGAACAAGGCCTTAGCATGGATAGGGGGTGTAAATATTTATGATACCCTCAAAGATAAGACTGATGTTATGACTTTGGAAAAAACAAAAGGGATAAAGAGGCATAAGGAACAACTTCATAAATTCCACAAATTTATTTTGATAGCTCTGCTAATGCTTATCTGGATAACATTGATCCATTTTTCCTTAGTGTCATTGTAAATGACAAATTTTTTTAAAAATGTATGATAGAATCAGGAGCATCAAATATTGTAATGCCTTTTAAGGTCATGGAGTCATTAGGACTTGAAGTTGATACAACACAGGGTAGATGTTGTGCCCTATATTCAAGAGAGGTTCATGTCATTGGAACTATTAAGGCTTTGCCTTATAAACTATAAGCATACCTTGAAAAGAATCTAATTATGAGTGTGTTGGTAGTTGATATCCCACCCCATTATGGAATGTTACTATCCAAAAAATGGAGTGCAACTATGGGTGAGAGTTTACAATGTGATTTATCCTTTGCTACTTTCCACATTGATGACAAATCTGTAAAGGTGGAACTGGAGCTTAGGGTTCCACACATGATAGAGAAGAATGTTCATAATGACACTAATTGTTTTATTGATACATATATCAATGCCTTTAGGTCTGAGGTTGTTGTCATAGAAAATAAAATTGGACCTACCCCTATAGATGTAGAAGTAAAAAAGGTTTTTTGATGAAGAGAATTTATGGACTATGTATTTTGATGGTGCTAGTTCAAAATAAGGCTCGGGGGCAGGTGTGTTGTTAATATCACCAAAGGGGACTACCTACAAGTTTTCCTTCATATTAAACTTCACCTATACTAATAATATTGTAGAGTATGAGGCATTGTTGCTCGGTTTGAAGTTGGAAACAAAACATGGAATTAAATGCTTCTATGTTATTGGTGATTTAGAGTTGATTGTATATCAGGTAAGGTCTTCTTATGCATCCAAAAATAAAAGATTAAAATAATATAGAAATGTTGTTTGGGATCTCATAGAAGAATTTGATGCATTTGGTATCACATGGATGGATAGGAATAACAAAAAAATGGTAGATTTATTGGCAAATGTTGCAATAAAGCAGATGACATAAAATTTGCTGGAATATCCAAGATTGAAGTACTAACAAGGGCATCAGTGCCTGATAATGTTGAAAATTGGCAACTTTTTGAAGATGATGTGGATATTCTCAAATTTATCAATTGTGAAGATAAATTTCATGGACAATAATTGGATTGTGGTTCCTTTGTTGAAAATATTGATGGAAAGGACTCTATTCTTGAAAATGAAATAATTCAGCTAAAGACAAATAAAGTCCCATGGGGCCTGGTTGTATTGGATAACATTTTGGATGACTAGGATAGAGCTAAAACATAAATAAAAGATAATAATACTGAGGAAATTGATGAAATAAATTTAGGTACCAGTGAAGCCCCTCAAAAGGTTTTTATTGGCAAGAGGATGTCATCTTATGTAAGAGGGGATTTGATTAAGTTGCTAAGAAAATTTAAACATTTTTTGCATGGTCCTATGATGATTTAAAGGCCTATAGAGAGGACCTATTTCAACATGTTATTCCTCTCAAGGATGATGAAAAACTATTTAGGAAGAAGCAACGACCTATTAACCCTAGTCTTACTACCAAAATGCAGGAGGAATTGATGAAACTTAGAGGTGTCGGTATTATTGAACCTATTAGACATCCATCATGGGTTTCTAATTTGGTCCATGCTAAAAACAATAATGGTGACATCAGATTATGTGTTGATTTCAGAAACCTTAATTTGTCTTCCCTCAAAGACAATTATTGTCTGCCCAATATGAAGGCTATGTTACAAAGGGTAAATGGTTTTGAGCTAGTGTCCATGATGGATGGATTTTCAGGATATAATCAGGTGATAGTGCAGGAATTGGAATAGTTTAAGACCGTATTTACTACACCTTAGGGAACCTATGTATATGTAAGAATTTAATTTGGTCTTACCAATGCAGGAGCAACTTTTTAGAGGGCTATGTATGTTGTTTTGTAGATTTTATTAATACATTTATGGTTATTTATGAGGATGACTTGAAAACCTATTCCAAGGATGAAAAGGATCTTTGCTTGCATTTGGAGAAAATATTTGCAAGATCTTTGGAGTATGGTGTGTCTTTGAATCCAAGAAAGTGCTTCTTTGGAGTGACATAAGGTAATTTGTTAGGTCACTTGGTTTCCAAAGAAGGGGTCAGGATTGATCCTGAGAGAGTGGCTACCATTGACAAAATCCAGCACCCCAAAAATGTAAAGGGTATTCAGTTGTTCTTTGGACAAGTTAATTTCCCAAGAAGGATTGTCACTAATTTTGAAAAAATTAGCAGATTTGTTTCAAAAATGCTAAAGAAAGGGACTGACGTAAACTGGATTGGGGAGCCATCATTGGCTTTCCAAAGAATAAAGCAAGCAATTAAGGATGCCCGTGTGCTTAAGGCTCTAGACTACAACAAGCCTATGCATATCTTTTCTTTTGCATCCTATCATACACTGGCTGCAGTCCTATTACGAAAAAATTCAGAAGGATTTGAGCAACCAATTTCTTTCTTTCTTCAACAAGTCTCTCTAGAATGCTGAATTAAAATATGATATAAATGAAAAACATGCTTATGCCCTAGTGAAAGAAATCAAGACTTTTAGATGTTACTTAATGGGAGCAAAAATTGTTTCTTATGTGTCTAGTGCTGTTGTAAAAGATGTTTTCACCCAGCAAGAGGTCTTAGGTAGGAGGTGTAGATGGATTAACAGAATCCAAGAATTCAATATTGATGTTTAGATTACCAAGTTGGTTAAGGTTCAAGGGCTTGCAAAATTGATGACACAAGCCAATTTAGATGCCAATCAAGTAAATCAAGTCGAGGAAGGATAAAGGTTAGGTATATGTGATATGGATCCTTGTGATTGGTATGTTGACATCATTTACTATTTACAAAAATGAAGTGCCCTCCTAGTTTGACTGAGAACACTAGTAGAATTTGGCAAATAAATGACCAGGTGACTAAGACTTTTAGTCACGTGACTAAAATTTTTAGTCACATGACTAAAATTGATCATGTTCTACCATTTTTTTGCAATTCACAAATATAAATGACCAATTTGGTCATCGGGTAAAATGACTAAATAAATGACATCGGGTAAAATCACAACTAAATAATTGGGTAGATAGATAAGAATAACTAAATAAATGACTATTACTCCTCCATACTAAAATTTGATATTATCACATTTTGAATGATGTAGGCATTAAATAAAAGAAGCACTACTACAAGGTAAAGTGTTTTAAGATAATTTTTGGAGATAAAAATTTATTATTGTCTTTTATTTGTATTATTAATTTATATTTTGAATTTTCATCTTTAAAATGACATAGTAATAAATTTGCAAAAAATAAATTTGAGCAAAAATACAATTTCATCTCACCCACGGATCTCTTACATCTAGACAAAAAGTTGTCTTTAAGTGGAACTTTCATGAACTCAATTTTTTTTATATCCTTGATAATATCTTTGCTACCTATTTTGTCACTTTTGCAAAAATTAGTTTTAACATTATGCCCTAGGTCACCTAAAAATGTTTACTAATATTTTAAGGACTTTCTTTTCTAAAATTTGGATGATTAAATGTTTGAAAAGATGCTAAACATGGAGATTCCTAAGGATAGGTTTATGATTCTTATTGACAAAAAACTTACTCTTGTTTACAAGGACAAGGATGTTAGTGCATAATTCTGGCCCCGTGACAAGCATAAATTGAATGATAAAAGGCTGAAGTGAGTGAAAGAAAGCATGAAAGCTCATAAAATTGTTAAACCTGATATAGACACTAGATATGTTCAGATGAAATGAAATTTGTACTTCAAAGACTAAAACATTGATCCTAGTGACAGAGATGACCTGAAGGCTTGTTACTGTGTTATTTATGATGAAAGTAACAGTGATCAAACCAACAATTTTACTGGTCCCAAAATATAAGGAGCTTAAAGGACAAAGACAAAGGTCATAAAGAGACCAAAAATATCATTATCAAATAGGAAAAGAGCATGATACCTCAAACTGTTAGGATTAACAAGTTAGAAATAACAATTATGTGCAAATATAACCAATATCAAAAAATAATAAACCACACAGAAGAGAACACAAGACACAAATATTTAACGTGGTTCACCCATTCCCTGGGCTACGTCCACCAACAGTGAGTCCAATATTTTATTATCCAGTGATTACAACCTGATTACAATCTGTAATCCCTTTCAGCTCAATTCCACCGCAAGTACTAAAATCATACATCATAATGAAATCCCTAACCCTAAGCCAATATAACAAGGCTTATGTCTATTAACAAGTTAACCCTAAAATACTTGACTAGTCAACCTAAGAAAAGGCTTGACGAGTTAACCTAGGGAAATGTTTGACATGTCAACTCAAAAACACTTGACGAGTTAACCCCAAAATTTTTTTTAGGGTTAACCCCAAAGCCCACAATGAATGAAAAGTGTATAGTACTTTCTTGGATAGTACTTTCCTGATCAGTCACCACAAGCTAACAATCTACCACTTGGGGACTGATCAGACTCCACACCAAACAACAATCTCCCACATGGAGACTGATCATGTAGCAAAATCGCTACCCTGTGAGGCTCCCATTGGATCCAACCACCCTGGACTCAATTGTCCCTTTATTCTGTTCAGTCTAGTAGAACAACCAAAGTTGAACATGAGTTCAACTTCTCCCTTTTTACTACCTTTGAGACATATCTGCTAGATTATCATCTGTATGTATCTTTTCTAGCTTTAACTACCCATCATCCAAAACTGACTGAGTGAAAAGCAGAATTCTTCGTAAGATGAATGGCACTTTGGCTATCTATATGCAGAAAATTACCCATCTGAGGATGTCCCAATTCTTCCATGAAGAATTGAAGCCATATCATCTCCTTGGCTGCCTTTGTAGCAGCAACATACTTTGCCTCTGTAGTGGATAAAGCAACCACCTTTTGTAGTTGAGAAATCCATCCTAACACAAACAACGCTCTAGAAGTACCCAACAAAGGTAGTCACAAAGGCCAATTTTTGAGAGTTGAATAAATCACGGGAAGTGTCACCAATCAAGATTAACACAAACCCAGAAATATATGGATTTTCACTAGTGTAACATCAAATAATGCATACCATGAGAATTCCAACAAATAGAAGTATTCAACTAACACACACACATACCCTTAAGTATCTATAACCCTTCCATTACTTAATCTCTAATATTATTACTATGTTTTCAAAACATAAATTCATCAAATGGTATCTTTATCAGTATATACACCAGAATCTACAACTATTTATAATAATTTCTATGCTTTCTCATACATAGTAACATATTTTATTTTCAGAAATGATTGAAAACCTCATAGATTATTAAAAACATACAAGTCTTCTTTCAAACTAAAATTAAATATTTCATGCTTTTAATCTGCTATAAACAAATTGTATGACTTTTTGAAGAGATAAAATAATTTAACTTTAGATCTACTATTAACAAATTAAATGAAATCTTTAGGGGATGAAAATATTTTTTTAAATGGCATTGATAGATAAGAGATACCAGCACATGTTCAAGACCATAAAAAACATACAAAACAGAGAATAAAATCAATATATAAAACCAATCAACATAAAGTATAAGTGATTAAAATTTTACTAGGCAAATCCCAAGGCTCGCACTTGTATATGTCAACTTCCACTACTACATAGGAAGGTGTTTTAAGACATTTGTTTAAGACAAAATTAATATTTTGTCTTAAAAACATAAAATATTATTTTAATTATTTTAAGTTAAAAACTAATATTTTTTTATTGTTTTAAATTTAAAATTAAGACAAAACCAAACAAGCATTTTCCAAAACAAAAAAGAACATGCATTTTCATTTTCATGGTGTGCACGGGCGGTAAGCGAAAAGGGCAGAGGAATGGTGGGCAAGTGAATTATTAGCATGTTTTTGGAGCCAAAATTTGCATCATTCCATTGCATTGTTTCCTACCTATGGAAAAGAAAAAGTGAAAACATTTACAACATACTCTACTACTTTGTTTGAGATAATATCTTTAGCAATGAAATGATTTCGGGTCTGTTACAGGGGTTTTTATCAAGTAATGCAGGAAAATATGGCTATTTGATTTAAATATTGTCTCTTTGATTTCTCAATGCCTATTTTTTGAATGGATTTGATAATGTTTATGTGCAGGATAAGAGGGAGCTTTAATCTTAGGGTTAAGAATTGCAACATTGTGGCCACACAACCCCAAGGTGGATTCATGCCTTCCTTCTTTAGGGTTATAATTAATCTAAAGCTTTTAGGGATTATGGAATTTATTGAGATAATGATTATAATTTCAATCGATTAAACATTTATAGAATAGATGAGCATTCACCAATATTTCTTCTTTCTCATGTTTGATCTTGTGTTCTGAGCCTCAACTCTCAAAGTATTATTTGATTAGTAACAAGTATTATGGACATTTGTTCTATGTCTTAGTGTTTTAAGAGGGTGAATCAAAACTTTTTTAGAGTGGAGGAAAGGGTTCAGTGGATTTGAGTGAACCCCATAGAGATGAAAACTTTAGTCCCATCCAATGATCTCTTCGTAGTTCATGCTATTCTTCCATCTACATCTCCTCATTTGGGAAAAAATGTACTCAACCGATTAAGAGCAGTAAAGAAGAAAGTTCAAAATCAAATGAAGTGGACTTAGGGACCACTAAAGAAAGTTCAGTACTCAACCGATTAAGAGCATTGCATTTAAATTTTTAGAATTTGTACCCAAAAAAGGATGGAAATAGAAATGAAAAGAGTCAACTCATTACTAAACAAAAGTGCAACAAAATAAGACCATCATATTGAAATATACAAGACCTTACAATGAAAAGTGCAATGAAATATACAAGACCATCTTCTCTATTATTGTGATCATAAATCAAGTTTGCAGTAGTCATGTAAGAGTTTGAGATCTCTGCTTCTGTGTTTGTTGTATTGGGTGAGTTCCATGAATCCAAATTCATCATTGAATTTTAATGGATAGTGCACTTCTTGTATTAATGGATAGTGTTGTGGAGTCCAATTTTTTGGTTCAATTGCATGAGAACCAATTTTAGCAAAGGAGACTTATATGTTTTTATTGGGTTTTCATAGAACTTAATTCAAACATTAATAGTTTTTTGCCACAACAAGAATCCATTTCAAGAAATTGGTGTGGACCGTGGTATTTAGGTACACCCAACATGATGCATATGTCCTAGAATTTCTAGATTGATCTGTGTATATCTCCTTATATAAAATGCAAAGAGTAAAAGTCAAACCTTGACACAGTTCATCAATTTTCAAGAAAAAAAATAGATGTTTTGAATCAAGATTGTATTTCAATTTCATGTATGCATTTCTTTTAGATTCACAATTATTTTTACTCAAATAAATCTCTTTCTTGATGGCTTTCCCAAGTCACGTATGTGTGTATGTACTTTCCCAAGTCACTTATGTGTGTATGTACTTTCCCAAGTCACTTATGTGTTTAATATTTCTCTTTTACCATGCATACTCAAACTTCTTAGTTACCATTAATGGTTGCTATTTTTCTATTTTGCATGTATAGACATATACTATTGTATATCTACAAACATTTACATGTGTCTATGTATAATATTCAAACTCATTTATTTAGGTATACATAAAGTTGCATTTTACAATCATGTTTGCATTTATGAAAATGATTAAGTACTTTAGATAAGTGTTTGACTTTTTGATCCTTGATATACTTGTCACATAATTCTAATAGTCTATTGAAAATCCTGTGCAAGATAATTTCTAGCAGCTTGTAGGTTTCTTGGATCTATCTCAAGTTGAATGGAAAATAGATATAATCATGATAAGACTGGAATAGCTATTCTTAAAGTTACATGTTCTTCTATGACAACAGAAATTACACAGAATCATAACATAGAACCAACTGAAATGTGGAAGAATATAGCAGTATAGACTTTAGTGATAAATTTGGTGACCTTTTCTTTTGACAAAGTTATTCGTGCACAAGTCTGCAAACAACAAGAAGAATTCACCACACACTTAAAAGTATAGTATGGATTTATAGGTTTATAATCAACATCAATTAATAACTTTGAATTTTGGCATTACTCTATGCTTAAGACAATTCCTTTCCTTTTCTTAGGTTATCGACTAAATTAGACTTAACATGTTATGTATTCTCTTGGAGAGTTTTCCTTTCTCTTTCTCTTCATTTGATTTTTGTAGTAGGTGTTTTATATTTATGTGCTTCTATCAACTAGTCAATAGTCCACTAAATCTTTCCTAGGTAAATGCATCACATCTGTAACCTGTGACTTGAACCTTACCTGCTTCCATCCAAATTGTCGAGTTACCAATTGGACCAGTCACCAATTTCTTACATGTTTTTATGAGTTGTGTTTCCCTTCATATAGGGTACTATGTCAAAGGAAAATTGCCTCTATAGATTTTGACCAAGGAGGGGACATCAATAGTGTGAGTTGAAAATTTCATGTATACATTAGATATTTATACAAATATGATATTGTAGAATATTATGGGCTTCCAAAAAATTGTCTATCAAGCCAATTACAACTGAAACAAATATACTCTCAATAAATACAAATGTTGTTCATGTCTTTGTCATATATATTTAAGAGCAAGCACACAATTATTCACCCTACTTTTGTAGTGGTATTTCTAAACTTATAACATGTCTCTTGTGTTTTGGTAGTATATAAATTTATATCTATGACTATTATGTTTTTGCAGTGGATGCTTTTAGTCTGAGATTATATTATGGAAATATTATTTGAATTCAAGAAGTAGGCTACTTGTATTGTTGCTTATGGTTTTCTTACATTGGAAGGGCCACACAACCAACTACAATTTTTTGAGAGCAAAACTTTGAGCCAACTGTTCTACAGCCTACTGCTAGTAGCTTACTTAATAAGATAAAAACAAACAAATTGAAATTTGATTTTTTTTAGATATATTTGGAAATGGTGGAATTTAAAATATTTTAGATATATTAGGAAATGGAAAAATTTGTAACATTTTAGATATTTTAGGCAACGAAAGGTTTGAAACATTATGGATATATTCAGCAATGGCAGACTTGGAACAATTGAGCATAATGTATCCTGAAGCCTAGCAATGTTTTAGAAGAAATCTTATTGAGCATCGTTCACTGTCCTATGTCCTGTATGTCTCTTGTCCAAGGATACTAGGGCTAAAAGGGGATAACTATTGGAAGTGGTAGTCCTAGATATTTATTTTAGCCAAATCAAATGTTTAACAATTAACACATACCTCAAGTATAAGTATGAGTCTCCTATACAGTTCCTAAATGGAGACATGCATTTGTTGGACAGAACACAAAACAAAGGGAATGAACAGCACAGTCAGGATCCTCTTTTCCATAATCTCCATTGTCTCCTTTCACTTCCTCGTCTGCTTCAACATGAATGGCTCTTTCACCCTTCATAACTCTTGGGCCCTCAAATTTATTATTCTAATATGTCCTTAATATTATTTTTTGTATTATGTTTCTTATATATTTTTTATATTAAATATAATTTTTAAAATTATTTATTTATATTATGTTTTTCTAATAAGTGTCTTGTAAACTTTTTAATTCAATCAATGATGTTGGCATGACACACCCTTTGGCCCCACGTGAAATGCTTTTGACCTAGAGCTATGAACTAGTGAGGCCATGAACGTGAGAACTCATCACCATTAAACACATCTTAGACTTAAACCCTTTTCATAGTGTGGTATGCAAATCTACTTGTTTACGTTCTCAAGAATGTGGAGGGTTTCTATATCTTTATGTTCTCATGAACAAATAGATGTGGTTGCTCCTATTCTTTTTGTTGATGTGCACAGATGCTTAAACTAGTAGTGATACAACCTTGTTCTATTTTTGATGTATGTGGATGCTTAATACTAGGAGTAATAAACCTTATTCTATATGTTGATGGTGATCGATGGTAAAAATTGGTAGTGATTTAAATTAAATCTTGGGGAGTTTGATGAACTTCTTGTCCATTCCATAACTTCAAACTTGATTGATGATCTTATGATCAAATGGAACTTACGATCTTATGGAATGTTTGAATCTGATTATATATGGTCCATTAACTATTGATGGAATGTTCAAGTGAAAAATGCTGGTGGATTTCCTATTTAATCTACTAAATAATGGACAAACATATGTGCACAGTTTGTTTTAATGATAAAGCACAATCATGCAGTATATGAGAATAATAGAAACCACTTCTTGTTCCTTTTATGAGCCTTGAATGGTTTAGAAATACTGTAGTGGTGGGACATTCCCTTGACACTTTGACACTTACATAAGCATTGAATTGTTTGCATTTTCATCCTATTTGTTCATTGCAAATTAAACTAAACTGATGTATTATGGAATTAGAGGCAAAGTGAAATATTATGGCTTGTATGCAGTAGTATTGTTCCTTACATGTGTGCACACCTGCAGATACACACACACACACACACACACACTATTGAATTTATACATTCATGAGATTTGAATATGACACTTCGTTATGAAATCCCAGATGGATTACCATTTGAGCTTCATTTCATTTGATGGTGTGTTTGATTATATTACTAGTGCTTTGATGTTTCATTCTAGGTAGTTGATGTGCCATTTCACATTTGACAATAGAATGACGCGATTAATTTATTCATAATGATAAAGGTATTACAGATTTTATCTGCATGTATTGTTTAATGTAATGCAATGTGAGAATGTAGATGGGAGTATAAGTACTTCATTTATCCACGTAAATGTAGCTTTTTGTCAATGCCAGTGGATGCATTCCATTTTTCACCCTTTCTTATTTTGTTGGGGATATCACTAGGTTGTTCTTTTTTTTTTGTTTCCTGGCAGTAACTAATGGATTGGTTAATTAAAATATAAGCAACCAAAGTCTGTTGATTCAGTTCCCTTGAGATGTCTTTGAATGTAATATTAGAAACACTTCCATGTAAAAAAGATGTTTAAATAGTTTTGGTCCAAATTTGTCAACTTTTTTTTGGGGATGAGAATTTGATGGGGGAAGACTTTCACATAAAATGCTGGAGATAATAAAACAGAGTAAAAAAATAGAGTATTGAAAGACACTCAAAGATTTATAATAAAACTGTTTATATTAATGCCTTGATTTTCTGATTACAGAGAGAGCTGCCAGAATGCTTAGAACACCTAATATATATCTTGCAGAGACAGAAAATTTTCTACATTAACATTACTCAGAAAAGATTCCCCCTTTTTACATAAATTTTCAATTCAGAAACTTCTCAAAAATTGTCTGGAACCACCTGGAGAATGTCTGAACAAGTGAAAAGTCATAGAAGAAATATAAAATAAAAATTACATTAAATGCAGTGGTTGGCAGAGGCAAGAAAAGAGGGCTGGTCGCATAATCGCATGAATAAAATAATAGTCATGAGATTATGCGATAAGCTCAAAAGAGGGGGGCCATGCTAAATAGAGTAGTCCGCATAAATAAAACATTATTTATGAGACTATGCAAAAAGACCAAAAATTAAAGTGCTGGGCAGGCAATCGCATGATCACATAAACCAAATAATAGTTATGCGATCATGCGAAAAGGTAAATAGTAAATGCTGGTAGGTGTGCAAAAGGATAAAGGAAATAGGGAAGATTAAAATGCCAGGCTGGAACCCACGTCTACTAACACTCCCCAATCACTGTTTGTATATCCAATCAGTTTGTAATCATCTGAAGAAGTATACAAAATTCCAAAATTCTTTGTTCCAGCTATGTATCTCAAAATTCTTTTTCCAGCTTTCCAATGTGACTCTATCAGTTTCTCCATGAATCTAGAAATAAGGCTAACACCAAACATGATATCCGGTCTTGTGGTGATTAAATACATGAGGCTGCCCACTAATCTTTTGAATAAAGTTGGATCTACACTTGGACCTTGATCATCCTTACTAAGCTTCAAACCCAATGCAACTGGTGTAGGGGCTGGATTCACTTTTGTCATCTTAAATCTTTTCAACAATTCACCAGCATACTTGCTTTGACATATGAAAATTCTTTGATCATTTTGACTTACCTCCAGGCCAAGAAAGTATCTCATGAGGCCTAAATCAGTCATATCAAATTCCTTTTTCATGGCTGTTTTGAATGTATTGGTTTGCATATTTCCTGTGAATATCAAATCATCTACATATAAACAAACTAACAAAATTTCTTCTTCATCATTCACTTTGATATACAAAGTAGGTTCATTACCGCACTTGTTAAAGCCATTGCTCACAAAATAAGGATCTATCCTGCTGTACCATGCTCTAGGAGCTTGTTTCAAACCATATAATGCCTTTTTCAATCTACATACTTTATGTTCTTCTCCCAAAACTTCATAACTAGGTGGCTAACTTACATACACCTCTTCTTCCAAAATTCCATTTAAGAATGCTGATTTCACGTCCATTTGATAAACTTTCCATTTGTTTTGAGCTGCAATAGATAAGACCATTCTTATTGTATCCATTCTTGCTACGGGTGCAAATGTTTCATTGAAATCTATACCTGACTTTTGTGTAAAACCTTTTGCCACTAGTATTGCCTTGTGTTTTTCTACTTTACCATCAACATTATACTTTGTCTTATAAATCCATTTAACTCCAATCATATCCTTTCCTTTAGGAAGTTCTACTAGATCCCATGTTTCATTCTTTTCTATTGACTGAATCTCTTCATCCATGGCTGTAATCCATTTGTCTTCTTTTATGGCTTCTTCAAAATAAATTGGATCAGCTTGTGTTAAAAATGCAAAATCACAACAAAAATCAGCATTTTCATCTTCTTGAGTTTCATCATAAATATCTCTAAGACTTCTTGTCTTCTTTGATGTGTTTATGGACCTAGACCTTAAAGATGCAAGCGTTGGATCAGAAGATTCGCTGCTATTATTATTTGTTGTAGTGGGATTTGGAGTGCTAGGTGCTCTTGATGGTGTTATAGGAGCATTTGCTTGTATAGGAGGATTTGCAACCTGATTTTCATCTTCTTCATTCTCTTGTAGGACATTAGGTGTACTTGAATTTATTTTATCTATGCTGCCATCCCATGCCTCTTCTTCAACAAATTCAACATCACGGCTTACTATTAGCTTCTTTGTAATGGGATTGTATAGCTTATATGCCTTTTAATGTTCACTATATCCCACAAATATACATTTCTCTCCTTTGTCATCTAATTTTCTTCTCAACTCTTGAGCTATCAATGAGTATGCCACACATCCAAAAACTCTTAAATGTGATATGTTATGTTTTCTTTTGCTCCAAGCTTCTTCTGGTGTTTTATTTATCACTGCTTTTGTTGGACATCTATTCAAAATATATACCGAACATGCAACTACTTCAGCCCAATATTCATTTGGTAAGTGTTTAGCTTTTATCATGCTATGTGCCATTTCCATGATTGTTATATTCTTTCTCTTTGCTACTCCATTTTGTTGAGGTGTGTACCTTGCTGTAAATTGTTTATTTATGCCATTTACTTTGCAAAAATTCTAAAATTTAGTTGAGAGATACTCTCCACCTTGATCGGTTCTCAATGTTTTAATAAAATATCCACTTTCTTTTTCAACTTTTGCCTTGAACTCTTTAAAAACAACAAATGTATCAGATTTGTACTTCAAGAAATAAACCCATGCTTTTCTGCTGAAATCATCAATGAATGTTATGAAATAAAGTTTTCCACTTATGGAAGGTGTTTGCATAGGTCCACAAATGTCTGAATGTACTATCTCTAATGGTTGTTTTGCTCTATATGACTCCCCAACCAGAAATGATTTCCTATGTTGTTTTGCCAATATGCAACTCTCACATGTGGTTTTAAGTGGCTCTATTTGTGGCAACCCATATACCATTTTCTTTTTGTATAACAATTGTAATCCTTTGAAGTTTAAATGTCCAAGCCTTAAATGCCATAGCCAAGATTCATTTTTGTATGAAGCTTTAAAAGCTATTTCAGCAACCTTTTGTAAACCTTGTGGCTCAATCATTAATCCATTTTGAATTCTTAGTGGGAACATCCTATTCTTAGTCATTTCAACTCTTGCAATCAGCCTATTGCTTGGTTTCTTGTCTAGAATCACACATTCACCATTCTCAAAATATATTCTATATCCTTTTTGTACCAATTGCCCAATACTTATAAGGTTGTGTTGTAATCTGGGAACATAGTATACATCTGAAATTTGTTTATCTTCACCTTGTTTTGTTTTTATGTTAATTGACCCTTTGCCCATAACTGAAACTTTTTGATCATTTCCCAATTTAACTTCTGATTTTACTAAATCATCTATTGTTGAAAACATCTCCTTCTTACAACTCATGTGGTTACTACACCCACTATCTAAAAACCACAGTTCTTTAGAACTTTCTTGTGCTACATTGCATGCTATCAATATTGTGTCCTGTTCACTAGTGTTTGACTAATTTTCATTTGTGAAATGTGCCTTTTGCTTATTCAAATCATATTGCTTTTTCCTAGATTCTGATGCATAATGCCCAAATTTGCTACAGTAATGACATTGGATGTTGGATTTATCATACCTTTCTCCTTGATGATGACTTTGAGAGTGACTGCTGCCCCTTCCTCTTGTTGATGTAGAATGGGCATGTGGGTTTGATGGTGGTCTTCTACTTTCAAATTGCATTTTTTCTCTTCCTCCTCTTGATGAAAAACGTCCTCTGCCTCTGTTGTTGTTTGATCTCCCTCTTGACTTGCCAAATGAGAGCTGAGTCTTGAATGCATTCTCAAATGATGATGACCCTGTTCGGTTCAATCTTTGCTCATGGACTAAAAGTGATCCCATTAATTCATCTACTGATAACTGAGAAAGATCTTTAGCCTCTTGAATGGCTATTACTACAGCATCAAATTTAGTAGGCAGACTTCTAAGTATTTTTTCAACAATCTTTTGATCTTCAATAGTGTCTCCATAGGTCCTTAACTGATTTACTATAAACATTGCATGAGTGAAAAAAACATCTATTGAATCTGAGTCTTTCATTTGTAAATTTTCAAAATCCCTTCTAAGTATCTGCAATTTTGCCTTTATTACCTTGCATGTGCCTTGGTATGTTGTTTGCAAACTGTCCCATGCTTGTTTTGATCTTGTGGCAGCTGCAACCTTTGGAAAGATTGATTCTTCCATTGCTTGTTCAATGAAAAATAGTGCCTTTGCATCCTTCTTCTTATTTTACTTCAATAAATCTTTATCAGCTTGTGAAAGGGCTTGATATGCCTGCTGGTCTGGTGGTTCAGGAAACCCATTTTCCACTAAATCCCAAACATCTTGAGAATGAAAGAGAGTCTTCATTTTTATGCTCCAATAATCATAGTTTTTGCCATTAAAAATTGGAATCTGAGGCTGAGAAATACTCCCACTGGTTCCTGCCATGGTTTACCAGTAATACTTTTTTTCTTTTTATAAACCCTTTTCTTTCTTCTCTAATTTGCTCTTTACCCACAATGAAATTTTTGCCAAGAAATAATACCCAGGTATTTTTGACCTCTTCAATCTCCAGCAGAAATCTTTTCTTCAATAACCGTGCTCTGATACCAATGTGATGGAGGAAGACTTTCACATAAAATGCTGGAGATAATAAAACAGAGTAAAAAAATAGAGTATTGAAAGACACTCAAAGATTTATAATAAAACTGTTTATATTAATGCCTTGATTTTCTGATTACAGAGAGAGCTGCTAGAATGCTCAGAACACCTAATATATATCTTGCAGAGACAGACAATTTTCTACATTAACATTACTCAGAAAACATTCCCCCTTTTTACATAAATTTTCAGTTCAGAAACTTCTTGAAAATTGCCTGGAACCACCTGGAGAATGTCCGAAAAAGTGAAAAGTCATAGAAGAAATATAAAATAAAAATTACATTAAATGCAGTGGTTGGCAGAGGCAAGAAAAGAGGGCTGGTCGCATAATCGCATGAATAAAATAATAGTCATGAGATTATGCGATAAGCTCAAAAGAGGGGGCCCATGCTAAATAGAGTAGTCCGCATAAATAAAACATTATTTATGAGACTATGCAAAAAGACCAAAAATTAAAGTGCTGGGCAGGCAATTGCATGATCGCATAAACCAAATGATAGTTATGCGATCATGTGAAAAGGTAAACAGTAAATGCCGATAGGTGTGCAGAAGGATAAAGGAAATAGGGAAGATTAAAATGCCAGGTTGGAACCCACGTCTGCTAACAAAATTTTGGTCTTCGAATTTTTCGTTCATTTAAAGGTTTGGGAGATATATCGAGAATAATATAGTATAACTAATAAGCTTCAAAACCCAAGATTAATATTAATTCAAACAATGGATTATGAAGTAACTTTATTGCCTATTTTGATGTATGGCTTGCCATTTTGGCATGATTCTATATTTGAGATGGCATAAGAGTGAGTAACTTAGGAACTTCGAATGCCTCTTTGTAATTACATGACGGCTATCTTTGAATGACTATAATCTAAAATGTGACGGTGCTTTTGTGTTATATGGAATGAATAGGTTGTGATTTGAGTGAATTTAGTGAATTGGGGGTATTATGCATGCTAGATAATTATAATGTTACCATTTATGAAGTTGGATCTGCTAGAAATTGTAGTTCCATATTTGGACCTTATACTTTTGAGATTTTTGGTGTTGTAGAGCACTCATCAATTTATGATATGTGGCTGCATTGGTATCTTAGAATTTGTTTTATGTATGTTGCAACATATGTACATGTAATGACTTTTATGTGCAGTTACAGAGGTTGACTGTTGTAAAGGTCTTATTTTTATAGATGGCTTTTATAACATTAAGCACTCAGAGTAAGATACAAGTAAATTAATGTGTTTTTAACATGCAGTCCTGATGTAATTTTAGTATTATTAATGGAGTTGTTTTATTCTTATATTCCTTAGTGTGATTCCATTGTGGTTTTGGTACCCTATCTGGGGACAACATTTATGTTTGAGTTTAAATGGGCAACTGAGTGACTTGTGGTAGTGTGTCATGAGTGCCATTTTGTATGCATGACTAAGAATATATTTTATCCATTTGAATGTTCTAAAATTTTAGTTTCTTAATTATTCCAATTATCTGAAAGGAAACACATGGTTATAGTTTTTAGTGATTTTTTAATATATTAGTTTGAAACTCTAGTTCATGTATTCCTGAATTGAGTAAAATCTGTATGCTTATTGTGCATTTTATCACATTTTTTATGTTGCCATAGGATGTTGTTTTATTAAGTATGCAACTGTTGAGGAAGCAGATAGAGCCATAAGAGCTTTACATAATCAGTGCACGTTACCTGGGGTATTTGAAAATTTGATGTTTAGAAGTATTAGATAGACTTGTTGTGTGGGTTACTTCAAGTCTCTTACTTTGTATTGCTGGTTAAAAGTTCTTTCTGGTTTCATTTTTTATTAGGGCTTAGGTCCAATAAAAGTTAGATATGCTGATGGAGAGCATGAGCGCCTTGGTAATTTTCTTTTGCCCTTTGTACAATTGAAACATTTTGGCTGAAAGGCTGACTTAATTTTATTGATAGGTTTACACTGAAGGTTTGAAATAATCATAATCATTATATCATGGATGTGTTCCACCTCAACTCGTTCTCTAATTGCTTCTTCTTTTATGTATCCTAAAGAATAACTTTTGCATTGATGTTTATGAATATTGTGTCACGAATCTATGCAACACTCTTGTTGGTTTTTCATGACCGTATTTTTGGTAGGTACAGTGGAGTACAAATTGTTTGTTGGTTCACTAAATAAACAGGCCTCAAAAAAGGAAATTGAAGAGGTGATTTTCTATCCTAATGAATTGAAAAGTTCAAAATAACTTGTGAGGAATGTTTTAGTTACAATAGAAAATATTCTAAATTAAAATCTGATTCACGTACATTCTATTTAACCTTAGATGACTCATTTCTTTCCAAACATGGCTACTTCAGCTTGACCATTAGTAGACACTAAAAAGTCTTGGGGTAACTAAGCATATGTATACACTGAGCTTATGTATCTCTATCCTTGGTAATTTAATTGCTTATTTGTACAATGATAAAGTTTGAATTTTGAGAAGGTTGCTTTGCACGGATTTTGGAAATAATATACCAAAGTTAAAGAGGTTGTGGATGGTTTTTATAAAAAAAATTTCTCAGTTATATTATGCTACATAATCTATCTAAACTTAGTGAAAATATTTTCCTTTTGGTTGACTATATTGCCTGGTTAAGCACTGAGGGTCATGACACTGTTTAAGAATTATGGATGTACTTGCAAAATGTTTTATTCTTTGGATAATGAACTAGGTTTTTCTTTTGTTAGAAAAGAGAGTTATGTATCAGAGGTGTTAGTTATTAACTTATATATTTAGGATTTGATATGATGACTGTAACTATAAGAGTAGAGATGTATAGACATTTGATGCATCAAAGTTATGTTGGGCTTTATGGGTACAAATCACTCCTCGATTTCAAGGTTGTAGCCAAGTGCGTAACAGTAGATTTTAAATGTAAACTCAAGGATTGGGAATTAATATTTCCTATTAACATATAAGGATAACATTTTTTAGAGAAACAAAGAACCATTTAGACCTATTTTTATAAATTTCTTAAACATCTATACCTACATTCACAAAGAAAGAATAATATAATTCACATGTGACAAAAGTAGGTAAATGGGGCCAACAAGTATAGCTAGTTACAATGAAGAAGAATAGGGCTAAACTAAATCTTATGTTCTGGAAACTAATACACTAAACACTAAGCTCAAGCACTGGAATGAAAGCAAAAATTCAAAGCTGCCTTATTTCCTGAACAAAATTTGTGTCCCAATTATGTTTTTATATTTTCTGTATTGGTGTTTGGTGATGTCTGCCTAATATTTTTCTCTCCTCTAACTCAATAATCTTCTTTCTTTTTGATTAGGCATAAAACACGATTTATAAACATTTTAGATATTTTAGGCAATGACAGGTTTGAAACATTATGGATATATTCAACAATGGCAGACTTGGAACAATTGAGCATAATGTATCCTGAAGCCTAGCATTATTTCAGAAGAAATCTTATTGAGCATCATTCATTGTCCCGTGTCTTGTCTGTCTCTTGTCCAAGGATACTGGGGCTAAAAGGGGATAACTATTGGAAGTGGTAGTCCTAGATATTTCTTTTAGCCAAATCAAATGTTTAACAATTAACACATACCTCAAGTATGAGATAGGTATCTCCAAAAAGGAAGAAGATTATTGAGTTAGAGGAGAGAAAAATAAAACACATACCTCAAGTATGAGACAGGTTAAACAATGAACATGAACAAAATATTTATAAATCACCAACTTGAATATTTATATAGACTAAAAATTACAAACTAATGAACTTGAAACCTGTCAACTATTACATACCTCGAACCATCTCATGCGAGTTGAGAACCATGTCAGCTAGCATATCCATTGGGGGCATGGAATTGGTGATTATATAGTCACCAGATACATCATCTAACTCCGTTTCAATTTCCCCTACAGCTACTTGTGTATAATTCATCTCAATATTATTGTGAGAGTCCTACTACAGCAGTGCATCTAGAAGGCCTGAACTAGAATGCTCAAAATTACTGGTCTCCCCCTCAGACTGAAGCTTGAAAGAATAATCATAAGATATGGGTGTGGTGTCTAATGACAACATTGATTGGCTTGAAGGGAGCTCCAAAATGAGGCTTGATGAAGCCCCATTTACAGAGTAGCAAAGATTAGTATTACTATTACTACTACTAATGATACTCTTAGTGTTATTGATGCTACCACTAGTTTGCAGCATATCAACATTGTCAATATTTCTCATTACTCTTTCAACAAAATTATTACTACCTTTACTACTCATCAACTCATAAGAAACACCAAACTCTCTCCAATACTCTTTTTATCACCAGCGTTATAGACCTTTGGTTTGAGTATAGATTTTACTAATGTCTATTTACTTAAATTTGAGCTATTAGTTTTACATTGTTTTAATATTGTGCTTCTTGCTGTAGATTACGATCCTTTGGTACAGGGATCCTGAGCTGCTATTGGGAGACAAACTTTATTCCATATATGTGGGCATGTGGTCAACTTCATATTTGGTAAGCTTTTTCTAATCTTCTTTTTTAATTTGACTATTGTACAATGTATATATTTCTCTTGATGTAATTCTCTTTAACAATTCTCTTTTACATACACATGTAACACCAAAAGTATTTTTCTTTCCATGCTTACACTAACAACCATACACAATTAGATAATATGTTAGCTCTCAAAATAATATTTTATTATAGACTGATTTTAGATTTTGTTGTTTGAATGTTAAGCATCTGAGGTGTATGAAGAACTTCTCAAACAAAAGAAAAATCAAAATGTATAGGGAAGACCCTTCAAATATATGCATATCTTCCTCTTTGAGGATTTTTTGGTAGTTGAACTTTGTTCCCTACATTTGCTAGGCCAATTTCTCCATCCTTTCATAGATCGCTTGTGTCAGTGGATGGTATCTATCTCCTGCACAAAAGACATATATCATCTTATCGACTTGAATCCAGCTACATTTAGGGATCTTTTGAATGTCTCTATCTTTCATCAATCTCCTTACCATTTGCACCTAATCCCACCTTCCCCCTTCTCCATAGATGTTTGAAAGAAGATAACTCACAACATTTTTAGAATCCAAATCTGAAAGTAGTTATGTTGTAATTAATACTCCTAACCCTATATTTATATGTTATCTATAGGCACCCAAAAAATACATCTGAATAACCATCATAGGTTTAATTGGCATCTTCCTCAAGACAGGAAGCACATAAAAGAAGATCAACCATGCACACACAATGATCAAGTGTAGGCTTAATACAATAAGGGTTAACCATGTGTTTGAAGTACGTACAACCCTCATCCACAAGACTTGCATGGTTGCATGGATATTTCCAACCATAGTGTCCCCAACAATTATGGTTTAATGGATGTCCTTACCTTGTTCCAAAGATCCCATTTTAGCACAGGCAAGGAGGATGCTCGTAAATCATGTAGAATTTGGCTATCCACCTACTAATTGCATTTTTTTAAAAGTTTCTAAAGCCTTTTCAACAAGTCCATTTTGTGCATATTCTGCAATCATTGCAGCTCATGAAATAACATCTCTTTGAGGCTTTCTATCAAACAATTGACGTGCATTGTCTATTCTTCCAAATTTTGCATACATGTCCACCAAATAATTTCCAACCATAATAGATAAAAAAAACTCCCCTTCCCTTATCCTTTGATGGATGTTCAAACCCTATTCTAAAGCTCTGATTTTGGCACAGACAGGGAGGATGCTGGAAAAGGTTGTGGAATTTGGCTTTACACCTGTAAATTACATTTTCTTGAAAGTATCTAAAGCCTTTTCAGGGTGTTATCTTTGAATACCAATTTCGGTTTCTAAGGAAGATTACTACTAATATCTGAAATATTTATTCTTGATGTTGCTAATCTGTGAGTTGGATTTCACTTTATTGTATTCAATTATTCTCAAAACTTTGTGGGGTCTTTCCCTCGTGTCTATTGTAGTGCAACAAAAATTTGTGTAGGCCTCGTAGTTTTCTAATGAATGCACTTTCGAGACTTATTATGGAATGGAGTTTCAAAACAACCTTGCGATGAGTGATTTGTGGCAGAGAATCAATCGATAAATATTAAATAGGATAGAGAATCTGTTAGCTTGGTTTTGAGTGGCTCTTTATTGAAATGGTAACCATTCAGGTTTATTGTCTACTCAAGTTTTTCTATCTTTTTAGGAGTCTTGTTTTTTGCCTCATTCCATTCAACTTTCAAAGTTTGTGTGATTTACTTTCTTACACGTTGTGTTTTTTCATTACATTTTTAGCTTAAAATGATTCAACACAAGTTGGCTATGCTTATGCGATTATATATTACATTGAGGAAAAGTAATGTTTCCTGGTATTAAAGTTAGCTTTCGAGCCAAGGAAGGCCTTATTTTATTTCTATTGTGATTTGAACTGCAAGAAGTCTCTTATAATGATAGCATCAATCATGAGCCTCTACAAGGATTGCGCACTGAGGTAGAATTATACCCGACTTGTAGAGGGCAGAGATTAATGCACCTAAATGCTAATCTAAGGAGATTCCATTTTTATTTTAGTGTTTTCCTGGGGCATTGTCTCTAAATATGCTATCAAATTTATTTTTTATGATACGTCATGGATGTGTTTAGCTGGTAAATAGTTTTAACTTTTAACTTATAATGTGTGAAGTTTGAGCAGAAAGGAATGTTATGCTTGCAATCTTCTTTATTTGGTGAGTTGAGGTAAATGCATTATGATTTCATTATTGTGGAGAGTTAATGGATAAATAAGATATAGAGTTTGGCAGTTTAGATTGAATGACATATTTGCTAAATTGTAACTATGCATGTTTGTGTAGTTTTGCTTTTAGCCTAGTTTTTTGTAATTCTATCTGGTAAGACTGACTTGAATGCAAGTAAACACCTGTGATGATAGCATTGATCATGAGCTTCTACAAGGATTGCGCACTGAGGTAGAATTTTACTTGGCTTGTAGGGTGCATAGATTAATGAGCCTAAATGCTAATCTGAGGAGTGAATAATTTTTTATTGGAGTGCTCTCTTAAGGCATTTGCCAAATTTGTGATTCTTTTTTAATTGTATGTTATGCTTATGTTTAGCTATTTATATTTTGAACTTAAGAATGTTTAAAGTTGACTCCCTTTAAACATAAAAGGAATATTTTGCTTGTAGGCTTCTGCAATAATCTGAGGAGTTGAGGCTAAATGACATTGTGTAGGTTTTCATAGAGAATCAATGGAGAAAAAAGATATAATTTGGCTGGTTAGTTTGAATGACTCATCATCTAAATGTTACACATGCAGGTTTGTCCATCCCAGATTTTTCTTTTAGCCTAGTTTGCTGTAATTTTTTTGTTAAGATTGACTTGAAAGGTGGAAACCTATGATGGGAGCAATATGCGTGAGCCTCTACAAGGAGTGACTTGAAGTTCTTCTTGACTTGGAGTGGGTGAGGATTAATGAAGAAGCAAATGTAATGAGAAGTGTTGCTTTTGTATTTCGTATGGGACAATACATTAGCTTATTTTTGAATGTTCATAGTAAAATGAAAGAACAACAAAGCAAGAGAATCTGTATTATATTTGTAAAACAAAAATGTAGAAAACCAAAAAAATTTACCTCATTTCAACAAAATATTTATGTTCTTTTTTGGCATTTAATGGACACTTGCACATGTGTTGGAATAGCAATGCAACCATTGTGGAACTGTCAATAATCAATCTTTAACTCTCTTTGTTGAATGATAAGGAACAATTAAAGTTTAGCCTTTTGAAATGGTTTGTCTTTTATAATTAAAATAAGCTAAAATAAGTTTGTTTTGGTGTTTGAAATGCTTTAGTTGGCACTTTTAGGTTCAAGAATTCATTATAGAGCAACCAGGTCAAAGTTAAAGCTGAAAAGAAAAGACAAAAGAAAAAAAAACTGTTAGAAATTCAATAAGTTCCATGTGGGTTATATGGGATCCTTTGGATCCTCCCCAAGTCCATCTTAGACAAACTTAGATCTGCCATTCTATGCCCTACCAGATTTCATAGGGGAACTAGACCAGATTTTGGATTCTTTTTGAACTAGACTTGGACCTGGTAACATAGAATATTTCTATTGTCAACGTATCCAATTGGGCAATAAATTATATCTTTGGGATGCTTTTGACATGGTGGCATGACTTAGGTATTTTTCAATGATGATGGCATTTTTTAATGAGCGATGCCACTTCTTTTGCTGTCATAGGAATGCAACTATAAAATCCATTTTTATTTTAACATGTAACTTCTCTAGATGAAAGAATGGACATTTTTAACATTAATTGATAGAAGTTGAAAAAACCTTGCTATTATATTTATATCCCTAATTACTAGATTAACATTGCTTCTCATATTGTCTTTGCTTTTTATTTTGAATTTTTCTAGTTGTATAAATGGACACAAGTAAATCATCAAATGAGAGTGGAAGTAAAAAGGGTTTGGAAGGCACATGGTTGTCCTTCCCTGTGAATTTACATGGAAACCTAAAGAGTGTCCATGATGACAATGAGCTTAAGGAAGTCTTCAAGCATCTCAAGGCCACCAAAACTCTTGTAAGTACATATCTATTGAAAATCTTCAACTTTGCAATTTGTTTTTTATCCCAAGACCTAATTTTCAGATGACATTTTTTGTTTGATGAGAAATACATGAACTTTAGTAAAAACTATAATTTTTAATATAGTTGCTATGTTGTGCAAGCAATTATCAGCTATGGAGCTTCCTGGTAAGTCATAGATTCTTCCCAATTGGTTGATTCTTGCATATATTTTTTTTTATCAAAATAATGATGTACTTTTATCTGTATTTGCCTTAGAAAACATAAAATATGGTCAAGGATGAAGTGCTGCTCTATTAATCTTGCATACTATTTACAAAGTAATTGATGCTTCTCTTTCCATAATGCAACAAACCTATAATCCGCCCTCCTTGAGAGAAGTCACCTTCTTTGCAAGACTCACTCATAGTCTCTTACGCTTTCCCTAGTCACAAGCCTCTGCTATGCTCATAGCTCCTTCAAATACCTCTCACATCAATGATCAATAGTACACCTTCAACTGATGTTCTCTAAGCTGGCACTAATTTATAACAATGAACTTGCCTCCCCTTATATAGGTTTGGAAAACTCATCCACATTCCATTATTTGTCAAAGTTCCTATACAGGATCTAATGTTGATGACTAAATACCTAGATCCAATGATCTTCCCTAACAATGCACTTAGGATGACCCTAAATATTTAATTTTGTACCTATAGCTGCACAAGTATCCACTCTTTTATAGGCTGGATGTACACCCAAAGACAAGCAGCGAAATCAGACATCTTTTTTAGATGAATTAGTTGTATATGCTATCTGCTTATCACTAAAACCCCTCCTATTCACTTCATAAAAGTCAAGTTTACTAAGTTCTGCTACTTTTGTGTTAGAGAGGAACTCTTCAAAATCTAGAAGCTCCCAAAACTATGATAGGAACCATTTGTCCACATAGCATAGGGCATGAATTTCTTCAACACTCATACCCCTTTTCTATTTGCAATTTGGCTGAAGTGAGTACATAGATGTTGTCATTATGGAAACATATGATCCTCATGAAGATCACACAAGTTAGAGAGCAAGTATAGCAGAGCGCATCACAAATTTGTCTAAGTGTGAGATAGTGTTTTCATAGTGTACCAGGACACAGTTTTTGTTTGTGACATTGATTGGAGTGAGTTCAATGCTTGCACACTTGAACATAGACTCTATGATGGCTAATGATGACCCATCTCAAAGCGCAAGTCAGTATGGAATGTAAGGAATTAGTTATGATAGTTTTACCGAAGACAGTGTGAAGCCGACAGGACAAAATATGAAGGTAGAATTGGTAAAGAGTTAAGGGATTATTTTGTTTATCAAAATAATGACTTAAAAATATAAAGGGACAACATCCTAGATGTTAAATCTTAGATAATGATATATGGAAGCCAACCATGTAAAGTTATTAGCCTTAATAACTTGTATATATATGCAATTGTAATTAGACAAGGCGAAGAAAAAGTGATGTAATAAATGTAATTGTGAAGCAAATGTAATAATGATGATGTGAAGATAAGAGCAGAAAAGGAATATTGATACAAGAAGAAAAAGGTTATGTACCTTGACCTATTTTGTATACATTTTATATTACTTCTTTGGGTAGTGGGCTCATCTAGTAATCAGATTTTGTATTGACAACTCCTAACAGGGTTGAGGCTTCTAACAAGGCCTATAGTCCCTTAATCAGGACTGATACACTATATGCTTGTAATAGACTCCTAATAGGGTCAATATCCTTAACAAGATACTTTTTATTAGTGAATCTTTGTGGGTACCATCCCCACCGGGGTTTTCCCTTGGCCAAGGTTTCCTCGAGAATAAACAATGTGTTATGAGTTCTTTGATGTTATTGCTATGCATGTTATTTAGTTTCTTATGTTATGCATGTGTGAAGATAATATGTTATATCCATATTTGGGCAAAAGATAAAGTTTGTAGAATACTGATTCACCCCCCCCCCCCCCCCCCTCTTAGTATTCCCTATTTCTAACAATTGGTATCAGAGCCTAGTTACTTGGAAAAGAATCATTCAAGGAAAGCCTAGCAGCTTGAGTAAGATCTCTATGGATATGGATTAGCTACAGAAGAATCTTGATGAAGCTCTTGAGAAGATTGATATGCTTACTGATGAAAGAAACACTCTGAAAAGGAAATATGATGATGCAAAGAACCTTATTGAGAAATTGAAAAACAAGATAGAAGATTTGAAATCTGAAAAGGAATCCGAAGTTCTTATTGAAGATTGTGATGACAATTTAGAAAAAGAAAATGTGATCCTCAAGCATGAATTGAAGATAGAAAAATTGAAACTAAGTTTGAAAGATGGAAATGACAAAAATGAAGCAAATATGAGATCTGAGAATGAAAGATTGAAGATTGAAAATGAAGAATTAAGATCTAAAATTGGCAAAGTAACATCTGAATTTGAGAAAGTAAATTTGCAACATACAGAACTTGAGAAATACAATAAGATTGTGAAAGGTGAATTGACTCAATCCAAACAACAACTTGAAAGGCTATATTCAAATAGTGAGAAGATCGATGAACAAGTATCTTTTGGGAAACCATCCTATGATAAGACTGGACTTGGATTTAATATATTTAGAACAAATGATGAAAGAAAAGAACCAGATCTGAAAGTATGTAAAAGCATTGATGAAAAGAAGTCAGATGAGATCAACAAATCTGAAGATGCACCTAAAGAAGAAGAATCATCGAAGCAAGAAGAATAACCCAAAGGTATGCAAAGAGAATTCAAAGGTAGATGTTTTGGTTGTAATACTATTGGTCACATGAAGAGAGATTGCATAGGTAAACAATTTAAACCTCTTAATGGTTATTGTTATAAGTGTCATGGTTTTGGACATAGAGCTATTGAATGTAGAAAATCTAAAGTTATTGAGAATAATTATGGTAGTAGAATGTTTAGGAATACTAACAATGCAGATAAGAGACCTACTGAAGATGTGAATAGAAGAAATGGAGTAGTATGTTATAGATGCAACAAGGTTGGACACATTGCTAGAAATTGCAGGTCACAGATCAATCAGCAAGGACCGAGATATGGGAACAATGGAATTTTTTGTCAGATATGTAACAAGATTGGACATATAGCAAGATTTTGTAGAATGAACAGTGGAACTTATCATCCTAACCCTAACCCTAGGAATCATGCAAGAAGAAATGAAAGTACAGGAAATAGTCAGAAAGGTTGCTGTAGTAATGAAGATGAAGTAAAGTTTGGTAAAGGCACAGATCAAGGAGACATATTCAAAATTGAAGGTAATCAGAAAGGAGAAGTATCAAGTGGTAAGAGTGAATCCTTACCTTACCTATCTTTAAGCACTTAAATTATGTAAATTGTAGTAGTTTAGGAACTTAGAATTAGTGTAGAAGTAGATTTATGATGCATTAAGTCTTGCACAGTTAATGTAAGGTAGTTTATGATGTACTAATGCTATGGTTAAGAGTGCAAAAGAAAATATTATGTTTTGCAAGATCGCAAGAAGTTTTAAGTTTTGTAGGATAACATAAACAACTTTTTGGAAAGAAGCGGCAAAAGAATTGAATGCGATGTCAGACTTAAGTGAGATTCAAGTGATAAAAGGTTATGCTCAAAGTTATTTATCTATCAAAGTGAATTGAAGTGTTTGGTAGATCAGAAAGCAGTGATTGGAAGCATTTTGTAGTGATTTGGTGAAGGATTGAAACGCCGAATCTGCGGAAGCCCTAAAATCATGAATTTGAGGTATTTATCTTGATAAATATTTGAATCGGTATAAGAGATTAGAAGAAATCATGGATTTATCCTTAATTCACAATGTTAGAGATAAGAATAGACCTAGATTGAAGAAAGAACTAGTAGAACCCTTGGAAGATGATCCTAAGTTAGCACTATCATCCGTACCAGACAGAGTTTTGCATTTGGAAAATGTAAGAAGTTATCTTGGATGTAAGATTGAAATCCTAAGTGACAGTGACTTTACCAGTGAGTATCAAAAGATTTACAATCAAGATATGTCTTTGAAGCAAGGATATGAACATTTGAAAGACAATGAGATTGTTAGGTATTCATTGAAATATGAGTTTGACGATGAAGAATGCACTAAGATCATTTTGAGCAGGATTCATAATGGGAAATTTTGGCTAGAGGATAGAGTAATAGACATTACTGCTAATTTGATTCATGATGTAATTGGATTATCTAAATCTGGTGCTATTCCCTTAAATGAGAAGAATATGAGGAAAATAGTTATTGATAACACAGGTTCATCCTATAATGGTAGAGGAATTGTAATCAGTAAAATCAAGCAAGATTATGTGAGATATTTGTGCAAAATCCTATTCTAGAGAAGATGATATGTGTGAAATCCTGAGAATTCAATTGTTTGAAAACTTGGAGAAGATTAAGAAGACCAAGTATGCATAATTTAGATTTTCTTCTTTGATCACTTATATGTTTTTCCACCTATTAAGAAGATTTCCTTACTTAGTTAAAGATGATTGGAATAATGGACAAAACACTATGGAAAGAATCAATAAAGTATATTTGAGACATGTTATTGATAATGTGAATGAAAGTGCTATGTTGGTATTGAAGACATTTTAGAGATTGGTATCTAGCAGATCAAGGATTCCACAGTCTGTTGTGGAGAAATATAAAAAAGATATATGTTTCATGGTTGACACTGACTTTACCTATATTGAAGTAGTGGAACCTAGAATTGAGTTCATAGACCCTCTTGGCTATGAGATATCTGAGGTAGAGATAGAAGGATATGTTAGCAGGTTACTTAAGAGTAAGTTGGACACCTAGTGCAAGAGATTTGGAACATTTGAAGAAAACTTCAACCTTGCTAAAGCTATAATGGAAGAAAAGTAGTCTAAGAAGAGAGTGGACAACACTATAAATAAAATATTAAAGGATTCTAGCATGACAGAGCATGAGTTTGATATTGCAAAGAAGACAGCAGCAGCAATCAAAGGTATTGAGCAGAAAGAAATCTTGTCTGTACCTCCCTTGTCATCAAGTTCAGTTGAGCATGAACCTACACAAGTAAAGGTGAAAGTTGAGGAACCTAAGGAAGAACAAGAAACAAGGAAATCCACTAGATCCTCTTCTTCCACAGCCAGCAAGAGAGTGAAGGAAAGTGCTACAGGACCTGGTAAGAGGCAGAAAGTTTTGGTGCCACTTATAGTCCCTAGGAAAATTATAGTAATTAAAGATGATGACACCACTGTGAAGAAGAAAGCATGGAAACCCATAATTTAGAGAGTGAATGAAGAAATCATACAAGATAGAGACTTTACTAAGATGAATAAGTACTATGACCTTTATGACTATTCTGAGAGATTGAATCTTTAAAATTCTATTGTTAAGTACATGATTCTAGCTAATAAGAAGTTTGATACTATTTAGGGCAAGATTCCTGATGACCTATTCAAGAAGCTTGTTAATAGGAAAATGAGAGCATAAGAAGAAGATAAAACTATAAGAGAAAATATGGTGAAGAAACTATGTGTTGTGAAAGATGATGAGCATCTTGAACATATATTGAAGCCCCTTGGCACTCTTTTGAGGACTAAGAGGAGAACCATTCAGATCATGGCAGGACAGTATGAGCAAGTGAGAACAGAAACAGAACAAGCAATAATGAAAGTTATGGAAGAAATTGTTGGAGAGACTTCGGTTGCAGCAGAGAAAGAGAAAGAAGAAAAATAGGAGGATATTCCCTCTCCACCTGCTATAAATATTGAAGAAGAATCTATGAATGTTGAAGGTACAAAGATTACTTTGGACACTGAAGAAAATATATTTCAGAACTTAGAGAACATTGTTGATAATTCGGCTCTTAATGAGCTAGATAGAACTGAACAAGCAGAACAAACCCAATCTATGACTGAAGAACCTAAAGAAATTGAGGTAGAAGTACCCCTTCCTACAAAAGAAGACATCAGTCTTACTCCTAAGATTGAAAAGAAGAAAGAAATTGGATCTTTATTTGAAGATTTAGGAAAGGAAGTTGATGATGATGATCAGTTAGAATTGATCACTTCCCTAAATAAAATTATTGGTAAAAACATGAAGGTAAAGAATCTTGAAGGTTGTCTGAAGGACTTAACTGAAAAGTTACAAGGATTTGTAACCACACAGATAGCAGATGCAGACCCTCTGGAGAAAGCAAAGAAACTGATGAGAACCTTTGATGACGAGTTTACAAATTTATTTGAGATTGCAAAGGTAAAAGCATAAGCAGACTATGAGGCTGGAATGCTTTTGAGTATCAATCAAAATATTAGAGATGATGTCAATAGTCTTGATATCTGTATCAAGGATTTGAGAAGACATTTGGGAATAGGAAAGTCTTTGTACATATAGTGTACAATGCCACAGATTTTAGCAGCTAAAGAAGACATGCAAATCAAGCTGAAGGAAGCAGAGATTTAGAATGAATCAAACCTTCTTTCTAATCCTAATGTGAAGATTAGTCATGTTGAGAAGAAAGTTTGGAAGCTGTATGATGAAATAAGAATTTTGCAAGATGAGAGGAACAAAAAAATGAGGAGACTCACTCTTCTAAGAGAACATACTTCCATGAAGATAAGTGTTATTGAAGAGCAGTTGGAAGAATGTCTTATAGCTAGGATATCATTTTAGAAATTCAACTTTGAGACCCTCCAAGCATGTCAAATTACAGCTTATGGACTGAGCACACTACTTAATGTGGTAGATTCCATCAAGAAGTCATGGGAAAAGGAGTTAGAAGCTATAAAAGTTGATTTTGTAGATTGTGTCTCAAGCCTACCGACTTTGCAATAAGACATTTAAGGTATAATCTTTTGTGTTACAATTTTGTTAGCCTCCCTACTTTATTTTGTTATTGTTGTCAAAGGGGGAGAGATACATAGAAAATTGAGAATTATACAGAGCAGAAGATTGATAGTATTATGTATACTCCTAGGGGGAGTATTGTAGTATATAAGAATTATTTTTGAGGAGATATAAGGATAGTATATATCTTATTGTTAGAATATGTAATCTTTCCTTGGTGAAACATATTATAAACCAAGGTAGTTTAGTTTATTTATTATGTAAGTAGGAGATTCCTATAGAATCCCTACATGAATGCATGTCCTCTTGTCCATGTGTGAGGACATAATATTTATTTGTAATTTCTTTTTATTTCTAGATTCCTCCTTAAGAGGAAATAGCACAAGTGGCACTCACATTATGAATGTGGCTCACATGCACATGGGAGTTACATTCAACTCCTTTCTTCTCATCTCTACATAAGAGATGCTTCCTTTCTCATTCTCAAGGCATTCTCTAGCAACACATAGATTCTCATTCTCATTCTCTTGAAGCATTGTATGAGAATTTTTGCTCTCATTTTCCTTCTCTCTCTCTCTCTTAGGCTTTTTGGCCCATTCATAATAATATCACGGGGGTTTTTTTACGCTTTTCCCCCTTCAAAAATATTGTCTCATATTGTATGGTGAATGCTTCTAGTTTTGTTTATCTCATGGTATGCTTTTCCTCACACTTTGCTCATTAGATTAAACTAGATCTTTTGCTCTTTCTTATCATTTCCTACACTTATACTATGGCCAATTTTGAGACAATTTTGAAATTTTGTTATTGTACACTTAGCCAATTTTCTCATATGTTGCCACCAATGACAAAGGGGGAGATTGTTGGAAATTTGGCTAAAGTGAGTACATAGATGTTGTCATTATGGAAACATATGATCCTCACGAAGATCACACAAGTCAGAGAGCAAGTATAGCAGAGCGCATCACAAATTTGTCTAAGTGTGAGACAGTGTTTTCACAGTGTACCAGGACATAGTTTTTGTTTGCAACATTGATTGGAGTGAGTTCAGTGCTTGCACACTTGAACATAGACTCTATGATGGCTAATGATGACCCATCTCAGAGTGCAAGTTAGTATGACACGTACGGAATTAGTTATGATAGTTTTATCGAAGACAGTGTGAAGTCGACATGACATAATTGGTAAAGAGTTAAGGGATTATTTTCTTTATCAAAATAATGACTTAACAATATAAAGGGATGACATCCTAGATGTTAACTCTTAGATAATGATATATGGAAGCTGACCATGTAAAGTTATTAGCCTTAATAACTTGTATATATATGCAATTGTAATTGAAAAGAAAAGAGACAAAGCGAAGAAAAAGTGATGTAATAAACGTAATTGTGAAGCAAATGTAATAGTGATGATGTGAAGATAAGAGCAGAAAAGGAATATTGATACAAGTAGAAAAAGGTTATGTACCTTGAACTATTTTGTATACATTGTATATTACTTGTTTGGGCAGTGGGCTCATCTAGTAATCAGATTTTGTATTGACAACTCCTAATAGGGTTGAGGCTTCTAACAAGGTCTATAGTCCCTTAATCAGGACTGATACACTATATGCTTGTAATAGACTCCTAATAGGGTCAATATCCTTAACAAGATACTTTTGATTAGTGAATCTTTGTGGGTACCATCCCCACCGGGGTTTTCCCTTGGCCAGGGTTTCCTCAAGAACAAACAATGTGTTATGAGTTCTTTGATGTTATTGCTATGCATGTTATTTAGTTTCTTATGTTATGCATGTGTGAAGATAATCTGTCATATCCATATTTGGGCAAAAGATAAAGTTTGTAGAATACTGATTCACCCCCCCTCTCAGTATTCCCTATTTCTAACATTTTCATGGCCGCATAGAGTACATACATCTTCTCTGGACTAGGAACTCTTAGACTATACTTAAGTTGTTCCCAATTCCAGTCCAGATCCTTTAGCTGCTCACAACCCCATCCAGAATGACCAGTTTCCAATGACCGAAGAGCTTTTTGAAATGATTCCTGGAATGTGCGGCCCAAAGCCATAGCTTCTCCCACAGATTTCATTTGTGTTGTAAGAATTGGTTGTGAGCCTGGAAAATTCTCAAAGGAAAAGCGAGGAATTTGAACACAAGTTGTAAGTGAAAAGCATCAATCTATATTATTCTACTCTTCTTTCTTCTGAAAAAGGAAAGACCAACCAGTACAAAGCCAGTCGTATCTATGATTTGCTTGCAAATTTGAATAAGGCCACTAACATCCATCAAAATGATATTCATGCACATGAAAAAAATCACAAATTATACATGTTTGTAAAAAGAAATAGGAGGATAAAAATCAAGTGAAATATGACAAACAATAGTTAATAAAGGGCATAAAAACCTTGACTATATAAATAGCTCATAAAATAATTCCTAGTTTATATTGCAAATTTAGAAAGAAAATCAAGGAAATTTATACAGTTGACAATTAGAGATTCAAATCTCTTAGGTGGCTTGATTATTTGCAGCTTCATTATCCCCACACTATCCACAAGACCTCATGGTGGACCTTGACCTATTACTCTTAAGTTGTTGTTGTCATAACTCATCAAAACATATTTAGAAGTTTAGTACTTGGCACAAGTTTAGGATGCGATATAGGATAAAGGTTCAATGTTTGAGTCATATGGATAATGTTAGAGCTCTTTGTCCAAATCTAGATGATCCAAACAAGTTGTACTCTGTTGTATTGTGTTACATAACTGTAATCTACTCAGAAGATGGCATTGAGGTTAGATGTCACTAGGAATGGCACAATGTCCACTGGTGTGTTTAGCACACAAGATGTTGAACAATGCCAAAGTAAGGACATAACTTGGTGTTACATGGCATGGACTAACATATATCTTGGAAAAGCCTAGACAAATATTTATAGCTTTCTTTGATGTAATTTTTGTCTTTATGATGTTAGTTCACCTTGTGAGTACTATTAAATTATATTTCCTTTCTTTAGCTGAATTTAGCTATGTTAGGATTCATCACATTTAAGTGTAGTTTGAGCACCTTGCCATAGTAATTGTGATTTCTTGGACTGTGTCAATTCTAGTAAACAATTTTTTTTCTATTCTAGAATCTGCTACTTGTCTCTTCTTTGAGATTGGTCTGAATGATTATCCATAAATTGTTGAAATTTTGAAACACATAAACAAATTGTTGGCATGGAAACTATGAGTCAAAATTTCCTAGTTTAAAGAAAATGCATGTTTCTTCATGTCTTTTTTTGAAGAAGATGTGTACTTTTCTGATTGTTGTTGTATTCTTGTTAGTTCTTTTTGGCTTGTGGGATAAGTCTTTTTTTGTTTTCTTTCTAGAAATTTAGTCTTTTAGTTTCTCAGTGCTTTTGAATAAGCACTATAGAAAGTGTTATATGTTGTTGTCATATGTCAATGTGTTTTAGGATGTCAATTGGTCTTCAGTAAAGGATTTAAGTTTGAAGAAATGAAACTGGTGTGCATAAGCTATTTTTGATCTTTGTTTTATAAATGTTGTACTGTTGTTCAGTTTCCTGTTTGTTTGTTGTGTCAGCATTGTGTTTATGCATCTTAATTTTAAAAAGCAATTTAGCTTTGGTATTTTTGTAACTTCCATCTATTTTTCAATTTCTTTTCTTTTACCTGATAGCATTTCCTACCATTCACAATTGAATATAATGGAGTAAAGGATGAAAAATCAAACATGGAGCAAGTTGATCCAGATATGGCATCTAAAGTTGTTGTGGAGCTTCAAAATCTAAGAAAAGTGTACACAACTAGGAAATGGTGGGAATTCTGGTCATTTGACAATATGATAGGTTATCGAACTAAGAGAGTCCAAAAGGAAGTTGAAGCTGTAAAAGGTGTTAGCTTGAAATTCTACGAGGGTGAATGTTTTGCCATTGCAGTAAGTGCTTTTTGGTTTACTTGGATTTTTTATTATTTTTACTTTTCAAACGCCTACAACAATCTTGGTTTTGAGGGAAAATTGATAGAAAATATGTAGAAAATTGGCATGTTTGAATTTCTCTTTGTAGGTAGGGGTAATATAGGTTTATTTTTTTCGGAACCTACAAAATCTAATAGTCTTTTGGTGTGTTTCTTATCAAGGAGACGCTAGGCATGGTAGATATTTTTAAAAAATTTGTTTGATTTTCAAAGAAACCAATTAACATTGTATTTAAAAAAAGTAACGTTGAACTAGTCGATTTAGTTACTTTTATTGTTTTTTTGTGACCTAGGTATTTGGTCATAATTGGAAAACTAAAGTGTTCAAACAATGATTAGTGATTCCAATCCATTACTAACTTGTGGCATCCTTAAGTAGTTTTTAGGTCAATGTTTAATATTTTGTGTTTTCCAGCTATGATAAGAAAGATGCTACATTATTAGTTATTAATGTATCTTAAGGATTAGTATATACCACAAATAGGAGATCTTGGAAAATGGCTATCGATTTTTATAAGTTGAATTTAGTGTGTATCAAATTTCCTTAATAATACTAATTTTATGATTGATGTATTGGATAGAAGTGCAATAGATTGGTAGGTTATCAGGAGTGTGGACTTTTTAAAGCAGTAAAGCTTTTGATGGGTTAATTAGGAGTTAAAATGTAGAAGGTATGATCATTGGTACATACTTTATCTCTATTTAATGTGACTGGTTTCCCCTAAAGATATATGCTTGTCATTATAATAAGGGGAACAAGCCACATGTAATGTATTTTCCAATGGGATCATTCACTTCATTCTTATATTGCACATTGAATAACTTCACCATTGAGTTTAAAGTATCACTAGTCATCCTCCCCTTGAACTATAGATGGAAAAACTTGAAATCATGTTTAGTGGAAAGTACTAGTATACATGGTATGATTATTCTTTAAAGGGTACTAGCTCAATGGAAGAGCACCTACTTTACAAGTAGGAGGATGATGGTTCGATTCCATCGTGCCCTAGTATGACTAAATTAATGACTAAATATATGACTAAATTAATGAATAAATATATGACCAAATAAATGACTAAATAAATGACCAAATAAATGACCAAATAAATGACCAAATAAATGGCCAAATAAACAACCAAATAAATGACCAAATAAATGACCAAATAAACTACCAAATGACCAAATAAATGACCAAATAAATGACTAAATATATGACCAAATCAATGACCAAATAAATGACTAAAATAGTCTAGTCATAAATTTGGTCACGAGATAAATGACCGGCAATAAACTACCAGTGGTCACCTGACCAAATTTGGTCATTTATCTATAATTTTTGGTAGTTTATTTGGTCATATATTGTTGTTTTTGTACTAGTGGAATGCTAAAAGAACTTTAAAGCTTCATGCCATCAAGAATGCGATAATTTTGGGTAAATTATGGTGGAGAACAATTAATGGTATTCTGTTGAAGTGTGTTGATAAGGATCAAGATGATAGGAATCTAAAGGATATACATAGTGGCCGAAATTTTGGAGGCCATTATATGGCTAAAACAATAGCTCATAAGATTGAAAGAGCGAGATTTTTTTGGCCTTCATTGTTTAAGGATGTTGTTGAACTTGTAAAGAAATGTGATGCCTGTCAGAGATTCTCTGGTAAGCTGAATTTTTTATAGGTAATTTACCTTTGAAACCTGTTGAAGTTCAAGCTCATTTTCAGTAGTGGGGTATTGATTTTATTGGATAAATTGCAAACAAGTCTAGTGGTGATCATTCCTAGATTTTGGTGGCCACATACTATTTTACTAAGTGGGTAGAGGCTATTCCTACTAGAAAATCCACCAGTGGGGTCGTGATGGATTTTATTTGGAATAATATTATTGTCAAATTTGGATGTCCAGAAATAATTATGACTGATAATGCAATGTGCTTCAGATATGATGATTATATTGATTTTTGTGAAAAGTATGGTATCAATAGGTCAAATTCATCCCCTTACCATCCTCAGGGTAATGGGGAGGCTGAATCAAGCAATAAAAACTTATTGAAGATAATCAAGAGGGTCCTTGAATATACAAATAAAAGAGCATGGGATGCAAAGTTACCTTTGGCAGTTTGGGCTGACAGGGTGACTGTGAAGAAATCAATTCGACGTGCTCCATTTGATTTGGTATATGGGATTCATGCTAGATTACCTCAAAACAACCTAATTGGAATGTAAAAAATTATTTAGTTATATGGTGAAGATTTGACAGATGAGATGCAAATAAGGATGAATGATATCCTAGAATTAGATAAAACTAGAAGAGAATCTATATTAAAGAATGCTAAGCTGTAGATACAAGTTAAGAACTTGTATGACAAGAGAACCACAGTAAGAATATTTGAGAAGGATGATTTGGTTCTTTTGTGAAATGCTAGGTTGGAGGATAAAGGAAAAAATGACAAATTTGATCCAATCTGGTTGGGCCCCTACAAAATTCATGATAGGTGGGGAGAGAACTCATATTTTATCAAAGAGCTTTCTGGTAACATTTTGGAATTGCCTGTTCATGGAAATTTTTTGAAAAGGTATTTCTCTTGAAGTACTATCTTTTCCATGAGCATTAGTTAGGTCTGTAAATATTCCCCTTTCGGTTGTGTGTTTCCCTTCCTATTTTCCCACTTTAGGTTTATGAGTTTCATTGTAAGTTTTTGTCTAGTGGGTAGTTTGCTTTCACTGAGACTCTTAGATCTCACTATGTCTGCGAGAGGCATACATCCCCAAATAGAGCCATTGTTAGTCAATTTTCTAGTCAATGCAAAAATCCTTTGAAAATTGCTATTTCCTACTTCATGTGTGAAGAAATAGAGTTTATCCATGTCAAAAGGGTTCAAAAAATCTTGTCTAAGTCTAAAACCCTACCCTTGTTCTATTTCTTCATTACCTTTTTCATGACTTAAGTTCCTCATTTTTGAACATGTTCTAAGTTATCATTGGGCAGGGCCATATCATTTATGTCTTTACCTAGCGTCCCCGACAATATTCTCCCAAGTCCTAGGGTGAATTTAATAGTTTCTCATCACCAGAACTCTTCCCGATGACCTCATTGGTAATAAAAAATCTTCATTTTAGAATCATGTGATGTCCATTCCTTTCTGATGAAACAAGAAGCATCGCCATATATGTTATAGATCTATTATAAATATTTCCAATCAGCATAAGATCCATCAATAATTTTATCGGGCATATAAAAGCTTTGGTGAAGATAAATATCAGGTGCTCCGATCCTTGACTGAAGCTTCAGGATATCTTATGATGATAAAACTATCAGAAGCAAAGGGCGATCGATAAGGAATGATTTTGTGCATCCTGATTGTTAATGAGGTTATTGGGGAGGTTTGTGGTTATACTTTCATCATGGTTGGTGGGTCTGGTCTTAGAGCTACAGATAAAGAGCAGTTAGATCAAGATGATCCAACGGTCGACATGATACCACAATGTAAAGATGCATGATAGTTACTCTTCATAGGATCACGACTGGGTGACACCTGTCCCATATGATGTCATCCTCACCAGTCTTAAAAAAGAAGTAAATCATGATTTGATTAGATTTAATCTAACAATGGGCACGATGCCTTGATCTAGAGATGCATGATAGTTATTCTTTGCGGGATCATGCCTTGCTATCGCATGTCCTGACTGACATCACAATGCATAACACAGGAAAGTAAAGTGTAGTAGAATCATCTTTGATTTGACTGTTGGTGTGTTACCATAATGGGAAAGTTCTTGATGGTTAGTGATCACGAGATCATGCTTGTCGTCCGATCTTCCATTAGTGAAAAGTGAATAAGTGGGGCCAAAGAGGATGTAGTTTGATTGTCATAAGATCTAATCTGATCAGATGAAGGGCATAAATCCTAAATGAGAAGTTGATTGAAAGTTACCAATTGTGGGATTGCAACAATCATCTGGTGTGCCAGGAAAGGTGGAGATCGACAACAATATTTTAAACTGATTCATTAATCGTTGTGGTTGGTTTTTTAAATTTTGAGTGAGGGTTTTCTGTGATAAGGAAGTTGGTGAGCCAGAAAGGAGAAATAAAATCAGATCCGATTATTCTCTAGTCATAAAGGATGGATTTACAGTTGAGAATTGAATCAATTCCATGGTGGTTGAGTCGTATGTGATCAAAGATATTATTTTCTTGATGCCCTGAGTCTGATATTTTGTAGGAGGTTTCTTATAGATGGAGCAATTATGATTTGGGATAAGTTGTCAATGAAATGAAGTCTCTAGTACATAGTGGTAGATAAGATATTATTTGGAAGATCTATTTTCTGTAGGGATTCAAAAGATCATACCCTATGTAGATGTTATGAATCCAATCTATTAGGAATAAGTGTAGAAACTCAAACGTTAGTCAAAACAAGCATGTGCATACACAACAAAAGATTCAAAACTCCACCTCCCATTGAACCAAAATGAGATCGCCCAAGCCCCGTTTGATTTGTTCATTTGTGGAGATATGTGTATGTGATCTCCATAACACAATGATAAGATCTCCAATGCATGCTTAAAGTGATTTAACTAAGACAAGAGGAGATCTCAAAATGGTACAAGACTAATATGAAGAATTATCTTGCAATAATGGATTCCAAATGATGAAGATTGAAGATGAAGATGATTTAAGCTATGATGTAAAAAGGAGGTCCATTTAGTCATTAACATGATATTGTGATCTAAATAACAAGAAATGGAAGCTAAATATGCTAAATATTAGTAAGATCTAGAGCTATTTTAACATGATAACAATGCATGAATACTTCTAATTGATTTTCTCATGGAAGACCTCCTATTTATAGGATTTGGAGGAAGGAGCTGGGGTTAGGAAGAAGGGTTAGAGTTAGGGGTAAGATTGAGGTTAAAGGTAGGGTTATGGTTAGAGGTAAGGTTGAGTTAGGCTCAAAGGTCAAAGTTGAGATAAGGGGCTCATAAATGGCATTTATGAGTGCCATGAATGCTTAGGGGATAAGAGTGTATGAGCAATAAATGCTCTTGGGTTAAGAGAGTGGTTAGGTGTTTGGAGTTAAAGTGGTTTTGACTTAGGACTTTCTAGAAGAGTTTAGAGGTTTGAAGGAATATTAAATAAATATTTGATTTATTTAAATACGATTTGGAGGGGAATATGTATTAAATGATTTTAATACATTTATGAAGGGAAAGTATTAAAATTTGATTTAAATACTTTTGGGAGGGATTCTTTAATTAAATATATTTAATTAAAATAGGAGAAGGGATAATGACAATAAAAACTAATTAATGATGATGTAATCAGGGGTTTTTGTAAAATAAAATATTTTTATTTGGCAAAGGCATTTTTAGGTGTCTACATTTTGCCCCTCTTTGATATGATGCCACAAGTGGCATGGTGTCAAAGACAAGAAAATAAGCTGCCCCATGCTAGAATTTAGAGGATAAGGGGTTGTGCCCCCTCGAGAAAATAATGCAAAGAGGAAATGTTATAGAATTTTCTCGAAAAGAACACAGAGGGAAGGGAAAGGATGAAGAAAGATGGGAAGGGGGGATAAATAGACGTCCTTCCAAGAGAAAAGATGCATGAATGCAAGATGATGTGAAATGCAGGATGAAGCTATATGAAGGATGCAAGAAGCAAGATTAATCTATATGATGTAGGATGGGGGATTTGAGGAGCTCATTGTCTTGGATATTTTCGAGAGCACAACCTAGTTTGGCATAGCAATGCTGGAGACCTACCAAGGTTACTGGGAACACAAGGCCTTTTCACTAGCGTTTCATAGGACTAACACAAAAAACAAGCATGCAAAGGGTTGCCCCAGCATCACACATGAAACCTGGAGGAGGCATGGTGGAAATGATGCTAGAGAAACCACAAACACACGACTGAATCACATGAAGAAGCAAAAGATCAAAAAGAACTTGCCCCATATTGTCCTCATTCGTAGCACACCATGATATAAATGATCATGGTGACTTTGAGGAGAGGAACAAAGAGAAGCCATAAAAGATTAACAAGATCCAAAGGACAAAATCCAAGCTCAAAATGATAACTCCAAAAGACATCCTTTTCCAAGGAAAGAGATTGATGGTTGATGGGGGAGATTAGGTCTGAACATAGCGAAGGATACATTGTCATGGACTCGGTTTGATTGCTTAGTTTGAATAATACAAAAGGATACATCTATGCAAACCTAGTTTGATGGAGAGAATGTTGTGTTTATTTCTAGAAAATGATGAGTCGAGGATAATCACAATGATCAAGGATAGTCGATAAAAGATGTTGCTGAAGTACAAGGTTGGGTGGGACAAGTTATCTAATCAAATACTGTTGCATGACTGACAAGGATATGTACAACAAGATGTGATGATATGTACAATGGATAGGGAGATATGCATAAGAGAGATCAAAAGATAAGCAAAGATCCAAAGGAGCGAATGAAATAACAAGTATCTCACACACATTTTTCCATAGGTAGGATGATGGAGGATGATCGATTTGTTGAGGATTGAGTTGTGGAGGATGGTGGAGGATTAATAAGTGTCTAGAATGAGTTGCTTCTTCCTAATGTAGGATCAAATAGGATTGGATTGTCAACCTATGATAGACTTTTGATCTTTGGAAGATGAGATTCTTGCCAGTGCATGCCAATCTCTTGCTCAAGATGATGAGGCCTACAAAGACAAGTACAAGATGCCCCAGACAATGCTTAGTCAAAGGGTAGTGCTGGGATGATTCTAATTTAGGATAAGCATTAAGAAACTCAAAGGATATGAAATGAAGTAGATTGTGGATGACTGGATAAGGATTCTTATGAAAAGATATAGGTAAGACACTCGAACCTCAAAAGGACCAAGGGATGATTATTGAAGCGCTTAGATGGATAGGTCATGATGACTCAAGGGATAATTGACACCAAGGATGGGACCTAAAGACACATATGTACAAATAAGTTTAGGTGGAGACATGATTGATGCTATGGTACAAGACTTAGGATAGGATGTACAAAGAATCTGGGGACAAAGATGATGCTGCAAAGATATGCTAGATGATGCCCTAGTTGGGCTGAAAAACCAAGACGGATGGATGGTGGATAGGCTTGATGATGGATGATGTGTCCTAAAATGACATGAATTTGGGAAGGATGCATCCCAATGATGATGATTGGATTGAGATCAAGACTTTCCACAAGACTAGGAGAAAGACTAAGGATGGGATTGGATGTTTTGGCTTGATCTTGGATGTTGAATTTTGGATAGATAGAGGGTATGGATAGGATTGGAAGATGTTGGAAGATTGCTAGGATATTTGAGATATGGATGAATGACATTGGACTTTATTAGGGTAGCCTATAGCTAGATACTAATGACAAGGGAAGATACCTGGTGATGGAAAGATGGAGGAAATGCTTGGGAGTTGTGGATAGAGGATTTTCTTGGGAGATTTGGATAGAAGATTTTCTTGGGAGATTTGGATAGAGGAACTGTTGAGGGATTTGGATGGAGGAAATGCTTAGGATTTGGATAAAGGAAATGTTGGGAGATTTGGATAGAGGAAATGTTGATGGATTTGGATGGAGGAAATTCTTGGGGATTGGATAGAGGGAATGCTTAGGATTGCTGATAGAGGGAATGCTTAGGATTGCTGATAGAGGATTTTCTTAGGATAGAGGAATGCTGAGGATTTGGGTAGAAGATATGCTGGTGGATTTGGATGGAGGAAATGTTAAGGGATGGTGATAGAGGAATTCTTGGGGATTTTGATGGAGGATGATATGGATTGGAAGATGGAAGATAAGGATTTTTATGGAGGAAGATTTGGATTTGGATGGGTCCCCGAGGAATATGTCACCAAGGAATAAGATGCACCCACTTAGGATAGTTCATGCATTTAGAGGCATTAGGAGGGGGTATGATTGGATGGAATATATGCCGATAAGAGGATGGGGAAGTTAGAGAGAAGCTTGGATAGTTGGTGGATAGAGGATAGGTGGCTGGAAGATGTGATAGAAATATGGATGCTGAAAGGTGACCAAAATCATGTATACCTAGTGATCTCTATTTTTTTATGAAGATCCAAAGGAGAATGAAGGAGGTGATAGACAAATGTGATGGAGGAGATGTTGGATAAGATGTGATAGAAGGGAATTGCCCCCAATTGCAGAGAGGAACTGGGGGTATTATGCATGACGCCCGTTTGCCAGGTTCTCATCATGGTACTTGTCCAAGGTGCTTGAATTGCCAAGTTTTCACCATTAGACAAATTTTTTTCTCTTGTCTTTTCTTTTTTGATATTTTTCTCTTTGATTTTTCCAATTTTTATGGATTTTTTGATTTTTTTCTAACTTTTTGCTAATCTTTTGTTGGCTTTCTGATTTTATCTGGATGTTGGTACAACCTTATGAGGACGGGGGGATTATGAAAAGGCATGGATAGGATGGGGGAGATGGGAGATATGGTGGTATAAAGTGTTTGGATGGAATGATGGGAATTGATCATGATAGGGGGATGTTGTCAGGACCAACATTGGCACATGTTGTGAGGAAGGTGGATGAGATGTAGAAGATAGAGGTGGATATGATGGAGGATTTGTGCTAGGAGATATTGGATTATAGGGACCCAAAATGGATGTAGAAGATGGAGAAGGGGAATGAGTAGCTAGGTGATTTGCAAATTTGGATGCTATTATGGACATTTCTTTTAGATGCATTGCATCTTTTTGCTTTGGGATCCACTTAGTTTTTGCTTTAGCTTTGGTGGGCCTTTGTGGCCTTTTGGATGTATTGGATTCTATTGTTGCTTTGATGCACCTTTGTGGCCATTGGGATGCATTAGATTCTACTTTTTCTTTGATGGACCTTTGCAGCCATTAGGATTTAGTAGATCCTTTGATTAGATTTTCTTTTCTTAAGCATGTTTTTTAGAGTGGACATGGCAATCTTTGGATCTTTGTGGATATTTCCCTTTATGCATTTTTGATATGGCATCCAAATTGCAAGGAGCATTCGAAGGAATATGAGGAGATCTGCGAGATGGAGAAGATATGGATGGAGAGATGGAAGGAGATTGGTAGATAGGGGATATGGGAATGTGCCTTTGTTGATCCTGACTAGGGATGTTTGGATTTTGGATGAAGGATTGAGTAGGATAAGATGGGGGATGATATTTGGGATGTAAGGCCCCAAAATGGATTTTACATGTGAAGGATATGTAATGGTAGATTTTGGGACATAGGGACCCAAAATGGATTTGGAGGATGAAGGAGGAATGTGATAGGTTATTTTGGGTTGCAAAGATGGAGGAGGAGGAATGACATTGTATTCTTTGGAGGGATGGTGGGAAGATTTAATGGTGTTTTTGGAAGGATTCTTGAATCTGTCTTTAGCTGTACCAACATTTATGGAGGAATTGCCTTCAGATGTGTGACCAATACCACATGATCATGGATGTTTCTTGTCTTGAATGGGCTCAAAATTTCCTTGTTCATGGGCACCTAAGCCTTTGCCTTGATAATTTCATTTCTTGAGCATTTTATCCAATCAAGGATACTTTTGACTTGGGGAATAAGATAAACTTCCAATATCAGGTGTCATGGTGGAAGATATGAAATTGATTTCTTCTGCTTCAAGTGGACTGCCATTTACAAATGTAAGTGGACCAAGAGGATAGAGTGATGGCAGTGGGATAGTTGTTAGAGGATCATCAAGTGGAGATGATGGGATGATAGGATCTTGGCTGAGATTAGGATATGGTAACAGATTTTGAGATGGAGAAATTGGGATGATAGGATCTTGGATTGTAGGGATTGGGAGCAATGGAACATGCAACAGAGGAAGTGAAGGGATAAGATCTTGATTTAGGTTAATGGGTATTTCAACATACTTTTGGACAAGATATTGACATGATTAGATTGTTGTAGATGGGGTGATGTAGGATGTATGGATGGATCCTTCAGAAGAAGTAGATGGAAAGATAGGAGTTTTTGCAACTGTGATGGCAGGAAGAAGGGTGAACTCTTCAGATGGTATGGATGGAAGGATGGGAGATTCTGCAATTGTGATGGCAGGAAGAAGGGTGAACTCTTGAGGCCCATTGAATGTGCTTTTGATAATGATAGGAGGAGGAGATGTGGATGGGGATTGGATAGGGTCAATAGATGGAAGGGACTCAATGATGTTAGGAGATGGAAGAGGATCAATAAGTGTAATATATGGAAGAAGAATAATAGATGGGAGTGATGGAGGAGGAATGATGGATATAGGAGATGGATGGGCCTCATTACCAATGTTTTCATATGAAGGATTGAGATGGAATGGATCATTAGCTTTGGGAGAGGGAGTTTTTGCTAGATTCCTTGTGAAATTCGTTGGAGACTTTCATGATGGGGATTGATTAGAATGTGTAGGAGATGGAGGGCTAGGATAGTCCTCACATGAAGATGGGGTGGAATATTGTAAACTTTCTTGAGGGGATGTTGGTGTAGATGAGGAGTTGGAGGATAGCATGACTAGATAGTTCACATAGGTAGTTTTAGAGGAAGATTATGAACTTGATTGACTATCTGATGAGGTAGGAGTGATGGATTGAGATACAGGATATGAAGTGGATTGAGGGATGCATTCTCCTCGTGAAAGGGGATTTGTGGCAATGTAGGTAAGAATGGAAGATGCTAGATTTAGATAGGATATAAAGGATGATGGATCAAGATAGGATGGGAGATTAGGATAATGGATTGGAAGACTAGGATTTCAGATTTGAAAATGGGTTGGAGGATAAGGACACGATGGAGGGTTTGGATAAGGGATGTAGCTAGTGGGGTTGCTGTGAAAGGATGGTGTTTTGGATATGACCATAGAAGGAGACGAAGGTGTGAAGGATGTATATGGAGGATATGTAGGCTCAATATAGGAAGAAGGTGCAGATGAATAGGATAATGGATTTCCCTTGTCAAAAGTAGGATAAGAAGAACTAGTGGATACATATGAAGGCATGGTAGGATAGTTTGGAGGAATTATTGGATAATGAGGGATGTTTGGATAAATCTTGCTAAGGTTTTTAAAATACTCATCATGATCAACAAGAATTTCATCATCATTGGCATAGGATGGAGGAATGATTGGATTCTGGAGGATGTTTGGAGCAAGCCTTCTAAGGTTTTCAAAGTGCTCATCATGATCAACAAGACTTTCATCATTATCAAGATACGATGGAATAAGAGAAGAGACATAATAACCAAGCTCATCATAATAGTTTTGAGAAATGCTAACTTGCAGATGAGCTGGATAGGGATGAAGGATGAAGATGGTTTGGAAGACTAAGGCTTAGATTAGGATGACTGAGAAGCTCAGACTAGGATTGGATTTGGCTCACGACAAGAGGAAAGACTGACTCTAGAGGAAGATGGAAAGGGGATGGGGGATGACCGAGATGACTTTTCTAACCTAGGGAAGGAGGACAAGACTGGATGGGGAAGATGCGGGATGAGAGGAAGACCATGATTCAGAGACTTGGATGACGAGATTTTGCAAGCTTGGATGACTTGTGGATTTGGATTGATTGGTTTTCATATGGCAAAAGGATTTGGTGTGTAGAACTCTTTGTTTGTGTATGTTTCAACAGATGTTTTGTATTGAGTTTAAAACTTTGAAAAACACATTAAGCAAAACTACCTAGGAGATAGGTTAGTATCAAAATATTTTCCCACAACTTGATATATCAAAAAGGAATATATATGGTGAGTAATCTTAAGGTGATTCGGGAAACCACTTGGATTGATCCTTGCACAAAGATTTTGATACCTTCGAGAGTAGATCGGGAAGCCTCTGATTAATAGGTATCTGATTTGATCTATGGTGTCCTCCCAATTGGTTTGTACATGCGTGACTCACATCAGAGACTAGTTGACCATGCCAAAATATTAGGGATATTCACCTACTTTGGGCTACCATCAACACGCATCGCCCAAGCTTGAGGGGATGAAGTGAGAGTTTTCTCAATGCTTTATTTCTATACCAGCTGGGGAAGTACCAGTTTGAAGTCATTCTCCAAAGAGGAAGCATTTTTATCTTTAGAAAGGCTTCTCTAGAAGTAAACCAAGTGAACTCATCCAAGTTCAACCTTTTTTACGTCACTTAGCTAACAAGGATTTTGCAGAATTGAAAACTTCTAGAAAGTACACCAAGAAAGGGTTCTTTTCCAATTTGATTTAGTGAATTGAAATGAAGATTTTTCCAAGCACATGTGTTGAAGATTTTGATTTGTTCATATTTTTTAAAGACAAAAGAGATTTTGAAAGAGATTGCAAGTTTTTTTACCTTTTGCATTCAAGATTGAGTTTGCTTTCTAAGATCCTAAATTAAACTTTGAAATGAAAATGCTTTGCTTTGTTTTCTTTTTGGTTATTCAAGATTATGTTTTTTCTTTAGGACTCAAATGTAAAGACTTTTGATATTGACTTTAATTCATTTCTTTAGGGCCATTCAAGATTTTGTGTGTTAAGATTCACTTTTAGAGCCAAAAATGAGGTGTTCCTAGATTGTTTAGGAATGCATAAAACTTTAAAACACTTCAAGATTTATTTAGGTGAAGTTCATTTTAAATCCAAAACCAATGTGAAGATGCAAATAAATGAGGTTTTTTTAGCCTTTTTACAAAGATATGCAGATTCTTTCAATTAGCCATTCAAGATTGAGTGGGAGTTCATTTTAAGCTTTAAATACACAGATGTGCAGCTATAGTGAACAAAAGAGTAGTTTTAAGTAATGAATGCATGAAAACACATGACATATGCACAGAAAACACAGATGCATAGAAAACCTAGATGAATGCACTAAAAACACAAACAAATGCGTAGAAAATATAGATGAATGCACAGAAAGCATAGATGAATGTACATAAAACATAGATGAATGTGTAGAAAACAAAGATGAATGCGTAGGAAAACACAGATGTGCAAAAAAACCCAAACAAATGTGCAGAAAACACAAATTGACAGAAAACACAGATGGAGGTGAAGAAAACACATATATGCAAAAAACATAAATGAATGCGCATAAAACATAGATGCACAACTAGATATGATGAATGCACAACAATATTGAATAAATGTGCAATTATGGCAAAAAATGTTTGAATGCACTGTTCTGAGTAGCGAATGCACAGTTTCTAGTAATGAATGTGCAAAAATGATACAAAACTTTGCAGGACGACCGAGTTTTGGAGTTTTTGAAGTAGAAGATCAAGATAGGGGTCCCACCGGGCATGCCAAAATATAGATGCTATGAATCCAATCTGTTAGGAACAGGCGTAAACACTCAAACATTAGTCAAAACAAGCATGTGCATACACAACAAAAGATTCAAAGCTCCACCTATGATTGAACCAAAATAAGAGCACCCAAGCCCCATTTGATTTGTTCATTTGTGGAGATATGTGGATGTGCTCTCCATAACACAATGATAAGATCCCCAATGCATGCTTAAAATGATTTAACTAAGGTAAGAGGAGAAGCCAAAATGGTACAAGACTAGTATGAAGAACTAGCTTGCAATAATGGATTCCAAATGATGAAGATTGAAGATGAAGATGATTTAAGCTATGATGTAAAAATGGGGTTCATTTAGTCATTAACATGATATTGTGATCTAAATAACAAGAAATGGAAGCAACATGCTAAATATTAGTAAGATCTAGAGCTATTTTAACATGATAACAATGCATGAATACTTCTAATTGATTTTCTCATGGAAGGCCTCCTATTTATAGGATTTGGAGGAAGGAACCGAGGTTAGGAAGAAGGGTTAGAGTTAGGGGTAAGGTTGAGGTTAAAGGTAGGTTTATGGTTAGAGATAAGGTTGAGTTAGGCTCAAAGGTCAAAGTTGAGATAAGAGGCTCATAAATGGCATATATGAGTGCCATAAATGCTTAGGGGATAAGAGTGTAAGAGAAATAAGTGCTCTTAGGTTAAGAGAGTGGTTAGGGGTTTGGAGTAAAAGTGGTTTTGACTTAGGACTTTCTAAAGAGTCTAGAGGTTTGGAGGAATATTAAATGAATATTTGATTTATTTAAATAGGATTTAGAGGGGAATATGTATTAAATTATTTTAATACATTTATGAAGGGAATGTATTCAAATTTGATTTAAATACTTTTGGGAGTGATTCTTTAATTAAATATCTTTAATTAAAATAGGAGAAGGGATAATGACAATAAAAACTAATTAATTAATTAATTAATTAATTAATTAATGATGATGTCATTAGGGGTTTTTGCAAAATAAAATATTTTTATTTGGAAAAGGCATTTTTAGGTGTCTACACCCTAATTTTGCAGCTTGGCTACGAGGGTTTTTAAATGTAATGAATATCAGATTTGTTTATGATATTTTTTGATTATTTTAGGGCTATCTTCCTTGTCACTTCTGTAGTAACTCATTTCCTTATTTCATGTTACGGTGGTTGATAGTGTTGCCCTAATTTTTCCCTAAATGACCCTAAGCTTGTTGCAATCCTTGGTCTTATAAAAGGATTCCCAAGGTCATTTGGTGGTTGTCTTTTCTCGAGTTAAAGAACCAGTCTCTTCCCAGTTGCTCCTTTCTCCGTTTGTAGACTGACCTGACTGCAAGAACCAAATAATAAATAAAGTTCTACTAGTTTTCAGTCAAGAATAGGTAGAAGAGGTCTGTAACCCCTCTGTTTCACATATGTCCTAATGAATCATACAATTTTCTTATTTATGTGTAGAGTATTCTATGTTCAGTACTTCACTTTTGTATCAGTTCCATGGTAACTAATAAAAAGATTACATGAATTGCTTTGAAATCTTGTCTCCTACTTTAATGGTTTGTAATTTCCTATTATCTTGTGAATTGACAAGCTCAAGTCCATAGTTGCAGATTTAGTTATGTATGTCTTGATATGCTTTGTTGTTAACTCAGGAAGTTAAGTAAATGCTTGGTGTAACTTGGCAAAATTGTAGGGTATCAAGGAGGATTGTTGTAAGTAATGAGGTTCTTAGTACAATTTGATTTTCAATTGAAAGGTGAATAATATGAATCAATAATACAGTGAGGAATTTTTCTGAATATGCCCAATGGATAAGGGGCTGATCACAAATATTTTGTCAAATAGATGTTCTTTCTTTTCTATTAGTTCTACCCCTAAAACATCAAATTCCAAATCTTAAGTCAATAGTTGTGGACTTAATAGAAAAAGTCCATGCTTTATTTGTGAGTAATTTGGTAGTGTGTCTAGCTTCACATCCTATCCCTTTGTGTCACAAATAACACGAAGTATGGGCACCTATCTGCTTTGTGAGGATTAGTGGAAAAGTGAAATTAAGTGATCCTAATCCTAGGTACACCCACCTAAATTTTGCAGAGTTCAAAGTGTAGAAATCCCTTGTGCTTTGTTAGTTGGTCCTTGTTCTTGTGTGAATGTATTGATTGTGGGAAGTAAGATAACCCATAGGTGCATCTCTACATTTCCAAGGTTATTAAAGTCTTTCTAAACCAAGAGCCAACATGTGACATGCAACATTTCTTTCCAATAATAATCCTAATTCTAATGCAACTGTAAAATTCCAGATTTTACATATGGGCTCCCTATATGGAGAATACATAATCATACACAAATTCTTGAAACTGAATAATCCTTGGAGGAAGATTAGATCATCATACAAAGGGTATGCGCAAACCAATCCACTCAATGTGACAAACATGATTCTCGACTCTGTTATAAATGCTATGTAGAGTGCATCTCTTCCAAAGAATCTTGGACATATTTGTGAACAATTGTATCTCAGGAACTCAATTTTATATAATGGTCATCATACAGATGTTACCCAGATAATGTTCCTTTTTCCAAAATATTCTATATATTTGGGCATAATCAGAATTCATTTGTCGAAATGTTTCTCTATAAAGCAACCACAAAACCATTGAATACAATTCTCTATTTACTTTGACTATAGATGTAATCCATTCCAAATTATGTGTGTCACAAATTGGTTATATTCTTATAAGGGAAGAGGCAATGTTTGTAGTGTTTTGAGTGGAGGCAAATGGAATTGTTAGGCCTAGCTCCCAAATTGCCCTCGGTCCCTAACCATGGTTCAAGAAATCATTAAATATTATGAAGCTCAAGGAAATGGTTGACTTCCTGACTTGGTCGACAACTATATGCATGGCACCTACAAAGCTTTAGACACAAAGAAATTTAGACATCATAATCATTAGTTGTTGTTCATTGACACCAATAGATAATCCATTAAAGCTCTATTGGAACATCATAATTTTGGCAAAATTTTGATTAAAAATGTACAAATAAGACTTTTTTTAGCCTATCTAGTCATCACCAAGATTTTTTTTGAAGCTATCAAAATTTTCTTATAAAAATCTCAATAGAGATAGTGGCCTTGATTCAAGATAAAAGACCCACATCTGCCCATTAATTTTACAAATACAATACATTTCAGAAAATATTGTGAAGCATATTTATTCTAATCATATTTAAGTCACAAAATTGCTATATCGGAAAAAGTGCAAGGGAGTTACACCGATTGCGGAAACAAAAGTAAAAAATACATATACAAGGTGTTATTGACAGAACAACCCCAACAAAGAAGGAAAATGCTTCATCGTAGAATTTATAACTATCAGTGGAGGATTGTACTAAAAACCGATAACCTTGGTTATGCTGATGAGCATTATCAACAAAGGGATGTGTTTGTTGTAGTGATGAAGTAGCTCTTTAGAAAGGCTTACTAAAAGATACATCAAAGGAACATCTTGTATGTTACACCGATAAGAGATGAATAGAAGCAAAGAGAGATTTTGGCGTAAGGTATGGTGATAGACTTCAGTGGGGAAACAAACAACTATCAATATGAGAAAAAATACTCTTCGATAGTGTATGACACAACGATGCCATTACATCCGGAGAATATCAGATTGATGAGATAAATGAGTAAAATATTGAGGAAAGTCACTGCGATAATATAAAAATATAAAATCCCATCAGTAATTGTTTCATTGATGAGATTCATCAGTGAAACTATTTTTATCAGAGAAACAAAAAGTATCGAAGTCCAATGGTAGAAGTTCCTTCAATGAGAGGCATCGGGAGGATAGTTCAAAAAGTTACACTGATGAAAAGGAAAAGAGCTAATCGACGGAAGTCACAATGAAAAGTCCATCGGCCAAACTACAACTATCGAAATGAAAAATAAAATCCCCATTGACAATGCAAGTTACCTCGATGACTCCATCAGAATGATACATTCTTTACTTTGTCGATGGTCAAATGTTATAACAATAAAAGTTGTCAAAGGAACCAAAAAAAGGGTTCCCTGACATTATTAGCTCTACTGAGGGGAACTGAGTGATCGGTGAATATTTCCCCGATGAAATATATATGGAGTGAAGGGTTATATAGTGGATCGGGGAAGGTTTTGTCGATAGTAAAAAAGGTACCCAAACAACATAAAATATATCAAGGGGTCATATGAAAGGATTCACCAATCGAGCGGGAGGGCTTATAAATGGCGCAAACTTAGAACACGTCAGTGTATCACATAAAGGGCTTTAGTGATGACAACGGTCGTCTTGTTGAACATTTTGAATTTCAAAACATTGAATACACAAATTGCACTGGTAACAAATCGTTCACATGACCAATTATATCAAGAGCATTCAATCAGATTTAGAATTCATGTTGCGTAATTGCGGATGGTAATCAAGTGAAGAGGAGAAACGATAGAAATCAGTGAATGAATGTACAACAACACAAAGTGATAAAGTGCAAGTAGGTTGTGTTGTATTCTCTGCTAAGCCTATTTTTTGTAAATTCCTTAAGTGTAGTGATGGAAAACCCTAGTAACTCAGAGAAAATGGAAAAATAATAATGACAATACATGAAAGAAACAAAAATGGAAATCCCAGTAGCCAGAAAACTGCACCAGTGCATGCTTGATTAGATGGAGGGATCTAGTCCAAAATATAGGAAATCAAAACAACATGTCCCCGACTCTGAGAAAATAGAAGATAGACAGAAGGATGTGGGGATGTTTGGACAAATTTGATAGGTTATGAATTTTTTATCTTCCATTTTGAGGAGAAATAACTGAGAACCCATCTACAACCTCTGGAAAATAAATCTGGTAAATTTGTAGTTCCAAATGTGTTTGTTAATGTTGATCTGATCAAATTACTTGTAGATCGTTACAACTTAGAGAAGAGGAATATTTGTAGCTTTCAAGGTGTATCTTTTGTTTGGGTTTCCAAGAATGTAGTGAACAAAGTGTTTGATTTGGATGACCTTCCAAATTATAAGATAAATTTCCATGACCTAGAAGTTGAATATGCTAGATTGGATACTACATATAAGGAGGGGAAAATTCTTTTACATAGGCTCAAAATAGAAACATAAATTCCTTTGAATGACGAGGATGGTCCTCCATTCAATATTGCTTTGTTTGAACCATATTTAAAACTAACATACTATTTGGTAAGACAGGTCGTAGGGGCGGAGGTTCTGGAATTCATAAAGAATGATAGATATTGGGTTAAAAGATATTAAAGAGAACCCTGAACATATTTATTTCAAACATTACTCAATCCTTATGCATATGGTTCTCTTTTACAGACAAGATTTTGGCATATGGCATGAAGAGATTAGAATAAGACAAACAGATAAAGAAGGGTTTATGATGTCTATTCAGTTATGGACATCCATATGGGATTCAAGGTATATTGAGTCTCATTATCTTTTCTTTGAATAATTCCTTGTGAACATAATTTACAGGATGTATGGCCATCCATGGAACTATTCAATAATAGATGAAATCAAGAAATTCATAAGACCTAAATAATTTGATGAAAGATTGAAAGTTGATCATATTTGGGTCACTCAGAGACCTTATGAAGTTCTTCATCAACCTTCACATTCACACTTTCCATAATTTTGTTTAGTCTTTTGTTGTAGCACTGATACGCTTTGATTCTTATAGAATAACCTAGAATTTTTCCTTCCTCAACTCTACTATCAAACTTTCCAAGATTGTTTTCATCTTTCTGAATGAAACACTTTCTACCAAATATTTTGAAGTACTTAACTGTAGGTTCTCTTCTATGCCATTACACATACAAAGTCTTCCCATATTTCCTTTAGTACAGTTGTTTGTTAAGCGTATACATAGCAATATGTGTTGCCTCTCTCCAGTAGATCTTTGGTAGACTCACTTCATTCAACATGGTTCTTGTTGCCTCATGAATTGTTCAGTTCATCCTTTCCACTACACCATTCTACTGTGGCATTCTAGCCGTTGAAAATTATCTCTTAATGCCATGTTTTTTACAATAAATTTCAAACTTATCAAAAGTAAACTCTCTTCCTTTGTCAAATCTCAAACATTTTATCTTTCTACCGCATTCATTTTTAACTCTAGCCTTGAATATTTTAAACTTCTCAAATGCCTCATATTTTTCTCTAAGAAAAGAAACCCATGTCATCCTTGAATAGTCATCAATAAAGAGTATAAAGTACCTTTCACCTTGAAAGCTCCTTGTTCTGGTAGACCACAAAGATCAGAGTGCACAATCTCCAATACACCGGTAGATGAATATTATTTTTCCTTGAATGATTCTCTTCTCTGTTTTCCTTCTTGACAACCCTTACAGATAATGTTTTCTAGTTTACGTAGTTTGGGTAGATCTCATTTTGCAGGAGATGAGCTTATTCTCGCCAAGTTATCAAAATTTGTGTGACACATCCTTTGATGCCAAAGCCAATTATCATCATTCTAAGATAGTAAAAATCATTCTTCTAATACTCCTTCCAGTTGGTACATATTCCTTCCTATTCTTTTTCCTAATGCAATTTGGTCTCGTAATCTCTTCTTGATTTCACATCCTTCATTCTTGAAGATAACATCATATCTATTCTCATGCATCTTTCCAACACTCAATAGATTATGATATAAACCCTTCGGATAATAGACATTGTCAGTGTTATTCTTTCCATCAAAAGTAATAGACCCTCTACCGACAATATAAGTAGCCTTATAATCACAAAATCTAACAAGAACATCATCATATTTGTCAAGTGAAACAAAATTACTCTTATCTCTAGTCATATGATGAGAAAAGCCACTATCATTTAACCATTCATTTCTATTTCTTCTAACATATAAATAAGTTTCAACATCATCATCAACCTTAGCAAAAATGTTAGAAATATCAATTTCCCGTTTCTTATCCTTTTCAGCATAAAACAAGCAATCTTATGTTTCTGAATCATCATCTGAAATACTAGCATCTTCATTCACATAGTAAGTGTTCTTATTAAACTTCTTCATTTTTTGTTTGGGACCCTTCTTTGGACATCTGGTAGCCAAATGATAAATTTTACCACATGAAAAACATTTTAGAGGTAGCATACCTTTATACTTGTCGGTACCTTTCTTCATGCCTTTAGTTTCAATTGTATCATGTGTGATTTTGTGCTATCTATGAGTGATCTCATATGGTGTATTATGTCTTGATCTTTATTTTAGTTGACCAAAAATGTGATGTCTGTTATTATAATTTAGTCTAATTTACTTGGTCACCTTATGTTCTCTACTATGATTGTTCTACGTTCTGGATGATTATCTGGATTATGTTACTCCATGTTTGGAGATGGATGTCATTGATGTTGTGATTATCGTTGGTCTTGTGATATGGGACTATAAGGATTGTTATTATTTTATCGAGATATCCATTATGGGATGGATGATCTTTGATAATGTTTAGATTGAGATGGACTATTTGATCCTTGTATAGGATGCGTTGTTCTCTACTATGCTCCATTATTTTACTTTGGTAATTATCATGATTTATGATTTATGAGAAGCTTTTGTGGTTTCAATTTTGTCTTCTTCTTTTTCTTTGATTGGAGCATTAAGGTAGGTTATTTGAGTGTATAGATGGGAAGTAGCTTATGTTGGAGGCGTCAAAGCCTAGAAGTGGCTACTTGGGTATCCTTTGCAAGTTACTTAATAAAGTGATTACTTAAATACAATGAGAATTTAAAATGAATTAATAAGATGTTTGTGTTCCTCACTCATTCCTTGAGCACTAGTACAGGCTATTATTGGATTATAGAGAGGGGGGGGGGTGAATCAGTAATCCTTGATTCTTTGTACCTTAAAAAATTTTCTCTGATTAACTCGGTTAAACATAATTCACTATTTACTAACAATAGTAAATAAAATTTAACAATCACTAAATCATTCATCACATGTAACACCAGTATTTAATGTGGAAACCCAACTTTGGGAAAAACCACTGTGGAAATTGTCACCCACTAAAGAAAATACTCTTCTGAAGTATAATTGGTTAAGAGTCAATCTTGTTAAAGATTACAATACACACTACTAGGTGTGAGTCGGTCAAGGGATTTATCTTAGATCTATTAGGATCTTCACCCTGTTAGGAGTGGCCTAGTTAGAGGCTTCAAACACTCTTTAGAATGTTACCTTTTGCAAGGATTTTACAATAAGTCTATTAAGTCCACTTAGTTAAGAGATTTCTTTTTACAAATGCTAATAAGCAACAGTAAATAATTTGACCTGTAAATTCACAACTATCTTTGCATAACTAGATCCTTTGTGCACTCTTCTATCTTCACTTTAATCCTCCACTTTCCACTGGCTTCAACACTTCATCAAATCCTTCTTTCTGACTCAGAATCTATCTTTTCCTTCTTCATTGTATCAGTCAGTGACTCTTCAACTCTTCAATTTTCCAGACATTTGTCCATACAAATCCATCCTTTATATAGATATGTTTTTTCTGCTTAATCTCCTTTATTACATTTTTCTTTGATCAATCTCAATCATTCAATTCATTATACCTTGAATCTGGATCTCAATAACACATTTTACCTCACCTAGGAACTTGAACTTCATTGAAACTTGTTCCTTCTCTTTTAACCGTTTAGATCTAAGCCATAGATCATCACCTTGAATTTTTCTGATCGTAGATCTCTCTATCCGACTTTCCTTATCATCATGATCATCTAGCTCATCATAGCTAATCATTAAATATAGTTCTAATCCTTGTATTTAATTTATGTTCCTTTCTCGGTGGATAACTTTGAATTTTGGTTAACTTCGCTCAGTGTCTAAAACTTTCCTGCTCGGTGACTAGCGTTCCTTTGAATTTATCGAAACATACTTCCTTTTACCTTTTACCTTTACTGAGTGACTTTTTGTGCTTGACAGCCAAAAATGTTTTGCATACCAACTTGACAAATCTTCATTACCATCCTTTACCGACTTGATATAATCATATGTTAGATAGAAAACAATTATATCAACATAACCTTACCATTTTCTAATATGTATCAATTGCCTAATTAAGTTCTTCATCTTCATAACATCTCACTTCTTCCTCTTCTTAACTCATTCACACTTATATCATACTCTGAATGATATGGAAACACACTATAAACCAAATATCAATTGTTTGACTTCAATGACAAGATAATAACTGATCTAACCATTCTACTATCTTGTATTCCTCTGATCTTGGTCGGTCTTCATCATCATCACCATCAGTTATGGTAACAACTAGATGGTTAGTGAGAAGATGCTAGCTGCATGTGTGGATTGGATGAGGCATAGTTGGTAGCCTTGTCTGTACATGAGGTTATTGATACCACATAGAGTCACTAGGGGGCCAGGGTCAAGAGAGAGTAATGTTAGAATAACTCTAGAGTTGACTTATGTGATGACACTTCCCTTTATGCATCTTAGGTTTCCTACATGTGTTGGTTTCCTCTGGTTGGGTATGTTTTATCTTTGTAGTTGGTGTTGTACCTCTTTGAGATAGAGATATTTCATGATCCCTTGCCTAGGTGTTGTATTGTGTTGGATTTTATGATTGGCATCTAAGTGAGATCCATTGTTATCTCCTCAACATGGTGGGAGTGGACCTTTGGTTCCACGTTGTTGAGTGGTAGTGATTATTTTACCATTTGAGATTTTGACGTCCTTGTACTAGTGTTGGATGATCCTTGTAGAAGTTGTATCTTCTTGGGTGACCCCACAATAGTGGGTTACACTTTTTTAGACATGTTGATTTTTGTTGAAATCACACATTTTTAATAAAATATGATTATTTAAGCCTTGAGAGGTTCCATTTGAAGGAATTAATTACAAATGGTTAGCTCAAAGCCTCTTAGATAAAAAAAAATTGATATAACCTCTATACTCCTCATTCATACCTGCAATGGAGTCTTCTTCACACCTATTAAAATGCTGACAAAAAATCAATTTGACTTTATCTTTTGGGAGATCAAATGAATCAATTTGACAAACCTATCTATGTACTATGGTACTAGTCAGAAAAATCTTTCCAATGATTATAATGTTAATATATATTAGGTTTATTATGACTTTGTATTTTTAGTTTCACTAAACATAGATATTTCACCGTATGTGTACAGATGTTTGATGCTTATGGAAAAATAGTAAATGAGAGAAAAAAATTCTAAAAAATATCCATGCCCTAGGTATTTAAGTTCTCTTTCCATAAAAAAAATAAAAAATGAAATTGGACAAATACACGACAAGTTAGAAGCTATGTAGTCAAGGTATGTCAAAATTACGGTTTAGTCAACTTCAAACATTAAAAAAATATGAAATAATAATGATAATGTCATCAAACCAATTGCATGCCCTCCGTATGGATGTTACAAAACTAATTTCAAAAGAATCAAATTGATATCTATTCTAGAAACAAAGTTATGCTCTATGAAAATAATGTAACTCTTTGAAAATGACGTTTTCAGCAACATACCAATTTTTGTGGGAGAAAGAAAAAACAATTCAAATCAAATCAAAAAAAAATAAAAAATATATATTTAGAATCTAGGCAGAAAATCTTAAAAGACTCTAATTTACTCCATCTTTTGATTTCAAACGGTTTAACGACAATATGCATTTGAATCTAATTTTTTTTTTCAAAATGTAGAGTTCAGTGTCCGTTCAGGCAAAAAAGTGTAACCCACTATTGTGGGTTCACCCTCTTGTTTATCATTGGAGACTTACTCTTATCTTTCATTTATTATATTATACTTGTACTTGGGTTATTAGTACATAACATGCGACTTGTGTAGTGGATGTAGTTTCATTGTGTATACTTTGTGGTATCAACTGTATTTATGTTCACATTTATATGATCATGTAGTTATTGTTATTTGCACATGTGAGATTTAGTTCTTGTAGTTATTCTTAGTAATTAATTAACACTTAAGTAATTCTACGTCAAGAAACCCTTTGGATTTGTAATCTATAAATGAGTTACACTTATGAGTATGTATTTTGTTTATGTTATAAATTACTTCCACTTTCCAACTCAAACGTGCTTAACTACATAATTTCCTCCATGATTAAGCACCATGTTAGGATGTGCTCGAGATTACTTTATTAAATCAAAGATTTTAAAATCCTCTTTGTGCAATCTATTATTGTTCGCATTCTGCAATCATTTCATTTCATTCTTTTGGATGACATCTCTTCTTTGGCATTTTGTCAAACATTTCACCTATGATGTTCATGATTCCTCATTTTGCATACTAATCGATTATAGCATTTCCATTTCCAACTATGATATCATAAAATAATCTCCCTTCCAATTTGCTTTGGTACATGTCCATACCCTATTCAAAAATCCCATTTGGCACAAGTAGGTTGAATTCTAGCAAAGGTTTTAAAATTTGGCTTTAAACTTGAAGTTTGTGAACAAATTTTAGCAAACAACATTACGTGCATATTTAGCAATTATTTCACTCATTCCTTGAGGTCACATCCTATCAAACAATTTTATAGTGATGACTATGATTCCACAGTTCATATGTTTAGAGATATTTGGTCAAACATGTTAGTTGGTTTGTTAATGATTCCACATTCTCTTGTATATCTACTAAAGCACATCCAACTATAATCTCTAGCAAAACAGAATCCTCTTCTTTGGGCTTTCATGGATGTTGATACTCTGTTAGTGTTTCCCATTGCCACATTATTAGGAAGATGCTAACAAGGGTTATGGAGTAAATTTTTACATCTACCAATTACAATTTCTTTAACGTTTTCTAAAACATTTTCAGAAAATTGTTATATGCAATATATTGCAATCGTTAATTTTGTTAGTAAATAGATTTGTCCTTCAAAATTAAATGAACAAATTAACTCTAAACGCCCAAAATGAAGGACAAAGAGCACTAACAGTTGGATGAGTTATCATTAATTGATAACTATCCTCTGAATTGAGAGGTACAACTCCCTCTTAATATTTACAATGAATGGAATGAAATGACTGAATGTGTCTTTAACCAGAAGACATGAAGGCAAAATGACATTCACTCATCAACATGAGATGAATTTAAATATAGATTTAAATATAAAAGAAGAATAAACAAAAATCCTATAGACGGCCTGATTAAACTTCCTAATCACAGAGAGATAAAAAGAAGAATTTAACATTCAATCTTGCACATATAAGTATGTAAGACCAACTGATCTCACAAAAGATATACACCTGATACCATGAGACTGCAAGAACATATCTGAAAATAGGAATGAGACAACCAACAAATTAATTTCATTCAGAGAATTACAATTCCATACCAACGGATTTTTTTTTAAAAAGGCACTTCTCCTCAATTAAGATAATAAGCAAAATGACCAACTGATAATTTTGCTCCTACCCCATGAACAAATTTACAGAATAAAATATTATTTCTCCCCTCTTTGGTACAAAGCAGTGAAAATAAACCCTCTTCTGCTACCTACGGACTATCGAAGAGCCCCCCCCTTTTCTTCTTCCATAACCGATTCCCTTTAATAGACTCATCTTGGCCATTTTTCCTCCTTTGGTAGTCTTTTTTAGTTATAGAATAACTGATTCTTGGAAGCTATTGTGAAATTGTTTTATAAAATTCCTTATTCTTTCTAAACTTCCCCAGTAATTATAATGTCCAAAGAAATAAACATTATAAACCAAATGCCTATACTATTTACATTTACAAATTAGTCATCAGGCCTATTCATTACACATATGAGTTATATCTTAATAATGTTTGAGAATAAGAAACTCAATTGCTTCTGGTCACCTTGGATAGACCTGTACTCAGTCAATCATATCTTTAGAAGGAAACATCATTTTTCTAATCTCCCCGGTTAAGGTCTGCGCAACTTTCCTACACATAACATATCCCAAAATGAGAAAAATCCAACTGTGGAAAACAAAGATATGCCCCTCGCACCGAGACTGCTTTTCTACTTCGATAAAATTTGAGATTACAAATTGTTTAAGAAATCCTTTCAAAAGATCCTCATCTGCTATACTATATGAATTATTTTATAATGTATCTTGGAATTGCAAAGGCTTTTAAATGTTCTTAAACAATAAAGAGTCATGATCCAATTTTATGAAGGTCATTATCTTTATTACTGATACTCAACCTGGGATCATGCCTTTTCTTATCAACTTCTTATTAATTAATCATCATGGTGGAAAATGGTGGACAAATATAATGTTTGGAATTTAATATTAGACCCCTTCATGGTATTCATGTGTCCCAATATCAAAACTAAACAATTCTCTTATCTGTTTCAACTTTACTTTCCATTCGACAGTCACATATGAGAGCTCAACCAATTGCTTTCACTACTATGTCTGATGGTGAAAGTCTTCTCTTGACCATGAGACACGTGTACCCATATCTACCATATTTTTGGAGATTGCATGACTTTGAACTTTAAATGTCAAACTTCTCACCCTCTAAAATCGGACCTTGAATATTTGAATTCTGAATTCTAAACTTTGAATTGAAAGACTTTGCACATTTTAAACTTTGCCTTTTGAATATTGAATATTGAACTTTGAACTTAAGGTTCAATATGCAATTAAAAAAATACTTAACGTATGTTAATCTTGAATTTTACATAAGAGAATTTTTGACTGGCAATAGGTGGCTCTGACTGGGAACGTGGACTGAAAAGGACATGAAGAATCCAACGTCTCCGGTAAAGAAGACTAGTGCCTTATCCATTGGGCAGCGGAGTCAAAGCTAAGAACAAGGAACTGCTTGCAAAAGGGCAGAGGGAAGTAGGAAAGCCAACAAACCAAAGCAAACTATGAACACACACAAAAAAAATTGACTAACTATGTACATGGTCACAAGACCCTATTGAGAATATGTACAAGATTTATCATGTAAATCCATTAACTGGCTAGGAGAAAAAGGTACCTTTCCAGAATAATGGATTGTAGCCAAGTGATGTGACTCACAATTCTTGTCACCCAACGAATCCCTCTAGGATAAATTTATGATTTATAGAAAGTAACAATAATTGATATGTAGGTATATTCAGACCCAAATAACCACTTGCCATAAAAAATTTCTGAATCTTCTTGAGTCCCCTGCAAAGTGTCACTCAAGAAACTTCCTATTCCTGGATGAAAACAATAATGCCCAACAACTTATAGAGGAAGGGTTGCACCATCTTTAAGATTTTCAATGTTAAAATTATTACTTATACCAAGATTCCCATTATCCACACCAAGCTTGGAGTACGATGAAATTTTAGTAGGCATAACATTCATACTAGTTGGAAAAGAATCACTCCTCTGTACTGCAATTAAATTTGAAAGTTCTTTATCAAAAACTAATATATCAGATGAATTAATACCTGAATCTCTTGCATGGGAGTCCTCTTGTTCAATGGACGACAAAAATAAGCCTATAATCTCTTTCTCATAAAGAGAATTGCTATCCAAGATTTCAAACAATCCTTCCAGTTGCGACATTTTTGGATCATGATCATTCCTTTGCTCTATATTCATTTCAACACTTTCTTTTTCGGTAACATTTTCAGATTTAGAAAAATCTTTAATAGAGCAAGGTTCCACTTCATCTTTATTGTGAGCTTCATTAGACAAGTGATCTTCCAGCAGCATTGATGTATCTTTTTCCAATTTATTTTCATCATAGGAATGAAATGAAATTTCATCAATCAAATCAGAAAACTCAAAAAGAGGATTATCCTTGACCTTTGAGTCTTTATAGAATTCTATAGATGAGTATAATGGATTCAATCAGCCCCCAAAAAAATTGCTATCAATTTGTTTTAGTTATTGTCCAACCACTGAAATATCAATTTTGATTTCCTCTTGAAACACAAAAGGAGCATTAAAATCTAAAGATTGTTCTTGCAAACTATAGGATAAACCATTATTGTGATATATAGCTGAAGACAATAGTTTTTGGATACTATTGTCCACTATCATGGGATTAAATTTAAAGGGAAGAGCCTCTTCTTTGTTAACACAATCAAAATCTTCATCCAATGAACATTCAAGATGGAAATGTGAATTTTTCATGCCTTTACTGGGGGCAACTAAACACTCTTCTTATGCAATCATTTTTTTTTGTTGCCCATCCTTCGTGCATGGAGAAACATATCTAGATTCTTCATTTCCAACTTGATGTGATACCTTTCTTGATTGCTGATTGCACCCCCAAGGAATTAATGATTCTTCCACTACTGGTGTAACATCTTGCTCCCCAAGAACCGTGAAGTTGAAAGACATTGTATCTTTGATTCCCGATTCTTCCTTCATTATTTTCTCTGAAACAAATGTTTCTTTCTTAAGGTTCTTGAGTTGATGATATCTTGCATGCACACATTTTAGAAGCAAGGCAGATCTATGGTCTTTAGAAGGATTTTATTTATTCTTCTCAGCCACATAAATGCTTTTCCTGTAGGCATCCCAAAGATATTGCAGCAATGGATCCTTTTTAGCGTGTATTTATTTAATAGTGGGGTTCTTGCTGACCTATTTTCTTGGCTGAACTTCTTTTTCACTCAAAACCGAAATTTTTTGAGAGGAAAATAAATTTGGAGCAGCAAGAGCGTTACCATCACCAACTCTTAATTCATGTTTAAGTTGTCATATCCTCTTCTCATGGGCTTGCCACAAATATATTCTATCTTCCAACTCTTTCAACTTGTGGAACCTAACACAAAGACTCTTCCACAACACTGCAAACGCATGGTCATCTTCTATGCTTATCTTCATCTTTACAACCCTTGAAATTCTTTCTTTGTAGTACTCCCAAAAATCTTGCAACACCTTATCATCCATCTAAAGAATCTCCAAGATGGTGAGATTCAAGGTCTCTTCCCCATTCTTGACACTTTGATTTTTCCTATCAAGAATCAGCGGAGTCGTTAATCTCTTGCACACGGAGATAATTTTGAAACCTTGAGAAATAAATGACTAGTCTTCAATTTTAAATCCCGAGCGGAGTCGCCAAAAAAAACTGTTAGTAAATAGATTTGTCCTTCAAAATTAAATAAATAAATTAACTCTAAACACCAAGAATGAAAGACAAAGAGCACTAACAGTTGGATGAGTTATCATTAATTGATAACTCTCCTCTGAATTGAGAGGTACAACTCCCTCTTAAGATTTACAATGAATGGAATGAAATGACTGAATGTGTCTTTAACCAGAAGACATGACGGCAAAATGACATTCACTCATCAACATGAGATGAATTTAAATATAGATTTAAATATAAAAGAAGAATAAACAAAAAGCTTACATACGACCTACTTAAACTTTCCGATCACAGAGAGATAAAAGGAAGAATTTAACATTCATTCTTGTACATACAAGTATGTAAGACCAACTGATCTCACAAAATATATACACTTGATACCATGAGACAAGAATATATCTGAAAATAGGAATGAGACAACCAAAAAATTAATTTCATTCAGAGAATTACAATTCCAGACCAATGGATTTTTTTTAAAAAGGTACTTCTCCTCAATTCAGATAATAAGAAAAATGACCACCTAATAATTTTGCTCCTACCCCATCAACAAATTTATAGAATAAAATTTTATTTCTCCCCTCTGTGTTACAAAGCACCAAAAATAAAATATCTTCTGCTACCTAGGACTGCCGAAGACCCCCCCCTTTCTTCTTCCATAACCAGTTCCCTTTAATAGACTCTTCTTGGCCATTTTCTCTCCTTCGGTAGTCTTTTTCAGTTATAGAATAATTGATTCTTGGAAGCTATTGTGAAATTGTTTTATAAAATTCCTTATTCTTTCTAAACTTCCCCGATAATTATAATGTCCAAATAAATAAACATTATAAACCAAATTATGCCTATACTATTTTCATTTACAAATTAGTCATCGGGCCTATTCATTACACATATGAGTTATATCTTAATAATGTTTGAGAATAAGAAACTCAGTTGTTGTTGGTCACCTTGGATAGACTTGTACTTAGTCAATCATATATTTTGAAGTAAACATCATTTGTCTAATCACTCTAGTGAAGGTCTACGGAACTTGCCTACGCATAACATATCCCAAAATGAGCGAAATCCAACAGTGGAAAACAAAGATATGCCCTCCGCACCGAGACTGCTTTTCTGCTTCTAGAAAATTTGAGATTACCAACTGTTTAAGAAATCCTTTCAAAAGATCCTCATCTGCTATATTGTATGAATTATTTTATAATGTATCTTGGACTTGCGAAGGCTTTTAAATGTTCTTAAATAATGAGTCATGATCCAATTGTATGAAGGTGATTATCTTTCTTACTGATGCTCAACCCGAGATCATGCCTTTTCTTATCAACTTCTCATTGATTGATCATCATGGTGGCAAATGGAGGACAAATATAATGTTTGCAATTTAATATCAGACCCCTTCATGGTATTCATGTGTCCCAATATCAGAACTAAACAATTCTCTTATCTGTTTCAACTTTACTTTCCATTCGACAGTCACATATGAGAGCTCAACCACTTGCTTTCACTACTATGTTTGATGGTGAAAGTCTTCTCTTGACCATGAGACACGTGTACCCATATCTACCATATTGCCGGAGATTGCATGACTTTGAACTTTAAATGTTGAACTTCTCACCCTCTGAAATTGGACCCCGAATATTTGAACTCTGAATTCTAAACTTTGAATTGAAGACTTTGCACATTTTGAACTTTGCCTTTTAAATATTGAATCTTGAACTTTGAACTTTAGGTTTAAGATTCAATATGCAATTAACAATGTACATAACTTATGTTACTCTTGAATTTTACATAAGAATTTTTTTTGACTCGCAACAAATTCCATGGGACGATGTGTTTCTATGGTGGCCAGGAAAACATTATATTTTTTTCCTTGAGGTGACATATCTTTGAAGCATTCCGTCAAACAGTTGATGAGCAATGTTTATAATTCCACATTTTCATGTATTTCAACCGACCGTGCTATGTCAAACATCTCTTAGGCTTTTTTGTGCTTGCTTGGTTCATGGCTCCATGTTTTACATGCATGTGTACCAAGGCATTCACAACAAAGTCTATTTGTAGGCATTCCATGAGATCACATTTCTTTGGGCATTATATTCAATAATGTGAATGCTTTACTTGTACGTAGAACAATTTCTGCTTTTAAATGATCTGCTAATTTTGACATAAATTGGCTCTCAATCGGTAATTGATGATTCATAAGGGATAAGATAATATTGCATCTCACTGTGATCGATTAATATTATTCCTTCGCCATGAGAATCATACTGTGGCCTTCTAGATCGATCAAGCATTCGCATATCATCTAAGGGATTGAGCTCAGTCCACATACCTTTCTCGGGATTGTAGATTTGAGTTTCTTTTATAATAACAGTATGTGCATGGAGATTTAATCCCCATACAAGTGTGGCAGCTGATACCAACACCTGGATATTCCTATTAGGGGAATATAGATCTTCGACTAGAGTTCGATCTGCCCTGGCCATCCTTGCACGATGTATTGCAAATCCATAAGACAAAAGGTTTCTCAGGTCACTGCTTTTCACTCTTATCAGTCTTCGTTTGAAGAATGTACAAAGATCAAAACTTGATGCTTGCCAGAAGCTGCCATCACCTTTTCAATACGCATCATTCATAAGTTGAAACCTCTTGACTGGTTTCTTAACCGTGATACCGATATATTGCTGAGCAAGTGGACAAGTTCTGTAACTATGATCAAAATAGGACAACCCTTTTGACTTGTCAACTCTGAGTAACAGGTCTACATCCTCATAGTTTGGCAATGTTGCAGATAGCCCCACCAACTGTATCATTTCCTGGGTAGTACCAATTTGCCATGCTCCACATGATTCTGTAAAAACATTATGTCAAACGGATCGCGTGCCTTGTCTGGATATCCACATTTTGCATACATATCTAGCCGGACAATTGAAACTATAACATGCGACAGCAATTCTTTTCTGAATGATAGGATGCCTTGGAGAGTGTTTCATTTATTCAAAGATTTTAAGAGATTTCTTGTGAAATCCATCTTTTGCAATCAATTCATGTCATTCTTTAACATTGAGCATTCAACACTACATTACATAAGTTGACATCTGATCGAGGCGTTCTGTCAAATAGTTCACATGCAATGATTTTGGTTCCACATTTTGCATACATTTATAACCGAGCATCTTCAGCTATAACATCTGATAGAAAGGCCTTTCACCAAATAGTTTGCGTGTCCCCGTTGGGTATTTTTAGTGGACAGAGAGGATGCGAGCAAAGGTTATGGGATTTGGCTTTATGACTGTCGACTGAATGAAGAAGGAAGTTTCTAAAATCTTTTTAACAAATACATCTTCTGTTGCTTTGCAATCAGTGTATTCCATGAGAGGATATATCCTTGAAAACATTGGGTTAACTGATTCAAAGGCTTTGTTCACCATTCCATACTTAGAGCTTTTTCAACAAATCTGTATCCTGCTAGTTCAATAATCATTGCATTTTCACTCTGATTGAAACCCTCATCAACACTTTCTTTATAGGCGGTTATAACAAATTCTTGAAATGAGTTTCAATCATGGGGATTAGAAATGTTTGGATTTCGAGCATAATCGTTTTGGTTTTAAGTGTTCATTTTTTTTTCCATTTAAAACTATTTTGGTTTTGTGTGCTTGATTTTTGAACGTTTAAAACCATTTTAGTTTTCTGTACCCAATTTTTTTAAAGCATTACTAACCAAAGAAGTTAAAATTTTAAGATTTTTGAGCATATGAGTGAAAGGAAAATGGGAAGAAATAATTTGAAGATTTTCATCATTTTTCCTCTAAAATAACATGTTTACTGAGAAATAATCTAGGAAGATGTATGGAAAATATTAAAATTATTTAGAAAAATAATTTTAATTATTTCTTATTAAAAACAAATAACTTCAATTATAGTGAGTTTAGTGAAAATTTAAATTTTGAGTTGACCAAAATATGGGCAACGACTGGCTTTGACTAGGGGCAAGGACTACAAAGGACGTAGGATGAATCCATAATTTATGCCAAAATTAGTATTTTATCCATGGCCAATAAAGTCATAATAGAGACAACATAGGGATTAACAGGAGAAACTCGAGGCAAGCCAAAAATGAAATTGGCTTAAAAAAATATCTACCTAAAAGATGTACATGGTAGTGTTAGAAAGTAAACTCCACCAAGATAACTGAGAGAGGAGGGGGGACGGGGGGGGGGGGGGGGGGGGGGTTGAATCAGTAATGAAATTAAAACCATTCTCATTATCTTTATTAGATTTGAAACATGTAAGCAATAAGATCACCAACCAGAGAAAGATAAACATACAAAATAACACCAGATTTTGTTGACTAGGGAAACCCTTGATCAAAAGGAAAACCTCGGTGGGAATGATGCCCACAAGATGATGTACTAATATAAATGTTCCTTGTGAGAGGATGGACCATGTTAGGAGTCAATGAAATACATTTAGTACATATGAGTCCATTTTAGGAGACCTTGAATCCCTCTTAGGAGATTCCAACCCTATTAGGAGTTGTGAAAAACATAGAAGGACCCACTGTCAAAATAGTCTTAGTATTATCCTCACCGAATAATACAAGTAACCAAAACAACTGTCAACAACAACTTCTTTGCCAAGTATAGTCCTTTGTAAGCTCATCATGCCTCACTCGCACCAATCTCTGCTTTGATCCAAAGATATTTGCTTTCAGGCTCACTAGATCTCATACATACTTGTTCACATCTTCCACAATGCAAAGATATGATTGCATATCACACTTTCCATGCAAGAAATAATCTTTCCTTTATACCAAGTCCTAGAGTAAGTTATTGAGTTGGCCTTGAGGCTTTCCCAATTTACAATTATAATATAGGACCATTTTAAGATATTACTTTACACGTTACATTATAATATTTTCTCTTTTTCGCAATTACAATTAAACTGTCGGCTCACACTCTTTATAACTTTACACATGCTGCTCATCTGACTTAGTGCTCTTAACCACATCATCTCTAACTTGTCTTCCTCCTATGTCCAAGTCTGCTCAATCAGATTCCATATTTGTTAGGAGATAAAATCTAAACATCAGAAGCCACTCTCTGCAAATGCTGCCTAAACATAGTCTTTAGTAAAACCTTCATATATCTATCCAGAGTGCATAATTCTGTATGCACTATTAATTGTAATATCAAGACATACTCTGGATCATAATACCAAGTGCACATAGGCTGATCTTCAATCCTCGAACTATGTGAAGCCAAACTCTGTCTACTACAATACTAGTCTTCACAAAAAAAACTAGTATGTTGACATCAATGACAAACTTTGTCATGAATGCAACACACAATCACTATAACATGTCTCCAACACTACTAGGATACTCCCCCACAAGAATACCATCAAAATTCATGCTAACAATCTCCCCCTTTGGCATTGATGGCAACATAGATGAAAAAATCTAAGTTCCATAAATACCAAACATACCTCTGTTGCATTTGCTTTTCCATCATGCATAAGGAAGGTGTTAATCTCCCCCATACATCACCATCTTTTCAAATCCTCTTCATCAATCAATATGAATATTTTGAATATTTCTCCCCCAAAGGATGATCTTCTCATACTCTTCTCTCCCATTGATATTAATCCATACGTATCAAAGTATGTTTTTCATGTGTTATTTTCTCCCCCATTGACATCAATGACAAAGGTATCATTATGTTAGTCTATCTTCTACATAAGATCTGAAATAAGCTCAAGTGTTCAAAGACATTATTAAATGTTAGTACCAAGAGTCCTTAGTGACTCAACTCAAATATTGATACTCCCCCATAGGAGAAGCATCAAACATTAAGTCCAGCTAATGAAATAGTGCTATGATATTTCTGGACTAATTCAATTTCTGCATCAATTATTCAAACGTATACTGGGGCATAACCCTTTGCATACCTCACAAATACTCAAATGTATCCTTTGGCAAAGGTTTTTTAAAAATGTCTTCTATTTACTCCTTTGTGTTGATATGCTACAATCTAATTTATTTCTCTGCAACTTTTTCTCTCAAAAAGTGATACTTAATATATATATGTGTTTTGTCTTTGAATGTAATACTGGAATCTTTGACATACCTATTGCACTTATGTTATCACAATGTATGATAACAAGCTCTGTGAATTCAATTCCAATGTCTTTCAACATTTGTTTCATCCATATAATCTGGTTACAATTGTTTGTTGCTGCTACATATTCTGCTTATGTCGTGCTTTGTGAAATGCAATCTTGTTTCTTGCTTAGCCAAGAAACCAATCTGTTGGTTCCTCAAACTGGACTTTATGCTTTTGGTAGCAACCAATATACCTTCAGATTGGATTTTAGGAGTGGTTAATTCCAAATATGCTATGGATCTTAAGGTAATTGGACCAACTATAGGGACAAGATTGCCCTCTACACTTTTGGCTCTACAGAACCAAGGCAGGTGCACCTAATCCAGTCAAATAAAAACAATACTCCTTATAACATCGGGACTGGATTTGAACAAAGCAGATGAAATGGAATGGTGAGAAAATACTAAATAGAAACCAGTCATTCATTGATTATCAATCACCATGATTTAAACAAACAACCCTATAACCTCAACATTTTGGATGATTTGGTATTGGTTATGAATTAAAACTTTAAGGGATATAACCGACCATACCAGACATGTCATTGTAGAATATACTCACTTCTTATCAGTGCATTATCCATTGGGCAAAACCTCTAATGCAGTGCAGTACACGAAATCCAACTACTATCCTTCATTACAAATCCAAGTCAGTCACACAAATACTCAAAACCCACACTGCTTACAAACATCCATGTGAAAACCAAATGAATTTATGCCTCACCTATAACATCATTTAATTTGATCCTAAAACCAGAACTAGAGAATGAAAAAATATGTATATCTCTATGCAGTGAATCAAAAAATTCAAAGACTCATAAGATTGACACACATGGAGAGAAATGAGAAACGGTATTAGTATTATGTATGAGGATCATGCCTCTATATATACCCTGCTTCAAGATTAAAACCACTTCAATAAAAACAAATAATCAAGAATTTTTCCCCTTGATATAACAACATAATGTGATAAAAGTCTGATACATCCTAGACTGCGAGCAAAGTCATCAGTTGGTGTTCTCAAACTAAGCAGGAGACTAAACCTACATCTCCTACCCAGCTGTAATACCCCAAAAATGGGCTATAGGTTCATTAACCTTCTATATCATCAAATCGAACGAAATCAACATCGAAGTCCTAACCTAAGGCACATCTGCACATCAAGTCACCGAAATCCTAATTGATTTTATCCTAATTCTGCATCGGGGAATATTCCTAATTTATCTAATTATTTTTAATTAAATATTATTTGGCGATAAATCTCATTTATCCTAAATTTGATTAATTAAATATGATAAATATTTAATTAATTAGATTAATATTGCCACTTAATTATTTAATTAGATTTAATTCTATTTATTCCTAATTAATATTATTTTATTTGACAATAAATCAAATTTGCTAAAAATAATCAATTGAATTCTTATTTAATTGATTAAATTAAATTGTCAAATTTAATAATATAGTTTTGGAATAAAATTTGATTTAATAATTGATTAACCCATAAATCAGTTATTTTAAACATATTTTAAATATTATTTGGCGATAAATCAAATTTATCCTAAAGTTGATTAATTGAATATGATGAATATTTAATGAATTAATTTAATTCTGCCACTTAGTTATTTAATTAGATTTAATTCTATTTATTCCTAATTATATTATTTAATTTTGACAATAAATCAAATCTCTTACGAATAATTGATTAAATATTTATTTAATTGATTAAATCCAAGTTGTCAATATTTAATAATATAGTTTTGAATAAAAGTTTGATTAAAATAATTGATTAACCCACAAATCAGTTATTTTTAAATTTAAAATCAGTTAAGTTGAAGATAAATCACTTTATTTATTTAATTAATTCATGATTATTTGTGCACATTCAAAGAGCAGTTAAACTTTGAATCAAAAAATCAATTCTATTTGTTTTAAATTTAAACTCAACTCTCTTTTGAGTTGGAAGTTGATCTCAACTTCTGATTCAAGTTAAAAAGCTATTATTGCATGATTTTGCATGATTATGTGAGTTGATCTAATTTTGATTCCTTGTTAACTCAAAAATCAACCTGAGTTCATCAAGAGTGATTTATGACTTTTTCCATGCACCCTCAAGTCCTGGATTTCTATAAAATCAAGGCTCAACTCTTCACAAATTATCCACAGCATTTGCATACTTACTTTGGCAAATTGACATCAGAGGAATCATCAAGCTTCTTGCGAATCGGCATTTTGTGAGATCAATCTTGTTTTCAATTCATTCTAGTTTCATATTTCATATCATTGTTAGCTTAATTTTCATATCATTATGGAGCGGGGAAGAGCGGAGCGAAAATGGGGGTATCCTCGGCCTCAATGGCTACCTGCAACTTCAAGGGAAGGAAGGAAGGATAACAATGGAAACTAGCATTTCAAGAAACATGGTGGCCTCTCTTACCGACCACGGATAGATGGCTTGTGGCCTTTCAATAAACGCTTTCAAGATGGTTTTCAACGCAACCCTTCTTTCAGATGCCCAAGGATGGATCTCCCTAGGCATAGAGACACTCAGAACTCTGGTTGGAATGGAAGGAGAGGGGAGAATGGGGCCTATAGGCAAGGTCTGAACTTGAAGTATGTTCACATTGGCAAAAACTTTGATTTTAGACAGATTGCGGGGAAGTTTTACAAGCCGAAAAACCCTAGTTCGAACAAGGATGCTTCTACATCGAAGAGCCCGATTGAGGCTCCTCCTGATAATATAAGGTATGAGGTTTGCTCCACTATTAGAGTTCCTGATGCCCATTGGCAAGAATCCTTTTCTTTACTTCAAGAGCGGGCTTTCTTTTTTAAGTGGTTAGGCCCATGGCCTTCAGTTAGCACCATTAGGTTTTGGTGCAAGAATGTGTGGGGAGAAGACTGTAAATTGAAAACCCTTGCCAACGGCTTTTATATGGGTTTATGTTCTTCCAAGGAGGATAAAAACTAGATCCTCAGTAATGGCCCCTATCTCATTGATGGTCAGGCTATCTATTTAAAATATTGGGAACCAAATTTTGATCCTCATAAAGAGTGCATGAAAGAATATCCGGTTTGGCTCAGCTTACATAATCTGCCTCTTGAGTATTGGGGGGAAGACACACTCAGACAGATAGGGAACAACATTGGCTCCTATGTCAAATCGAAAGAAATGCTATGTGACAAAGATGCATCGATGCATCCTTGAATCCTGATCAATCTATAGGAGAACAATCTTATCCTAGACACGGTAATGTTGGGAACAGATAAGGGTTTTTGGGTTTAGAAGATTTCTAGATGGCAGGGAAAGGATGCTATTTCTCCATCGAAGGGTTTTGATGGTGATAGGAAAGATAAAGGCTTGGAACGGGATGCTCTTTTAGATGAAGTTGAGAGAAGATCTCTGGAATAGGAAATGATGAAGCCGGATTTGGATGATTGTTTTGTGCCCAGACTTTCCCCATATTGTTCTCGCGAGATGAAAAGAGCAATTGATTTTTCTTTTGAAGCAGTCTCTAGAGAAGAGGAAACTGTATCCTGTCTCCCATCAACATAGATGGTAAAAGAGACTCCCTTTTCTCAGTTTTCTGTAGTTCCCAACCAAGTAGGGCGTTTTCTTCCCCCAATGATGGTGTTTCCACCTTGTAGGGAGGATAGGCCACCCCCAGGGCTTGCTGAAATAGCAGAGGAACGTGCCCCTATGTTTATCCCTGACACTTTAGAGAATATGGGTGAGGTTTCGGTGGTGGAGAGCAATTTGTGTTTAGACAAAGATGGACCACAGGACCAGCAACTAGAAGTTTTTAAGGATACTGAGATTTCTCCCATTTGTAATCTTAATAACTCTTTAGAGGAGGAGAAGGATGGCAATGGGGCTTTTGAAGATTGAGATTCTAAATTTGAGGAAAAGGATACAGATAATATGGATGATCTTGGATGGTTTGAAAAGAGTGGATCCTTCGAGCAACAGAAGTTGGCATAGACTTCATCTTCCTTGAAAAAACCAAGAGTTGATGAGAAACAATGAAGAGGGGTGAAGTCTATTAGGATGAGGTTGGAAATTGCAGAAAATGCTGCCGACCAAACCAAGCTTTTGAGATCGGGAAAAGGCTATGCCTTTTCTCAGGAGCCATGAAAACCTTATCGTGGAATATCAGGGGCTACAATGCCCCTGACAAGCTTTGATTGATCAAAAGATGCTTAGATCAATCGAAGCCTAACCTAGTTCTATTACAAGAGATGAAGCTTAAAGAGGAGGCTGGAATTTTCTTCAAGGGTAGGTTTAGCAGATGACATTGTGAATTGGTTTTTGCTCAAGGAGCCTCGAGTGGGCTTGGGGTCCTTTGGAACCTGATCTCCTTGGACATCACGATCCTACAGGTTGACCAGTTTTGGATTGGGCTTAAGGTGTTTGTGAAACACCTTCATTGTTTCATTTATGTCTTCACTATTTATGGGCCTAACAGTAGTTTAAACAAAAGATTAGTATGGAATTCTTTGGAGTGAGTTCTGAATGATTTGGTGAAAGAGGTAGTGGTGTTGGGTGGTGATTTTAATGCAATCCTTTCCTTGGATGAAAAGAAAGGTGGCAAGGGGTGGTGTAGTGTTAGTCAAAAGGATTTTAGTGCCTTCGTGACCTTGTGTGGACTGCTGGAAATTACATTTAAAAAAGGAGATTTTACATGGACGAACAGGAGATCGGGCTTCCTAAATATTGCAGAAAAGCTTGATCGCTTCTTCGTGGGTGGTGACTGGGTGGTTGCTGCTTGGTCCTGTGATGCTGAAATTCTCCCTTTTCAAGGCTTGGATCATTTCCCAATAGCCTTAAGAATTCAACATGAGGACTCCCCAGATAGATGCCCTTTCAAGTTTGAAACAATGTGGTTCACTGCAAAGGGTTTTTATGAGTTGATTAAAGATTGGTGGTTTCAAGCTCCGAAAAGATCAGGTAATAAAGCTTTTCTATTTGTCAAGAAACTACAATTTATTAAAGAGCAGCTTAAAGTTTGTAATAGATTACATTTCAAAAACATTTTCTTTGAAAGACTCAAAGTGGAGGAAAAAATTAAAACTCTGAGTATTAAAATTATTGAACATGGAATGTCGGATTTTGACTATCCGGAGGAAAAGCTTTTGAAAATGCAACTTGATGACTGGCTGAAAAAGGAGGAGATTTTCTGGAGACAAAAATCTAGAGAAACTTGGCTAAAGGAAGGAGATCAAAACACTAAATTCTTCCACAATTCTCTCAAATAGCGTAGAGCCCACAATAAGATTTTTAGCATTCAAAATGCACATGGAGATGTCTTGACAGATAAAGAGGAGATCAATAAGGCTGCAATCACCTTCTTCTCTAAGAAACAGGTGGTAAGGGGGATGGAGGATTCCTCAATAGAGGCTGTTCTTGATGTCATCCCGAGTTTAGTCACAGAAGGTCAAAATAAAGAGCTTATTAGACCCGTGTCAAAGGAGGAAGTTAAGCTTGCCTTGTTTGGGCTGGGTAAGGAAAAGGCACCAAGTCCTGATGGTTTTTCGGCCATCTTTTTTCAGAAGTTTTGGGACCTCCTTGGGGATGAACTTTGGGCTATTGTTGATGAATCTAGGTAGGGGGGTTTTGTTCTGAAAGATTTAAATAATACCTTTATAGCACTTGTCCCAAAAAGAGAATCTCAGTATTCCTTTGAAGATTTCAGACCTATTTCCCTTTGCAACACAATTTATAAGGTCATCTCCAAAGTTATGGCTAATTGACTCAAACAAGTTCTCAACACTGTGATTTCTATGGCACAGAGTGGCTTCTCCCCAGGACGCTCCATCTATGAAGGTGTGGTAATAGCCCATGAAGCTGTTCATTCTATTCGGCTTGCTAAAAGCAAGAAAATGATGGTTAAACTGGATATTAAACAAGCATATGATGAGGTGGACAGAGGTTTTCTGTTGGCAGTTCTCAAAAGATTTGGAATTGGTGATGGTTGGGTTGATTGGGTTTATAGTTGCATTACTTCCCCTAGGTTCTCGGTGCTGGTCAATGGTAGCCCTCAAGGCTTCTTTGAACAAGAGAAAGGGATATGTCAAGGGGACCCTCTCTCCCCTTTTCTCTTTATCATTATGACGGAAGTTTTGGGCAAAATGATTTCTTAAAAACAACAGGATGGTGAGTGGAAAGGCATTCTGATTGCTGAAGGTGTGGAACCCCTTTCTCATCTTCTGTTTGTGGATGACACTTTTCTTGGTGGGGATGCTTCAGTCTCGGAAGCAAGAATTATGAAAAATACTTTGGAGATGTATGGTTCAGCCTCAGGGAAACTTATTAACTGGTGAAAGTCTGAGATATTTTTCTTCAACACACCCTTGAGAGAATAGGTGCTGATTGGTAAGATCTTAGGCATGAAAATTGGTCGTCTCCTGAGTAGATATCTTGGCATTCCTCTTTTTACAGGAAGATGTAAGTCAGAATTATGGAAGGACTTGGTTAATAAATGTCTAAAAAGAATGGATGGTTGGAAAGGCAAATGGCTGTCATCAACGGGCAGGATTCTAATGTTGCAAATGGTCATCTCTGCCATCCCTATCTTTTTAATGATGTGCATGGACATTCCTAAAAAATTCATTAAGGTGGTGACTGCAAAGATGCAGAAATTTTTCTAGTGTGGATCAAAGGAGGAAGATAAAATCCCATTAGTTTTGTGGGATCAGATTTGTAACCCAAAAGCCTAAGGTGGTGCTAGGATCAAAAATTGGAAAATTCCGAATAAAGCCCTTGGGGCAAAATTGGTGTGGAGCATGTATAAGGATCCCTCATGTTATTGGGTAAGAATACTTCAAGAAAAGTATTTAGATTCTCCTGATTGTGAGAGGATCTTCACAATTAGAGATCCCCCCCGTGGCTCAGCAATTTGGAACTTCTTATTGTCTTGTAGGTCGATGATTTGTGATCATCTCTCATGGCAAATTCGGGATGGACAGAAGGCTCAGTTTTGGATGGATTCATGGAATGGTTTCCCAGCTTTGTTGGAGGCTCTGGATAGTGCCCATTTAAGAACTTATTTTGAAGCTAAATGGGGCAGCAAAGTTGCAGATTATGTGGAACTTGTTGACAGTGTGGAAGGGAAGGTTTGGAGATGGAAAGACTTTGAGGCTGAAGACCTGTCTTTGCAACAAAAGGAACTAATGAAAGGCTTTTTGAGCAATAAATCTATTGTGTTCACAGGGTAGAGAGACACGATTAGATGGTGTGGTTCTATTTTAGGAGAGTACTCAGTAAAGTTGGGTTATAGGTTGCTGGCTACAAATAATGTAGGACAGTTTCCTTTTTATGATCTATGTTGGAAGAAAGAATTGCTTCCTAAAGCGGGAGTTTTTTCTTGGTTGGCATATAATGGTAGAATTTTGATAGGGGAGAGAAGGAAAAGACTAGGTTTGCAGGGGCCTACTAGATGTGCCCTTTGTGAATGTCAGGAGGAATCAGCAAATCATTTATTGATTCAATGTGGTTATGCAGAGCAATGTTGGGCCTTTGTGCAGCAAAAACTTAATTGGATTGGCCCAAGGGCAAATAACATTAAGCAGGTCTTTGATGGCTAGTCAAGGGGGGGAAGAAAGTCTACCCTCTCTGCTATTTGGTCTCTCACTCCCTCGTTGGTCATTTGGTAGTTATGGAAAGAACATAATCGGAGGATCTTTAGAGATGAAAAAGAAGCAATTCAAAGGTTTTTTGTTCGATTGCAACATGCAATAGAGGAGGTGGTAAGTGTGTCTGCCATAGGTAGACAGTTTATGAATATCCCTTTTACTAAAGAGGACATGTTTATCCAATCTAATTGGCCAAGTATAAGATTCTCCTCCCCTGCAGGGGCATTAGTCACTAAGAAGCATCATGTGGTGAAAGACATTACTTTGTGGTCCCCCTCGGAAGCTGGTTGGGTGAAAGAAAATTTTGATGGGGCGGCTAAAAAAAACTCAGGGCAAAGCAATGTTGGGGTGATCCTAAGGATAAGTGATGGAAGCACTCTCCTAACAGCATCGAAAAGGTGTGAGAATGGCTCTAACAATATGGCCGAATGTAAAGCGGCCCTTCTTGCAGTTAGGTTAGCAAAGCAACATGGTGTTAAGAAACTCCATTTGGAGGGTGATTCCCTAATTATTACACAAGCTATCTCTAATCTTTCTCTGAAGGCATGGCACTTGGAAAATGAAGTTATGCTGATTAGGGAGATGCTATCATCTTTTGATGATTATAAGGTCACCCATATCAAACGTGAGGGAAATAAGGAAGCAGATTTCTTATCAAAAGTGGCGGTTGATTTAGTGAATGTTGGGGATATTAATATTAATATCCTAAATCATCATAAATGATTTTGGTTGATTCCCTTTGGTATGGCTGATGATGGGTTGGCTTATGTAAGCATATTTCATACCTTTTGGGGATGCCGAGATAATCATGTTTGGGTGCAAGTTGATCAAATGAATGGCACACATTTTTGGATTTATTTCCATAAGAAGTTGGTGGATTTTTTATGCTGGGAGATGATGGCTCGCACCAGGGGTTGCGATGGTGGTTTGAAAGCTGAGAAGCATTATTTAATGAGTGTTTGGCTTGGGTTTTTATTATGTGTTGTCGAAATATTTTCTCTGTTCTTGTTTTTGCAGGTTTTCCTTTGGCTAGCTATGATGGAGGTGACTTTTACTTTTCACATCTTGCGATAGCAAAAGGGAATTTTTGGCCCGGTCGATGATCTACGCCTCAAATGACTGGTGAAATGCCCATCGTAGGAGGTGATTCAAGCTTTGCAAACTACCTTGGGGCCGTTGTTTCATGATGGCGACCATAAGTGGAAATTGCAGGTGGATATCACGACAATGATCATGGCATGGGGTTTGGAGCTAGGGGAGCATGAGCAGACAATGGAATGGGTTATGAATAACCTTTTTGAGCTGGAATTGATTGTGGGAATGAACTCTTTGATTGAATGGGCCCATTTTGTTTGGGCTTTTAACTACAGTGAGTGTTTCTTTGATGAAGAGGAGGGTGTGGAGGTTGGCATTGTGCCGTTCCTACGGTGGCCGAAGTGGGTGGATAAGGTGAGCTATATGGTGGATTGGCGTGCAGGGTGGGAGTTGCTGAAGATGGGCATTATAAACTACTTAAAGGCCCAGAGAGGAGAATTGGTACTGATAGAATTCCCCAGGCGGAGGCGTTCATTGCGTTGCAGGGGAAGTAGTGCGGCCGGGAAAATGGTTTAAGGGGATGGCTTTGTTCCCTCCTTTTTTGTAGTGAACCAGTGGCTATGACTGCAATGGCATTTACGATTTTAGAGGATGCCCGAAATGGTTCTTTTGGTTATTGTAATATGTATTTTTTGGTCGGCTGGATGCATTTTTTGGCTGTTAATAGCTTATAGACCAATCTGGGGTGATATGCTCTTTCGAATGTTGTAAGACCTTTATAGTTGGTAGTCATTTTGTATTATGCTTCGAAAGCACTGCTGAAGCTTATAAACTATGTAATGACTCTTGATATTATTAATAAAACTACTTATTATCGATAAAATTTTTTTTTTTTGCATATCATTTCAATCCATTTAGATTAATTTATTATCAGTTTTTCTCATCTTATTGCATCAAAATATCAAAAAAAATCTAGATTAATTTGCATTCATATTTCATTGCTTTTATCATTTAAATCCTTCGTTTAGGTGTTACATTGTCACTGATCTCGGTCTGATATGAGAATACATACTTGCACCTACTAGAAGGCAGTAAATCGTCTGGTTAGCTTAGTTTCATTTATTTGCAGATTTCAATTTTGCTAACCTCTAATATTTTACTGAAGTGTTGTGTTCATAGCTAGGTACAATTTTCACACACACATCGGCCCACAAAACACTTGGGACCAACTCTGAGAAAAATAAAAAGATTTTGGAACCCTTACAATTATGGAAAGACCAGAATATATTCAGAAGGAAAAAAGACCTAAAAGATATTTCTACATGACATCTGTCTCTTTCCAGAAAAATCAATTCTGCAAATAATAGCCTCTTCCCACCAAAATCTGAATTTGAAATCAAAAGCCCTTACTGCTCTTTCCCACTTGTGAGATATTGACCATTTCCTCCACCATTGAAACCATCATTTCCTATCATTTCCAATGGTATATAACATGCCCATATTTTGGTAAAAAATCAATCTCTAGATCAAAATTTCATTTCCAGCTTCATGAGCAATGTAAACTCTTGAAATTTGAATTTATTACACAGTGTAGACTATATAAAGCTTTTTAATCTTTCTATAGTTTCATTTGAATTTGGGCGGGCCCCACATGTGCCACATGGGCAAGAGCTGATTGGTCCAACTGAGCACCTTTCTCTTTGTGGAAATGCGACCACCGTTGATCTTCGATGAGCATCCCGAGGCGTTGAACCTACATTTCAACACTATGTCAAAAATTCCTTACCTGTACGTGGGACCTTCTCACCACATCATTGCCAAATTACAGCCAATTGAGTACCTCGGGCTTTGTGTTTGCGTGGAAAGCCTCCAATCTTGCGTCCATACTTGGACACAAACAACATTTTCTTCCTCATGCAGTAAATGTGGGACAAATCCCAACTCATTTTAATAAACTTATCTTCAAAAGATTACCCTGGTGCATGCCAGCTGGGCCCACCACTAACTGGTCCCACACATCCGAATGGAATTCCTCCACATAGCCTCTCTCTTTCATTATCTTTACATTCTACCCAAGTGTTGTTTGACTTAAATAACTCCTAGGCACCACACAAAACAAATGTGGGACTTTAGTTCCTTATAGCACAACCCCTTGCTCGACCAACCTCACACCTGTGCGCGTCTTGTTGTTTTCACCTAGCTGCTGGCATGTGGAGGCCTACTAGTGGACGATGAGCAACACCCCAAAGGTGTGCACAATACCATGGATGGTGCGTGCAACCCCCATGTATGGTGCGTGTAGCTAGCACTCCATTATTTGGTGTGTGGGCAGTATCAACGGTGCACACATTGGTGCGTGCAGCTCCCAAGCTTAAAATGTCTACAGCCCATTATGAATGGTACACACCCTCCTTTGCGTATAGTGCTTTTCTTAGACGGTGCATATGGGGGGGTATGATGAATGCATTCTTCCAATTTATATGCACAACCCTTAGATCGGTGCGTACACTACTTGCAGCCTCCACATGGTTGTACACACTCCTCCCAAAAAGCTCAGCCCCCTTCATGCCTTTGTGCGCACCATGCCTCCTTGCGTTCAACCTTCCTAAAAATAAGTAGCCTCCACTTAATACTTTGCAACCCATATTTATTATGTACTCACAGCCAGCAATCCATTGAACAATGTGTGCCAACATCAAAACAAATGTATGTGGCCTCCACATTTTAGTTTAAGAAGTGCAACTAGCCCTCATTAAGTTTCTTTTTCTTTTTTGGTGCTCACACAACACATAAAAGAGGAGTGTACAAGGGGCTGAAGAAAGCTTGAAAGAAAGCATGCTTAGCCAAGAGTAATGAAGGTATGCCTGGAACCAATGAGAAAATGCACGAACCAGGCAAAAGGAAGAACACACAAAGTACAAAAGAAAATGTGGCAAGTTGGGCCCGAAGTGGGTCTGACTAATTTTTTTTTGATTTTAAACAACTTGTCCTTGACAGTGATCTCAGTGATCAGCTCCGGCAACTAGAGGTAATTCAGACAACACCAGCTATTTAAAAAACTTGACTTTTAACAACTTTGCCAAAGTCACCAAATTGAATAAAGTACCTCCAGTCGCACTATTAAAACACTATTCAAAACTTACCATTGGATGTTGAAACTTGGCGAACATGAAATTTGTAATATAGACAACCCTCCATCAGGCGGATTCCTCTAAAGATGAATAGGGTGAAAGATTTTAAAACTTGAAAACACCTATTCAAATTTGTTCTGTAAGCGCAAATCGGAATCACTAGGAACAACCTTCGAAGAAAATTCACCAAAAATATCGAATGAAGAATTGAGGTTGAACCACCAACGCTGAAAGAAGACTCATATACAAGGAAAACAAGGAAAAAAACCCCATCTGGAAACAAGCATCTGACATCAAGTTACGAATTTCTAAAAATGGTCACTTTGTGAAGTTGATAATGTTAGCATTATTCATCAGCATTGAACACCTTTTGTTTGACCTTGCAAACCTATCAAACAGAACCCACATAGCCTGAAACCTTGGGTGTAGATTATCTTTCATATGTATAAAATAATGCTATAATCAGATTCCCAAAGTGATCAACTGATTATCCAGAAATAATCCTCAAAGTAATACCCTTAGAACATCCTGAATCGAAAACAATAAAACTTGTAGAAATTGCATTTGGAAATGACTGAGCGAAGTGATCAAATGGATTAGTCATGATCTCAAAATCATCGGAGAATCTCATTTCCATGTCTAAAACATGAAACAATATTCAATTCATCCAGATCACTGATTGGGTGAAATTTGCACGACCTCAAAGTAGGCCACTCAAAACTCTGCATTCCCACATTCAGCAAAATTGAATAAAATACAAATAGAAAGGCCTTAGTAAACTGATCATATGAACTTACCAAAGTCTAAAAATGGGCATGGAGATTCACTCTCATACCTAAAATACAATGCAACAATCCTCATGCCATGACTATCAACCTGATGTTAGATACAAACCGCCAAAGTAGGCCACTTAGTAAAAACCAAACAAAATGCAAGGTGTAGATTTGTGAAATGATCTCCAACTGGGTACCTCTGAAACATATCAAAATTAAATTCTAAGAGCTGAAAACAATTGCATATGCTCAATGATAGGCGAAGAACACATATCCTAAGCCCCATCCCATGGAAATCAACAGGTCCTCTGTTAAGTGCACTTGAACTAGGGTTCTTTAAAATAGTCTTTTGAAGGGCACAAACTTTGCCTTAGGAAATTTTTTGAATATGGACTCAAAAATCTATTCAAAATTTTAGAGTACTAACACAATATTCTACCCAAGAAGAATGCTCTGTTGGATATTGCTAATGCATGGGTGGTGATTGAGACATTTAATATGTTTAATCACTACGTTACTGAATAGAGGTAATATGGAATCACCTCTATTAAGTGTAATGTATGGGGGAAATATGAGATCTACTCCTAAATCCAAATTCCCAAAGGAGAGATCCAATTTGATCAACCAAAAGGTTATTGCACAATCGAATCAATCTATGAAGAATATGAACGAGGAAGAAAAACCTTATATGTCCCTATGAAGGAGATTTGCTTGAAATCTGAAATAATTGAAATACAAATACTAACCTCAAAATAGGGAAAATCTAGAAAATGCCAATTTCTGATGTCTGTGTGTACTTTCGGGCAATTCTGCAACCTGTTTCGGACTAGAAATGCCAAGATGAAGAAAACCCAAAAATCTTTTATCTTTTTGACAGCAGGTAGTCTTTGACCCTCATAAAAGGTCAAAGGCCACATTCTTATTTTGAAGGTCGACTTTGACTTTGTTTGCAGATCTCAGAAGTTTGCTAAAAAGGGTATCCAAATCCGATCTCAGATCTGAAGTTCCACACCTGCACCTACAAGAAAAAGTGGGTTTTTGTTGTTTGTTTGAGGGGTTTGCCTTGGTCAAACCCTGGTTTGGAATCAATCTTAATATTGAAATTGAAAAAAGTGGGTTTTTGTTGTTTGTTTGAGGGGTTTGCCTTGGTCAAACCCCGGTTTGGAATTAACCTTAATATTGAAATTGAAATGAGAATGCTAGCAAGTAGTAGAAGTAGATCTAACAATGAAGCTATGCAATTCGATAGATATGCAATTGTATTTTGAATATAAACAAATATATTGATATGAAAGCTTGAACACAATAATGGCAAATGTAAATGAAAACCATGAAAGTAAATACAAAACCTCCATGCTTGTATGCTTGGAATCCACCTAGATGGAAGAATGAATGGATCTAGAAGATGAACAAAGGATCTTGAAGGAAGATCACACCATCATGATGGCTAGATCTAGGGTTTGAATGATGAATCTTGCATGCTTAAACCAAATCCCTTCAATGGCTTGAAAGCTTGAATCCTTGATCTTCAATGGAGAACTTGGATGGAGAAGAGGACTTGAATGGATGATTGCTTGAATGCATTTTCTTGAGAGGAAACTTGATGGCTTGCGAATATCTCCTTGAGAGCTCTTGATCACAAAGTTGCTTGGTGAATAATGGATGAGAAAATGAGAGAGGAAGGCCTCCTTTTATAGTGAACTAGGGCACAAACCTCTAGAGAAGGCCGACATTGGAGAATTAAATCCCAATTAACCTTAACCCCTAGAAATAGACCCACATTAAATGCAATTTAAGGATTCACCATTCTAAAACTTGAAATGGCCGACCCGGAGGTGGGAAAACAAATATCTCCGAAACCCGACAACCAAAAATCATGGGAATTTGAAATCTGAACTATGGGTCAAGGATGAGCTCGACTCTACCCTAGGTTAGAGTCGAGGTCAACCCTGACCTAGGTCAGAGTTAAGGTTGACTTTGACCCTCAAGGTTGACTTTGACCTTGAGGTTAGAAACCTCAGAACCTCAGTCCATACTGTTAGGAAATGTAGAAATATACTAAAAACAAAGATGGAAGGAAGCAGAATGAGGAGAACAAGTTAGATCCGAGCAAAGAGCCGATTCAAGGTGCTTGACATGACCTAGACTACTCACTCGAAGGGCTAAATGCTCTTATCATGGAAATGATTCCATTTTAAGATGATACAGTTACTGAATGGGCACTCATACTGTTGTCATTTATGTTTTGTCACTGATGTCAACATATGCTTCTATGAAGGAACCAGACCGGTAATCATAGTGTACGGCGAGTGTACAGATGTTTCAGATGTTGCAAAGTTAGATGAGAGCTCAGGAGGATGTTGTGATCTTATATCTAAGATCGCATCACTAAGTTTTTCATATTAAGAAAGATACAACTATTTTGGTAAAGACTGGTCACTGGACTGTGACAGTGAGAATTGATAGAGTGAGTCTCTGAGTTTTTGATATAGATTTTAGAGGGATTGGATTCAAGGTATGCAATCTTGAAGGATGATGGAAGAGGCACTGATGGATTTTCATTGGTCAGCGCAAGGTATGGAATGATTGGTGATGTCATCTGTGGCGTATGTTCTGGCGATGGCTTATTCTAAAGCCGACTTAGTGAATGAAGTGTGTGTCTTATTTTGCAAGCATAATTCAAGGATGTCGGTCCTTAATTATTGTAATATAATCATTGTAAAAAAATTTTAGATACCATGTGTATCTTAGCAAGGGCTTATGTAATTTTTTGTTATTAGGAAAGCCTCATGGGCTGACCTAATCTTGGTAAAATTTAATAAGGTATAAATGAAAGGTCTTTTCTTTGGAAAAGACATGGATGGAATATATGTGAATTGAGGAGGTTGTGAAGGTTGTGAACTTGTGTCTTCTATATGTAGAGTAGAGGATTACTTGTGGACTTCATTGGAACTGATCAAGAAAAGACAGTTGCTGGTAAACAGTTCAAAGATTGTGTATTTCTTCATATACACCTATTGCGAACTAGTGAGTTCTGAAGGTGGATTTAACCTTCTTTGGGAAGTGAGCCCTCTTTTTTTCTTGACTCCTAATAGGGTCTATCCTCTAACAAGGACTATGTATTGTAATGTTTCAATAAGCTCCTAATAGGGCTATATCTTCTAACAAGGATTACTATACTCTTAGTACATCATTAGTGGGTGCTAATTTCCACCGAGGTTTTTACCTTTAACAGGGTTTCCCCGTAACCAAAATATTGTGTTGTTGTGTTGGCATTCATTGTGTTCATCGGATCTGATATTGATGAGCTTAAAGTTTAAAGTTTAATATTCTGTCATACAACTAATTCACCCCCCCTCTCATTTGTATTGTGGACTGTTATTCCTAACAATTGGTATCGGAGCTTTGGTCCTCAGAGAGAAAGCTTAACAGCTTAAGGTGATCTTGGAAAATGACATTCTATAGGAAGGATAGTCCTAAGTTTGATCCTAAAAAATTTGATAGTTGGAAAAATAAGATGTGAACACATTTGCTGTGTTTGGGCATAGACTACTAGATGATTGTAAAGAAGGAAACTCTAAAGGCTAAGAATGACTTGGGGTCAGCCACTGATGATGAAAAGAAGCTATTTTCATGTAATATGGTCGCAAGAGAAGCATTGATCAGTGCACTATCTGAGGGTAAGTTTACTGAAATCAAAGATCTAGATTCAACACATGAAATTTGGAATAGACTAGAGGCACTTTATGAAGGAGATAAGTATACCAAACAACTAAAATTGCAAAACTGGAAGACAAAGATGGAGAAGTTGCAAATGAATGAAGATGAAAGCATTAGAGCCTATGTTCAAAGGGTTACAAAAGCTTTAGTTGGAATTAGAAATTGTGGAGGTACTTATGATGAATATGAAGTCATTGCAAAGATTCTCAGTTCTCTAACTCCTGCTTACAAATTCAAGGCTATGTCAATTCAAGAAACTATACCCTGGACTCCTAACTTTAGCAGAGAGATGTTGATTGCAAAGTTAACTACCTTTGAAGCTGTGGAATTAGGAGAAGCTGCACCTAAAGTTGAATCTACATTTAGGGCATCTGCACACAAGAAAGTTTCTGCACTTCCGAGCACAAGCAAAGAAGACCTAAGAGAAGAGCTTGGTGAGCATGCTGAGGAATGGGAGAAGATAATGGAAGAAGAAAAGAAGATGGAAGAACTTGTTGCACTAATTGCTAGAAGAGAGAAAAGAGGTAAGGGCAAATTTTAAGGCAAATTACCTTTGAAATGTTTTTCATGCAATAAGATAGGTCATTTTGCATCTAGATGTCCTACAAGAGTTCCTAAGTACAAACCTGATTATGCAAAAATTAGAAGAGACAAAGAATGTTATTATGCTAGTGAAGGAGTCTCTGATGATGAGGATTTAGACAATGAAGAGATTGGATTTGTTTCTATTAAAGATGAACTAGTTCATGAAGAAAAAGCCTTATCTATCTCATGTTGACAAAAAAATTGAATGGATAATTGACAGTGGATGTTCTCATCACATGACTGGTGATAAGAACAAGTTTGTTAAATTGGTAAATTATGATGGAGGTGTTGTAAGGTTTGGGGAAAATATCCCAAAATTCATCATAGGAGTAGGATCCATCACTCTAGATGGAAAGACTAATACAGACAATGTACTACTTGTTGAAGGACTAAAACATAACTTGTTGAGTGTTGGATAGTTAATGGATAAAAAATTTCAATTAAGTTTTGTTAATGGTAAATGCTTTATCAGAAGCAAGGAAGGAAAATGGGTTGCTACCAGTTCAAGGTCTAGAGGTAATGTATTTGAACTAAACACATTTGGAGCCTCTTGTTTTGTTGCGAAGGTAGATGATAGTTGGTTATGGCATAGAAGATTCTATCATGTTAACTTTGATAACATTGCGAAGGCAAGTATGGCTAATGCAGTAAGAGATCTACCAAAGATTGTGAAACCTTCTAACACTGTATGTAGAGAATGTGTTATGGGAAACCAAACTAAAAGCAGTCACAAAAGAAAAACATTTACATCAAAAGGAAAGTTGGATCTGGTACATACAGATCTATGTGGGCCTACAAGAACAAAATCATACTATGGTGAAAGGTACTTTATACTCTTTGAAGATGATTTTTCTAGAATGATGTGGGTTACTTATTTGAGAGAGAAATCAGAAGCATTTGACAAATTCAAGTTGTTTAAAGAAAAGGTAGAGAATGAATCAGGACTGAAAATAAAGTGTTTAAGATGAGACAGAGGTGGAGAGTTTACATCATATTTATTTAATTCATACTGTGAAGAGCATGGGATAAAAAGACAAACATATGATCCTAGGACTCCACAACAAAATGGGATAGCAGAGCAAAGAAACAGAACTATACTTGATGCTGCCAGGATAATGCTGATTGAAGGAAATGTATCTCATGTGCATTGGAGAGAGGCTGTTGGAATAGCAGTGTACACATTAAACAAAATTCAAATCAAAGATGGCACAAGTAAGACTCCCTATGAACTATGGTTTGATCACACTCCTATTGTAAAATATTTTAGAATTTTTGGTAGCAAATGTTATATCAAGAGGGATGATGAGATAGGAAAATTTGATGCTAGAAGTGATGAAGGTATCTTCCTTGGTTACTCTGTTAAAAGCAAGGCATACAAATGTTTCAATCTGAGATTAAGGAAGATAGTTGAAAGTAACAATGTAAGAATAGATGAGAAATTTTAGATACAAGAAAGATTGTATCAAAATAGTTAGATATCAGAAGTGAAAGAAACCACTACTGTTGTTGAAGAAGAACTTGTTGAGGAAGAAAGTGAAAAAGAGGCTTGTGATGATACAAGCAAGACTACTAAAACTCCTAAAACTCCAAGGTATGTAAAAAATAACCATCTTGAAAATCAAATTATTGGCAATACCAATCAGGGAGTGCTAACTAGATCTAAAGTTAGAGAAGAAATTTGTTTGATTTCTCAAGTTAAGCCAAAAAATATAGATGAAGACTTTAAAGATGAATCTTGGATAAATGCCATGAAAGAAGAATTGGATCAGATAAAGAAAAATAATACTTGGGAATTGGTTCCAAGACCTAAAAATAAAAATCTTATAGGAACAAAATGGGTCTTTAGAAACAAGATGGATGAAGAAGGAACAGTTGTAAGGAACAAAGCAAGACTAGTGTGTAAGGGATACTCACAACAAGAAGGCATAGACTTTGAAGAAACATTTTCTTTTATTGCTAGAATAGAGGTAGTAAGATTATTTCTATCTTATGCTGCACACAAAAACTTCAAAGTGTATCAGATGGATGTTAAATCCGCATTTTTGGATGGAGATCTTGAAGAAGTATATATAGAACAATTAGATGGATTTCCTCTATGCGAAGCCAAAGACATGCTGTGAAAATTGAAGAATGCCATGTATGGGTTGAAGCAAGCTCCTAGGGCTTGGTATGCAAGGTTGGACAAGTATCTACTTGGACTTGTATTCAGAAAAGGTAATGCGGACAATAATTTGTATTTAAGAACTATCGAAGATAGAATCTTGATAGTAGAAATATTTGTGGATGACATTATCTTTGGAGGTAATGATGATCTATGTAAGAAGTTTGCTAAAGAAATGGAAAGTGAATTTGAAATGTCCATGATAGGTGAAATGAAATTCTCCTTTGGACTGCAAATAACTCAAAATGAGAATGGTATTTTCATTTCTCAGACCAAGTATCTCAAAGAATTTCTTAAGAAATATAGTATGGAAGATTGTAAACTAGTAGGAACACCTATGGTGACTAGAAACAAGCTATCAATTGATGATAAATCAAAATGTGTTTTTAAGACTTTGTATAGATCAATGGTTGGAGGGCTACAATATTTGACTCACACCAGACCAGATATTGCTAATCTTGTTGGAATTGTGGCTAGATATCAGGTGGAACCCAAAGAGACTCATCTAGCTATTGTGAAAAGAATACTGAGGTATCTCAGAGGAACCATAGACTATGGTTTATGGTATGACAGGAATGATAGCTTTGAACTTCATGCTTATACTGATGCTGATTGGGCAAGAAATATTGATGACAAAAAAAGTACAAGTGGTGGTGCATTTTTCCTTGGGAAAAAGTTGGTTTCTTGGCTAAGTAAGAAACAAGATTGTATAGCACAATCTACTGCTGAATTAGAATATGTTGCTGCTACTATAAATTGTACTCAGATTGTTTGGATGAAACAAATGCTGACAGACATTGGAATAACTTTTAATGAGCCTGTAATTATCCATTGTGATAACACCAGCATAGTAAACAGGTCAAAGAATCCGATGATGCACTCTAAAACTAAACACATTTCTATCAAGTATCACTTCTTGAGAGACAAGGTGGGAGAAAAAGAAATCAAGCTTGAATATATCAGTACAAAAGATTAGATTGCAGACATTTTTACAAATCCACTACCAAAAGATACCTTTGAATATCTTAGAGGTATGCTAGGGGTTCAAGCCCCTCCTCCTAGTCAGAACTAAATGATGCAGAGATGGATCAGTCCAGAAGTGCTCAGAGCCTCATCATTCTTTGGACTGGATGTAGGGATCTACTCCTCAGGGGGAGTGATCATGGAAGAAAGTTTATATGTGAAGGCAGTTGGTACCCTTTTCCATTGTTGTCAAAGGGGGAGTGTTGTTATGAGAAAATCTTCACTGTATGGGGAGATTGTTCAGTTGAAGGACTTTTGGGTTGATACAACTTTGGGATAAGATTTTCCCATATGTTGACATCAATGCCAAAGGGGGAGATTGTTGGATATTGCTAATGCATGGGTGGTGATTGAGACATTTAATATGTTTAATCACTCTGTTACTAAATGGGCACTCATACTGTTGTCATTTGTGTTTTGTCACTAATGTCAACATATGCTTCTATGAAGGAACTAGACTGGTAATCACAATGTACGGCGAGCGTACAGATGTTTCAGATGCTGCAAAGTTAGATGAGAGATCAAAAGGATGTTTTGATCTTATATCTGAGATTGCATCACTAATTTTTTCATATTAAGAAAGATATAGCTATTTTTGTAAAGATTGGTCATTGGACTATGACAGTGAGAATTGACAAAGTGAGTCTCTGAGTTTTTGATATAGATTTCAGAGGGATTGGATTCAAGGTATGCGATGTTGAAGGATGATGGAAGAGGCATTGATGGATTTTCATTGGTCAGCACAAGGTATGGAATGATTAGTGATGTCATCTATGGTGTATGTTCTGGCGATGGCTTATTCTGAAGCCGACTCAAGGAATGAAGTGTGTGTCTTGTTTTGCAAGCATAATTCAAGGATTTCAGTACATAATTATTGTAATATAATCATTGTAAAATTTTTTTAGATACCATGTGTATCTTAGCAAGTGCTTATGTAATTGTTTGTTATTAGGAAAGCCTCATGGGCTGACCTAATCTTGGTAAAATGTAATAAGGTATAAATGAAAGGTCTTTTCTTTGGAAAAGACATGGATGGAATATATGTGAATTGAGGAGGTTGTGAAGGTTGTGAACTTGTGTCTGTTGTATGTAGATCTAAGGATTACTTGTGCACTTCATTGGAACTGATCAAGCAAAGATAGTTGCTAGTAAATAGTTCAAAGATTGTGTATTTCTTCATATACACCTATTGTGAACTAGTGAGCTCTGAAGGTGGATTTAACCTTCTTTGGGAAGTGAGCCCTCTTTTGTTCTTGACTCCTAACAGGGTCTGTCCTCTAACAAGGACTATGTAATGTAATGTTTCAATAAGCTACTAATAGGGCTATATCTTCTAACAAGGATTACTATACTCTCAGTACATCATTAGTGGGTGCTAATTCCCACTGGGTTTTTTACCTTTAACAAGGTTTCCCCGTAACCAAAATATTGTGTTGTTGTGTTGGCATTCATTGTGTTCATTGGATCTGATATTGATGAGCTTAAAGTTTAAAGTTTAATATTCTATCATACAACTGATTCACCCCCTTCTCAGTTGTATTGTGGACTGTTATTCCTAACATGCTCCACCACTAGTGCTCTTTTTGTCACCTAAATTTCTTACCCAATCAACATCATTGTATGTACATAGTGTGACATCATGTGATTTATCATACCACAGTCCATAATTGGGTGTGCCTTTCAAATATCTAAAAATTCTTTTTACTGCTACATAATGTGTCTCTTTAGGGTCTCCCTGAAATCTTGCCACAATTCCAACTGCATTAGCTATACCAGGTCTACTGTGTGTCAAGTATTGTAATCCACCAATCATAGATCTATACTTTTTATGCTCAACAATAGGGGATTCATCTTTACTAGACAACTTGCAAACAGTTATGATAGGGGTTCCAACATGTTTACAATTTTCCAATCCAAATCTCTTCAACAAGTCTTTAAGATACTTTTCTTGTGATATAAAAATACCATCCTTATTTTGTACAATCTACAATCCCAAGAAGTATTTCATCTCACCAATCATACTCATCTCAAATTTCTTCTTCATTTCTTCAGAAAATACCTTACTTGCTTCACCATTTTCTTCAAAAATAATGTCATCAACAAATACTACAATAATTAGCAATCCATTTTCATTCTTCCTCAAATATAAGTTACTATCAGCATTACCTTTTACAAATCCTAATTTTGTCAAGTGTTTATCCAATCTTGTATACCAAGCTCTAGGTGCTTGTTTCAGTTCATATAGTGCCTTCTGTAATCTGCAAACCATATCCTCTTAATTTGTCAAAGGAAAACCATTTGATTTTTCAATGTATACATCTTCTTCTAGTTCTCCATTTAGAAAATTTGATTTGATATCCATTTGATAAACCTTAAAGCTCTTATTAGCTTCATATGCTAAAAACATTCTTACTGCACCTCTAATCTGGCACCAGGTGCAAAAGTTTCTTCAAAGTCAATTCCTTCTTGTTGTGAATAATATTTACATACCAATCTTTCTTTGTTTCTTACAAATTCACCTTGTTCATTCATCTTGTTTCTAAATACCCATTTTGTTCCAATAACATTCTTATCCTTAGGTATAGGGACAAATTCCCATGTTTCATTTTTCTCAATCTGCTCTAGTTCTTCCTTCATAGCTTTTATCCAATGATCATCTTTGCAAGCTTCATCATCATTCTTGGGTTCAACTTGAGAGATCAAACATAATTCTTCATACACCTTATTTCTTATCATAACTCCTTTGTCTTTGCTTCCAATTATCTGATCAGCAGGGTGATTCTTTATCAGATTTTTGTTAGGTGTCACTGCTTCAATTCTGATTTTAGTTCTAGGTTCAGATCTTTATTCATCATTCTAAATTTCATTCTGCGGATTAGTGTCATTCTCATAAAATAATTCAATATTTTCTCTGTTAGTCCTTGGATTAGTTTCTTTATAAGAATTATAATCAAGTATCCTTTCTTCAATTCTAAATTTCTCATCAACTTTCACATTAGCACTCTCAACAATAGTCTTTGTTCTCTGATTAAAACATCTATAAGATTTTTTTTTCAATGAATATACAAGAAACATGCCTTCATCACTCCTTGAATCAAACTTTCTAATATCATCATCTCTTTTAATGTATCATTTACTTTCAAAGATTCTAAAATATTTCACAGTAGGTGCATGTCCAAACCAAAGTTCATACGATGTCTTACTACTACCTTGTCTGATTTGTACTTTATTCATAGTGTAAAATGTTGTATTTATTGCTTCTCTCTAAAACATCTTAGATACATTATTTTCAAACATCATTTCTCTTGTTGCTTTTGTGACTGATCTATTTATTCTTTCTTTTATCACATTTTGTCCAGGTGTCTTAGGGGTTGAAAGATGTCTCTTTATGCCATTATCTTCACAAAAATTGTTAAACTCATTTGAAGTAAAATATGCTCCTCTATCATATCTCAAACATCTAATCTTCAAACTATATTCATTCTCAACTCTACTCTTAAATAACTTGAATTTCTCAAAAGCTTCATATTTTTCTCTAAGAAATGCTACCCACATCATTCTAGTGAAATCATCAACAAAAATCATAAAATACATTTCACCATAGAATGCTCTTATCTTTGTAGGACCACTCAAATCTGTGTTCACAATCTCCATTTTCACTGAAGTAGTAAAATTCTTGCTTGGAAATGAACTTTTCTTATGTTTTTCCATTACACATTCCTTATATACCATGTTAGTATGTTTCACAATCTTAGGCAAGTCTCTAACTGCAAATGAACAATTGATCTTCACAATATTATCAAAGTTGCTATGACAAAATATCTTATACCATAACCAACTATCATCCACTTTAGCAACTAAACATGTCACCTCAGTAGGTGTCAATTGAAAAACATTACCTTTAGATCTTATACCTATTCCAATTAGGTTACCATATTTGTCTTTGATAGTGCAACTGTTCTCCTTGAAATGTACTATGTATTCTTTTTCCATAAGTTGTCCAACACTCAAAAGATTATGTTTCAAGCCATCAACAAAGTAAACATTATTAGTGTTAGTCTTTTCATCAAGTGTAACAGATCCTTTTCCTTGTATATGGAAGATTGCATTGTTTCCAACTCTAACTATTCCTTCATGATAACTTTTGATTTCAATAAATTTGTTCATATCTCCAGTCATGTGATGGGACCAACTACTGTCTATAATCCAATAAGATTTCTTTTCAACTTGTGATACTAATTCTCTCTCTTCTCTAACTTCTTCTTTTTCAGGATTTTCTTCCTTAATAGAAACAAATCATAATACATCATCACTTCCACTCAAAGATTCTTTAGTATAAGATTCTTCATTATTTGCAAAAAGGCAATCCTTACACATTGTAGCTTTGTAGTGTTTTCTTAGTCTTTCTTACTCTCTTAGGACATCTAGAAGAATAATAACCATATTCATTACAAGTCCAACATTTAAATATTTTTTTACCTTTAGGCTCTATTTTCATAAGAAGGACAAGTCCTTCCTCAATCTTCTTTTCTTCTTCAAATTTTGTTCGGATCAACTAGCATAGTCTCCACTTGTACTTGTACTTCTTTTCAACATAGGTTGAACACTTAATGCGTTGAAAGTAGTCTCTATTCTAGGCAATTCTCCACTTAGTCTCATCCACATTTCTGCTAATTGTAATCTTCCAAGAAGAGACTCTTTAGTGAAATCATTTGTGCATGGAATAATTTGTTCAATCATTTGTATTGTTTGTTTAAATGCAAGTGTGATGGTTTTTAGTATCTTCCATACAATTTCATCTTTTGATTTTTCTCCTCCACAAGTCTTAACTCCTGTAATTAACAATCTCTGATATTCTACCAAAGTAACTTCTTATAGATTCATCTTCCATCATTTTGCCATCTTGAAATAAGCATATCCAATTTTGTAATCTAACCTTCCTAGCATGATTATCACCTTCAAATGTATTTTGCAAAGCAATCAAAACTTCATGAGAAAGCCTTAAAGTTTTTACTTGAGCAAATTCAATTTCTAGAAGAGCTGATAATAGTATTTTTCTAGCAAGCATATTGTACATGAATATGTCTTTGTGACCTTCATTACACTCTTCGAGTTTGTCTTCTTCGATCACATCCTTTCTCTTTGCAGTAACCAACCAGTATCCTGGACCCATGCATAATTTGTGTGTCTTCATCTTTTCTTTCCAATTGTCATAGTTAACTCCATCAAAATTCAGGCTTTCTTTCTTGAAATCTGCCATAGATCTTTTTAAGTTGTTAAGCCTTTTCTTCAAGGAACTAATGCTTGTAATACCCCAAAAATGGGCTATAAGTTCATTAATCTCCTACATCTTCAATTCGAATGAAATCGACATCAAAGTCCTAATCTAAGACACATCTAAACATCATCGAATCATAATTGATTATCTTAAATTCTGCATCAGGGAATATTCCTAGTAATATTCCTAATCATCATAATTATCTTTAATTTTATAATTATTTGGCAATAAATCACATTTATCCTAAGTTTGATTAATTGAATATTTTCATATTTAATTAATTAGATTTAATATCTTGCCACTTAATTGTTTAATTAAATTTAATTCTATCTATTATTAATTGTATTATTTAATTTTGACAATAAATCAAAATTCCTATCTTTAATTGATTAAATTCTTATTTAATTAATTAAAGCATGTTGTCATTATTTAATAATATAGTTTTTAATAAAAGTTTGAATAAATAGTTAATTAACCCATAAATTAATTATTTATTTTCAAAAATCAGTTGAGTTGAGGATAAATCACTTTATTTATTTATTTAATTCTTAATTATTATGCATATTCAAAAGAAACAGTTAAACTCCAAATCAGAAAATCAATGCAAGTTATTGACTTTTTGGAACTCAACATCCTTTTGGAGTTCAAAAAGCTGATCTAAACTCTAATTTGAGTTAAAAAGCTATTTTTGCATGTTTTTGCATGATTTTGAGAATTAACTATCTTTCATGATTAGATAACTCAAAAATCAATTTGAGTGATTTATGGCTTTTTCCATGCACCTCCAAAGCCCCGGATTTCTATAAAACCAAGGCTCAGCTCTTCACAATTCATCTCATATTTTGCACAATCACGCTGGAGAATTGGAGGCTGAGGAATCAACTTGCGAATTCAAAGCTTTGTGAGATCAATTTCAATTGCATAGCTTTTATATCTTAGCATAGAATTTCATAGTTTTCATATCATTGTTAGAATCTTCATTGTTAGATCATTTAGCATCCATAGCATATCAGTTTATCATTCTTATTGCATAGAAAATATCAAAAAAATAGAATAATTTCATTCATATATCATATCTAGATCAATTGCATTCAAATCCTTCATTTAGGTGTCGTCTAGGTCACTGATCTCGATTACAATCTGAGAACATCAATCTCGCACCTATTAGAAGGCAGTAAATCGCTTGGTTAGATTAGATTTCAATTTTGCACGATTTTGATTATAGCTAACCTCTAATGTTTTACTAAAGTGTTGTGTCTACAGATCAGGTACAATTTTCACACACACAATGCTCTGATACTAATTATTAGAAATTAAATTATATCAAGATAACTCAGAGGGGGGGTGAATCTGTTATGTAATTAAAACCATTATCATTATCTTTATTAGATTTGAAACATGTAAGCAATAAGATCACCAACAAGAGAAAGATAAACATACACAATAACACCAGATTTTGTTGACTAGGGAAACCCTTGATCATAGGGAAAGCCTCAGTGGGAATGATGTCCACAAGATTATGTACCAATATAAATGTTCCTTGTGAGAGTATGGATCCTATTAGGATTCAATAAAATACATTTCATACATATGAGTCCCTGCTAGGAGACTTTGAATCCCTGTTAGGAGATTCCAACCCTGTTAGGAGTTGTGAAAAAGATAGAAGGACCCATTGTCTAAACAGTCTTAGTATTATCCTCACTGAATAATACAAGTAACCAAAACAACTATCAATAATAACTTATTTTCCAAGTATAGTCCTTTGTAAGCTCACCATGCCTCACACGCACCAATCTTTGTTCAAATCCAAAGATATTCGCTTTCAGGCTCACTAGATCTCATACATAAGTTCACATCTTCCACAATGCAAAGATATGACTGCATATCACACTTTCCATCCAAGGAATAATCTTTCCTTTATACCAAGTCCTAGAATAAGTTATTGATTCAGCCTTGAGGCTTTCCCAATTTACAATTTTAATATAGGACCATTTTAAGATATTACTTTACACATTACATTACAATTTTTTTTTATCTTTTTCGTAATTACTATCAAACTATCAACTCACACTCTTTATAAATTTACTTACGTTGCTCATTTAACTTTGTGCTCTTAACCACGTCATCTCTGACTTGTCTTCATCCTCTTTCCAAGTGCTCTCAATTAGATTCCATTGTTGTTAGGAGATAAAATACAAACATTAGAAGTCGCTCTCTACAAACGCTGCCTAAACACAATCTTAAGTAAAACCTTCATATATATGTCCAGAAGGCATAATTTTGTATGCACTCTTAACTGTAATATCTTGACATACTCTGGATAATAATACCAAGTGTGCATAGGCTGATCTTAAATCCTTGAACTGTGCAAAGCCAAACTCTGTCAGTTAAACTACCAATCTTCACAGAATAAATAGTATGTTGACATCAATGACAAAATCTATCATGAATGAAACACAAAATCACTGTAACATGTCTCCAACACTACTAGGATACTCCCCCACATGAATACCATCAACATTCATGCTAACAATTACATATCCCTATCTCAAGCGACTCAAAGATGATCATAAAAAGTCATTAATAGGCTAGAAAAAATAGACACTAGTGTAAAAAATATTCATGCACCCGTGTAATATTTGTGAGCTCAGTAAGTTGATCAAGTTGACATATATGAGATGGGATAAATTTTTGAGCGGTGAACCAAACATCTATTCCTCATCAAAAATATCTGAGCACTCTGGAGTCACATTGGTGTAAAGGATAAAATATGGATGGGGTCCTAGAACAATGGTTTGCACATAAAAGAGACCCCAAAACCAATATTTTACACTTACATTTGAATTATATTGATATGGAAAGTAAATGTAAATGAATAAATTTGAAATGAAGAGATAAAGGTACTTACCTCCGAAAAAGAACCTGCTAAAAACCCTGTCAAATAGTCTCAAAAACTATTGATTTCCACATTCTTAAATTGAAACTGTGACATCTAAAAAACCCATAAATCTTTTTTCGAGATTGAATTGGGTCAAAATCGAGGTTGTAACTGACCAGGTCAGGATCAAGGTTGTAATTGACCAGGTCAGGGGCTACATTTTTATTCTAAAGGTTGATTCTGACTTCGTTCGCAGATATCAGAAGTTTGCCGAAAAGGGTATCCAAATTCACTCTTAGATCTGAAATCCCGCACCTGTACCTGCAAGAAAAATAGTTTTGTTGTTTGTTTGGGGGGGTTTGCCTTGGTCAAACCCCGATTTGGAATCAACCTTAATATTGAAATTAAAATGGAGAATGCTAGCAAGTAGTAGAAATGGATCTAACAATGAAGCTATGATATTCAATAGATATGCAAATTGTATTTGAAATGTAATCAAGTATGCTGATATGAAAGCTTGAACATAACATCAACAAATGTAAATCAAACCTCCATGATTATATGCTTGGAATCCACCTTGAGGGAAGAATGAAATGGATCTTGAAGATGAACAAAGGATCTCGAAGGAAGATCACACCATCATGATGGCTAGATCTAGGGTTTGAATGATGAATCTTGGATGCTTGAACCAAATCCCTTCAATGGCTTGAAAGCTTGAATCCTTGATCTTTAATGGAGAACTTGGATGGAGAAGAAGACTTGAATGCTTCCTTGAAAATGAGATGCTTGCTTGACCTTGCTTGAAAGATTGAGTGCTTGATGCATGAATGAGATGGAGAAAATGAAAGAGGAAGGCCTCCTTTTATAGTGAACTAGGGCACACTCCTATAGAGGGGCCACCTTGGAGAATTAGATCCCAATTAGGTCTTAACCTTTAGAAAATATACCTAGCTTAAATGCAATTAAAAGATTTACCATCTTGAAACCCGAAATGGCCAACCCGGAGGCGGGAAAACAAATATCCTGAAAGCCCAATGCCCGAAAATCATGGAAATTGGAAATTTGAATGAGGGGAGAAAAATTGAGGTTAGACCTAACCTAGTCAGGTTCAAGCTTGATCCTGACCTAGTTAGGTTCGAGCTCGATCCTGACCTAGTTAGGTTTGACCTCAAATCTGACTTTGGTCCTAGATTCACTCAGAACCAAGTCAAGAGGTCCCGGGGAGGCCCAGAAAACTAGAAATGATGCTAGAATAGTACAGAATGCCAGGATAAACATAAAATCCTATGATTACTGTGATGAAGGCTAGGAGGACCTATTTCTAAATCCTACCTAGAAAATAGAGCCACAAAATAGGTAAATTTAGGAGAATCCTTAAGATCCTAACCCTAATTTCACCTAGAATGAAGCAGAAAAGAAGTGGAAAGTGGGGAGAAAGCCAGATCAATGAAAAGATCAATTCAAGGCATCCAATATGACCCCAAACCACTTACTCAGGGGGATAAACACTCTTAACAGGAAGTGCTTCCATTTTAAGATGATACATTAAGCCCCCACTTTAGCAAGAGTATGGACTCGATGCAAACTCTTGGTAAAGGAGAAGAAAGAGGAGATCCAAGTGGATTCACAAAGAGATAAAATAATACTTAGCTAAGGACACAAGCCCCTAGGCTAAGGATTCTAACTCAACATACATGCACGAGGGTGCAAAAATAGAAAACCAAAAGCACATGGGTTAGCACTAAATAACCCAAATCAATTAGCATAAGAAACCTAGCTAAGAAATATTTCTCATACTAATATCATATTTGGAAAGCTATCATAAAAGCATAAATGATTACATAAGAAAGACAAGAGAAACACTATAAATAACATAGCTTCATGATCCTATCCTACTAGCATGAAAGAAAAAAAGAGAGAAAGGAGAAAGTGATTACCTCGCCTAGTAAGATGCCCACCTTATCGTGAATCACCCTAGAGGGAGAGCCCAACAGGTTCACCCATAAACTGTGCTTGCAATTGTAATGCGTCTTTTGACAGCTTCTGGAATACTCATAGATCCACCTTCCTGTATCACTATGAATATGAAATGCATGTCTCCTTAGGATTTAGCAACTTATGTGTGTTACCTTTGGAAGATTTAGCATATAGGTGCATGTCTTTTCAGGATTTAGCAACTTATGTGTGTTACCTTCCAAGATTTAGCATATTTGAAATTGGAAATGCGTGTCCCTTCAGGATTTAGCAACTTATGTGCGTTACCTTCCAGGATTTAGCATATTGAAATTTTTTAAAAATGTGTGTCTCCTCAGGATTTAACAACTTATGTGCATTACCATCGGAAGATTTAGCATATAAATGCATGTCTTTTCAGGATTTAGCAACTTGTGTGTGTTACCTTCTAAGATTTAGCATATAAAAATAAAAAACTATAATACAAGGGAGACCCTATATATGCCCCCCTCCTTAATATGGCAAAAACATACTATCTTGACATGTTAAGGAAAGAAAAAGAACAAGGATAAAGCCTTTCTTCAGCATCAAGACAATATCCACAAACAACACCCAGTCCAAGCCAAGAAGGTCACAGCGCCTATGAGGCCATGGAAGGGATGATTGTAAAGAGATATCATGCAAGAAGTGAAAAGAAAGTAATCCTTATGAGGGATAGCACACTGTTCAGTTTCCAAGGTGAGAGATATATCAACCATGGAAACCCAATGTTAATCAATAGAATAGGTTGTGATCAAGGACAAAGATCCTCAATACAAACCAATATTTTTATGTATGATCAATGTCACATAATAGATAGATACTACTTAACCAAGGAAAGAGGTGAATCACAGAAAGATAGAAAAGAAGGAGATGGCATCCTTGCCCCCCAAGTGTAGGAACAAAGATGGAAGAGGATACCTACTTCACAATGCAAGGAGATATCCTTTTTAGCAACAATGTATACCGTATTCTTAGTGAGGGATATTGACCCCTACATCCAAGAATATAAATAATCATGAAAAGGATATGTCACTCATGGAAAAGGATCCTCAAATGAAAGAGATCTTATACACAAGACCCCCACCAAAGAGGAGTTCTTTAGATAAAATATCATCTTCCAAAAGGCGAGAACAAAGATTCAATCATCAAGCCCCCTACAAGGAAGAGGAAGAGGAATATTTGAAATGAGGGAAACAACTCTAACACCAAAGTGAGGGTAAGAGTTTATAAAGAACATAATTTGCAACATAGAGAAGATGTGATGACTTAGGACAACAACTTCTCATATAAGAAGATTATCCATAGTCAAAACATCTGTCAATATGATGAAATAATATAAACAAATACCACTAAGCTAAGGAAAGCAGTTCCCTAGATAAAGAGAAAGAAGGGAGAACCTTGCCCCCCAGGGATGAAAGGCAAGGGATACCTTTGCAAAACAAATGTCCTAGGAAAGATATCTTGAATAATAGAAGAGAGCAATAGATGAAAAACTATCATAATACCAACCATCGAGATAAATGAAAGAATAACCAATTAAGCTCAAAGTAGGAACATAATGGATTCTAAAAGACGGGAAGAAATATACCTCTTGTCCCCTAGTTTAAAGAATCAGAGTGGGGTAAAATTATGAAGAAATCTCAAAGGATAAATTTCTTTTCTTTTATATTTATAGACTGGATAATAAGGAGAAAGTACTTTGAAGAATATTTTCACATCATGAACCATAGTTTGAACCTAAACATAAGTGTGGGAAGAACTAGGAATAGCATATGGAGAATTAGGAATCAGATTAGGAAAGATAGGATTAGGATTAGGAAGATTAGGAACACTAGGAAAAGTGTAGGAAGTGATATGAATGGAAGACAACCAGAGGAACACTTGGAACCACCGTTGGAAAAGGGTTTGAATAGATATAAGTAATGTTATGGTAAGAATGCTATGAGGTAGGATTGTGATTTCCCATAAGATCACCACTAAGAGGAAGAGCATTAAGGGAATTCTTATCTTTCTCTGCTAATGCCTCATCACTAGAAGGAATCCTAAATGGAGGTGAAGGATTTATAATATCATATTCTTTCATATAAGGGGAGTGTGTTTTAGAGAATATTTCATCCTTTTGTATCAAAAAAATTTCACAAGGAGGGGATAAATCAATGTATTTATCCAAGGGTTCATCCCAAAAATTAGAATTATCCATAACGGTTTCATGAGGAAGAAAGTAATCAATATCCAAATCCAAAGGTTCATCCCAAATAGGAGGATTATCCACAATGGCTTCATGAGGAAGAGAGTAATCAACTTCAAAATCCAAAGGTTCATCCCAAATAGGAGGATTATCCATAATGGTGTCATGAGGAAGAGAGTAATCAATATCCAAATCCAAAGGTTCATCCCAAATAGGAGGATTATCATCCCTATCCATAAAGCGTATTGTAGGAGTTCCATAAGTCATTGAAGCTTGATCCCTAAAGGGGAAAGAAGGTAAATTGTATTGTAAAATAGGCTCATAGAAAAGACATAGATTAGGAGAATAATTAACATCAATCCCTAACTCATCTTTGTAAAGGTCAATTGAAGAGGTTGTGGAGGAAGATGAAATTGGAATAGGATCAATGAAGATCTCATTCAAACAATTTTAATCCTCACTTCCATGTAACTCATTAAGGAATCTATCATCTTGAACAACAAAAGCCTCATCAAAGTACTCAAAACAAGAATCATACATGTTGAATACTAAAAGCATGAAAATGTAAATGTTTTTGTATTTTTAAAGAAATTTTGCAATTTTTTTGGATTTTTGAAATGTAAATGCAAGGGCATAAATAAACCTAATCTTAATGCAAGAAAATATTAACCACAAATATAACACAATAGGGCATCTAAATCCACAAAAGAAAAGAGAGTAAGGATGTCGGGTTCACCAAAATGTAAAGGATAAAATATGGATGGGGTCCTAGAACAATGGTTTGCACATAAAAGAGACCCCAAAACAAATATTTTACACTTACATTTGAATTGTATTGATATAAATGTATACACTTAAAAATGGCTTCATTAATTAATTAATAATTATTTCCTCTATTTATTAAATAGGTTATTCAATTTATTTAGTAAATTCATTATAGTTTATTCCTCTATCCTAAGTCTTCTAATTAGTCTTATTAAAGTGATTTAATTAAATACACAATCACCTAAATATGACTAAGTCCCCTAGTACACCTCACCTACCTAGTCACCTGACACATCACTTTGGCTAAAATAAATAATAATTATTAATTATTTATTAATAATTATCCTCACCCACACATGTCCTATTCTTAAGGGCTCTGTGGCCTCATAAGACTTGGTCTCATGACCACATGTCCTTTCTTAAACCAAGTCAAGAGACATGCCCTATTCCTAAGGGGCTTCTCAAGCCACCTCTAAGGGTCAAAGGTGACTCATGGGACACTTGTACAAAGAGTCCTCATGAGGAAAAGGTCTCTCCCTCTTTCTCTCTTGGGTCTTTGTGAGACACTTGACATGTGTCTTTCCCTTCCACCTTGTTCTCTCCATGTCAATGTGAGAGGAACATCATCCCTATTCTTCCTCTCACATTCAAACTACATCCCCCTTTCTCTCAACTCCTTCAACCAAGTCAATCCTAGCCCTAGGATCTTCCACCTTTCATTCTCAACGGTAGGATTGTGCCACCTAGGCTTAGATCCTCCAAAATTCTATAAAAGGAGCCTAATTTCCCCTTTGTGAACTAATAGGTATTTTTGTAATCAAGAATTCAAGCATTCAAGCAATCAAGCATTTTCAAGAGCATTCAAGCCATTATCAATTCATCTTCATATCATTTGCATTCACCATGTTTGCATAATTAGGATCTAGTTTTGCATATAATCCACCCAATCTCAACACTTTGGTATCATCTTGGGCAAGGAGCTTCAAATTGGAAATATGAGAGCTCAACACATCTAAGAAATCAGAGCATAGGAGGACAATGGAGAAAAGCTACATGGTAAGTGAAGGTAAAACCCTATTTTAGCTTTAATTTTAATGTATTCTTCATTGTTGTTTGCTAATTAGTTTGATTTGTTAATCTTAGAATAGTTAATTTATCATTTAGAGTAGTTAATATAGCTAATTTGCATACATTTTTGGCACCCACCGTGGGGCAACCCATGTTTTTCACTTTCTATTTTTAGTTTTCCGTGTGCAAGTTTTTCTACAGGATATTTCTATGCATTCATACCCAATTTCTGCGCATCTATTCATTTCTGCTGCGCATACATTTTCTGCTACCACCAACAAAGACTCAAGGTACTTACAACAATCAATCAGTAAATCCAAACACCAACAAAGACTCATCAAAACCAAGATTGCCTTTTATGTCACCTCGAAGAAATTTTACTCCTTTAGGGGAATCTCTCGAATCAGCATTACAGAAGTTAATCACAAAGAAACTCATTACACTTCCTGAAATGAAAGACTTTGAACCTAGAGTAAAACCTTCTTGGTGGAATGCGAATGATTATTGCAAGTTTCACAGAGGAAAAGGACATAAAACCAATGACTGCCTAAGACTCAAAAATGTAGTTCAAGACTTAATTGAAAGCGGTGAAATTAGTGTTGACGGACATACCTCAAATGAATCACATACGACTTTCAAAGATCCACTTCCTGAGCATGAAAAAGGAGGTTCTTCCAACACTAAGAGTGACAATCAAGCCAATTATAATTCTACTCCCTATCAATATGTTGGTAACATTTCTTAATGTTATCCTTCTATGTATTATGCCAATGTCATTACCATAAAAGCAAAATCAGAGAGTCAACCAGTCCATGTTACTACTCATGCTCAATCCAAGGTTACTCTCCAAGGAGTCCAATCTAAACCAAATGCACCTCAAAACAAGTTTGTTTATGTCCTGAAGTCTACAGCAAATATTTCCAACTAGTACAATCTTTTGGAACAACTCAAGAAAACACCTGCCCAGATATCCATCTTAGAGCTTTTGTGTCTATCCCCATCTCACAAAGATATCCTTGAAAAAGCTCTCTTAGAGACCTAGGTCCCCACAAATCTAGATCATGATCAATTTCAAGCTATGGTGGGACATTTAACAACCCCACATTACCTATCCTTCACTAAAAATGATGACTTAGCTATTACCCAACCTTATAATGCTCCCCTACACATCGAAGTCCTTGTCCAGAGTCACAAAATCAAACGAGTACTAATAGATGGAGGAGCTGGCTTAAATATCTGTACATTGAAACTAGTCCTTGCATTGGGATTTTCTGAAAATGTTGTAGATCCCAAGAAGAAGATCACAATAAAAGATTATGATGAAGAAGAGAGGTCATCCAAGGGATCTGTTGTTCTTCCTATCAGAGTCAGTCCTATAATCAAAGATGTACCTTGCCAAGTTCTTGACATGGATCTTTCTTATAACGTTCTATTGGGAAGACCATGGATTCATTCCATGCAAGCTGTGCCATCAACTTATCATCAGTGCTTGAAATTCCCTCATAATGGTCAGGAGATCACTATCAAAGGAGATACTAATCCATTCCATTATTGTAACATAGTAAAGACATCTAATTCTTTGATACCTTATAACCGTACTGGATCTTCTACAACTACACCCAATGATCCTAGTAATATAGCATCAACTTCTAAATGAAATGGGATCAAGATAGACATAAAAGAAAAAAGTATGGAAGAATACACTTTAGGTCAAGGTATTTGCATCACAGAGTTACCTTTATCTCCTAGATCATATGGTAGATCTTTGATCACTAAACAACAATCAGAACCCCCTTCAACACTTGTTTATGACACATTCATAAGTGGGGGCACTATATCCAAAGAGGCAGCTGAGCGTAATGCTAATCATTTGCTTAAGTCACAGAAGAATGAGGAATATATCAAACATGAATATATATCACCTGATGTCTATGGTAAAGGGTATACTTTGCTTCAAAAGATGGGATACCAAGGTGCTGGACCTATAGGGTTACAAAGAGAAGGTGTTATCAAACTGATTTTGCAAAATCCAAACTATCAAAGAGACTCTACAGGATTAGGATACAAAGGAGAAGGACCAAAAGAACCAAAAGGAAAAGCAAAGATCACACCTTTTCATGAGATATCTAAAGCTCTTGCCTTACAATTCAGAAAGAATGGTATGTATGTAGATCCAGAGAAACAAAGGGTAGCACCAAAAATCATTGATAGACTTGGGGATAATGATGATTCTGACTCAAATGATTATGAATGGGATTCACTATCTGATTGTACTGAAGAGATAGGATTTGATGTTGTCCATCACTATAGTAACAATTACCATGAGGGAGAGAGTTCAAAGACTGACTCACTCAGATTAGTTTCACGTGATACTACTTTTGTCGATTGTGAGGAAACTGACCTTTATCTTGCAATAGATGAATCAGATGAGAGTATGGAAATAGACCTCACTGATACCATCATAAACCTTGACAAATTTTCCATCAATACCATCTCTGCCTTTGAAACTGACCCGAATGATCCAATGCCCCTTGTACATCTCAAACTTATTGATTGGGATTCTCTCGATCATCCAGAACTTGATGTATTCCATAATGATGATGCAATCATTGACTATCTTGGAATCAGGGATCATTTACCACCAGGGGATCACAAGTCAAGATTTTTGATAGAAATCAATGACATAGCCTACTTTGGTGAGAGTGCCAATCCTTTCAGTCATAAAAAGATAAAAATAATCAACATATCTAATGGTGAAAACCACTTAGTGGTAGTATTAGATCCAAAAATAGTAAAAAGAAAAGACGCATCTGATGGTGAAAACCTCTCTAAGGCAGTTAACGATGGAATGATTGACACTCTTCCTAATTATTTGTATCGAAAGCAATCTGCTATTCTTATAGAACCAACATTACCTCTTAACATTGGAACATAAGAGTCTCCGTGCATCATCAAAGTAGCAGCATCATTGACAGAATCATAGAAAGAAGCTTTTGCAAAAAATTTCAAAGGGAGACAAATCAACTTTGCTTGGTCCTATGATGATATGCCTGGGCTGGACCCTCATCTTATTATGCATCATTTATCTATCAGACCAGGTGTAAAACCAGTTAAGCAAAAGCTCGGCAAGATGCACCCGAACATTGCACTAATGGTTAAAGCAAAATTGAAGAAGCTCCTAGATGTTGGATTCATTCGAGCTATTGATTATGCTGAGTGGATTTCAAATATTGTCCATGTCTCCAAACTAGACAAGTCTATCCGAATTTGTATTGATTTTCAAGATCTTAATAAAGCTTGTCCAAAAGATGACTTTCCTCTGCCAAATATTGACATCATTGTTGATCTAACAGCTGGGCATGAGATATTATCATTAATGGATGGATTTTATGGCTATAACCAAATCAAGATTGCACTAGAAGACTAGGAAAAGACTGCTTTTACTTGTCCATGGGGTACATACTGCTGGAATGTGATGCCATTTGGCCTCAAAAATGCTGGAGCCACTTACCAAAGAGCTATGACCACAATCTTTCATAACATGATGCATACCATTATGGAAGATTATGTTGATGAAATTTTAGCAAAATCCAAAGATAGAGCTGGTCATTTGAGAGTGTTGGATAGAATATTCACCCAGATGGAAAAGTATCAGATTCAACTCAATCCAACGAAATGTGTATTCAGAGTCACATCCGATAAACTGTTAGGGTACATTGTCTCAGCCAAAGGAATTGAAGTAGATCCAGAAAAAGTTAAAGCAATCATGGAGATGGCTTCCGCCATTAACATCAGTCAGTTAAGATCTTTGTAGGGATGTCTCCAATCCATCCGAAGATTTGTTTCTCAACTAGCAGATCGAAGTCATCCCTTTCAACATTTGTTGCATAAAAATATCTTATTCCAATGGGATGATAAGTGTGAAGAAGCTTTCAATAAAATCAAGCAATATCTGGTGAATCCTCCAACTCTGATGTCACCAATTCTGGGCAAGCCACTCTTGCTTTACATTTCAGCTATGATGGTTTCACTAGGTGCTCTTCTAGCTCAGCAAGATCATGAAGGAAAAGAAAAAGTCATCTATTATATCAGTCACACCCTAGTGGGATATGAGCTAAACTATTCTTCTATAGAAAGAGCATGTCTGGCCGTTGTTTTTGCTTCATAGAAATGGTGACATTACATGTTGTCACATTCTATCTAGCTCATCGCAAAGATTGATCCTTTAAAGTATCTATTAAGCAAGACAACATTGATAGGCAGATTGGCTAAGTAGGTTATGCTACTTAGTGAATTTGATATTGAATATGTAGATAGGAAGGCTATCAAAGGTCAAGTGATAGCAGATCAGCTAGTAGATTCTCCATTAACGGATGACCAACCTATACATACAGAGTTTCCTGATGCACACATCTTTGCTTTATCTACACAAACATGGCAACTATACTTTGATGGATCATGTACTCAACAGGGTTCAAGAGCTGGTATTCTCTTTATCATGCTGCAAGGATACACAATTCTGAAATCTTATAAGTTACTCTTTCCTTGCACCAATAATGTAGCAGAATATGGAGCTTTGCTGATTGGGTTAAAAATGGCTTTACAATGGAAAGTAACTGAAATAAATGTCTATGGGGATTCTCAATTGACTATAAACCAGGTTAATGATGATTATCAGACTAAAGATGATAAGTTATTACCATATAAATGTACGGTTGATGACTTCAAATAATATTTCTCAGTCATCACTTTTGAGCAGATTTCTCGGCATGATAACAAGGCTGCCGATGCAATGGCAACAATTTCTTCTTTGTTTGATACAGAAGATACCAAGGTTTGTTTTGAGTTCTTGGTGGAATCCCTGATTTTTCCTACATATGATGATCCTGATACAAGTATTATATGTCATCTAATTGGACACAACTCCCCAATCTATGGAAAAATTTATTCCTATCTGAAAAATGATGTCCTACCCCCTGACCTATCCCGAAATAAAAAATGAACTTTTCTTTGCCAAGCCTCTCGCTATGTCCTAATATCCGACACCCTTTATCAGCGAGGTCTTGACGGTACTCTCCTCCAATGTCTTGAGCATGATGAAGCTCAAACTGCCTTACGAGATGCACATGAGGGTATTTGTGGGACACATTCGAGTGGTCCCACTTTGGCTAAGAAACTCATGCGTATGGGTTATTATTGGCCTACCATGGAAATAGATTCCTTTCATTATGCTAGAGCATGCAAGAAATGTCAGATACATGGAAACCTTATTCATGTTCCAACACAAGAGTTACATCCTTTTACAACTACTTTGCGATTTAGTCGGTGGGGACTTGACCTCGTGGGTGCTATCAACCCTCCATCTTCCAACGGCCACAAATGGATTATCACTGCAATCGAGTATTTTACTAAATGGATTGAGGTCGTTCCATTGATCACCGCCACAGGGAAACAAGTGTCTATGTTTATCCTAAATTATATCATTTGTAGATATGGTATACCTATGTATCTCATTACTGATCATGGGAAACAATTTCAAAATCAGGACATGGATGAACTATGCGCAAAATTCCATATCACCCATAACTATTCTACCATATACTATCCCCAAGGAAACAACCAAGCTGAGGTGTCAAATAAAACAATTGTTAAGATCCTACAAAAGACTGTCAATGACGCTGGCAGTGATTGGCATATCCAACTAAATCTGACCTTATGGGCTTACCGTACTTCCATTCGTACTCCCACTGGAGCCACCCCATATTCCCTTGTCTATGGATCCGAAGTAGTCCTACCCCTCGAGGTCGAGTTGCCTTCACTTTGTATCACTCTCAAAGATTTGATTCCTGATGAAGAGTATAGATTTGCACGGTTGACTGAACTAGAGCTACTGGATGAACACCATCAGAGAGCTTATGATCATTTGAAATTCTATCAGCAGTGTATGTCTCATCAGTATAATAGCAAGGTAAAGATCAGAGACTTTTAGTTGGGAGACCTAGTTCTTCAAGAAAATCAAAAGAATCAATTGCATCATGAGAAGAAGGGCAAGTTTGAACCCAATTGGTTAGGTCCTTTTGTAGTTATAACAATTTATGGTTCTGGGGCTTATCAATTGTCCACACTTGAGGGAGATCCTTTGGATGAACCTCTTAACAACATACATCTCAAGAAGTTCTATCCTTGAAATCCCAATGCAAGGGCTATGTATATATTTTGTAAATAAAAAATCATAAAAAAAAATTAAAAAAAAATAAAAAATCAAAAGAAAATTGTAATTAAAGCATGTGGTGAAAACTTGGAAATAGGTGCCATGTGTATCAAGTTAGCTCCTTTATCTATTAGGATTCTTCTAGTCTGTCTGTTCATTGTATATATCCACAATAAAATGGCTAGTCAGTCCCCATTCCCGCGATGTATATATCATAATAAAATGGCTAGTTCATACACCATCCATTGTATCTACCCATAGTAAAACCCCACCATAGCTTGATCATTTGTCATGGTCTTCATTTATTGTCTTGTTGCATTCTTCTTCATCCATAATAAGTCAGTCCATCACCTAGCTGGGGGTATGTCCTCGACCTAGTTCAGGAAGTGGATCTATGATAGTCATGACTCTTAGAGGACACAATGGAGTACTTTCACCAGACAAGCAAACACAATCAAACATTCTTTCACAATGATATCTTTATGATGAATCATAATCCATGACCTATCCTTCGAAATATGGTTGCTTATCTATCATTCTTGACTATGCATCATCAATTGAACTAATCACTATACCTTAAACTATCCTTTGGAAAAAGAAATGTATATTCATGACATGCATGTTAGAATGATTTGTTGTAGATACTACATTCATATCTAGATTTCATTGTTATCATGTTTCCTACGCTATTCTATGATATCTTTGACATGAGTTTGAAACTCCCATATGTCATTGATTAGAATAGCCAGGATGGGGCATGGTATTTTTCTTTGATTACTGTTTGTGGGATATTTTTCGATGAAATCGAAGAAACAAATAATTGGGGTGTCTGTGCGTAAGTGCCTTCATCAATTTAATAGTATTGACAACATACAAATCATGTTGTTCTACAAATGCTATTAATAGTGATACGCCAGCACATACCTCGACTCCAAATATTTGTTCCCTGATGGAGGGGGGATATTCCTTGTCTATTATGCAAACGAAACTCAAGTCATCTCAATTCAATTATACCTAGATGCTTGTCAAGTTTGCTACATTAAACTCCATGCAAGAAGTGCTCAGGTCATCCTGGTTTAATTATACCATGATGCTTGCATTTCCTTGCAACATAACGAGCTCAATGATGAAAATCAAATTCTAGTTATTATGAAGTTCTAAGATGTTACATGAAGTTGTGGAGATATACTCATTTCATATTTCATATTACATTTCATTTAAGCAGTTCACGACTTGCATATCAGTGCTCCTTTTATAGAGATTTGTAGGTTATTCTTCTTATTAGGTCATCTATTCTCCTAGTCCATTCTTCTTGTGTCAGATACATTGTTATTTAAATTGAGGAAATTTGGACAACAAAAACATTGAGTTTTTACCTCGCATCTTACAAACATTTAATCAATTCATTTAGGTCATACGTTATTTTCATTAAGTGTGTTTATTTGCATATTATCCATTTATCTTACATGCATGTTTTACATGTGGAAATTCCATAACATTTCATTATCTTTTCATTATGATGTAAGTTGTTATCTTTTAGTCATTTGAAAGAACATCATTAATTTATTATCCATTATATGCATTTTACATCATTCATTTATTATCCATTACATGTATTTCAAATCATCATCATTTAATGTCCATTCATTATCCATTATCGATAGTGTTCTTTACATCATTTCATTAGTAATCACATAGCATTGTATAAGAGTAAACTTATTTAAGACATGTATTTATATCAACAACATATATTCGATCATTAACCATTAAGGATTAATAGAATATAAATCATTTTGCATTCTAAGACATACATTCTATGCATATTAAAGTAAAACATCATATCCTGCATATGTCAGTACACACATGTATATAAAATCATCAAAGTAAATTATGATAGAATTGCATCACTGTATATATATAGTCCATCGTATAGGGTCCAATCATATAAAGTCCATCAAATACAACAAAACTGTCCAAATGTCCAATGATATAAAGAAACATAACAATGTGTCCAAAGTCAGTGTCCATCAAGTCAAAAATATAATGATACAATGATAACATCATACAAAAGTTTATACAATGATCTCCATGATCTATGAGCCACTGCCTCCAGACTCTGTCTATCGTTGTCTGTGAGATGCAATGAGGCCCTGTGCTATTGAACCACCTAATCCTGAGGATCCACGCTGATCTCCTAAACCTATCAGTGCTCTCGGAGGGCGTGATGATACACTTCCACTACCAGCTGGTGCCTATCTGTCATCAATCGCTGTCCTAATAGCCACCAAGCTCTCTCTATAGCTCCCAATCCACTGATCCCTCAGGACCGCTTGTCTATAAGCCTCTCGCCAGTAGGATATCTCCTTCCTGGCACTTATCATGGCTCTCAAACTATCTCCATGGGGACCCAAATCCTCTGTACAATATAGCTCATCTAATAGCATCTCCGACTCCCCAAGTCTCTCTATAGCCGCATCCTGCTCATGTCTTAGTAGTCCCATCTGGCTCTCTAGCCTCTCTATCCACCTCTCCAGACTAGGAACATGGTCTGCCTGCACATGTTTCATTGCTAGTCAGACTAGTAATGAGTCAATATTGGGATCCTCCTCCTTCACAGCATCTCTCTGTAAATAGGGATCCTGTCCCCCGATATCCATCCCTGCTAGCTCCTCCTGAGCATCCACATCTACCATCGGTACATCCTACCCATCCAGTCTATCATTAAGGATCTATCCACCTTGTACTACTCCACCCTAGGCTAATAGAACATCTGCATCATCCTATGCCTGTACAGCTGGTCCCTGTACTGGGGCAGCTGGTATCTATACTGGTGCTACTATTACTTGTAGTGGAACCCCTACTGCTGGCTGTGCTGGAGGCTATCTCCATCCCTGTCTAGCTGGGGTGGCATCAATCCCCTCTACCTCACACTGCCTCCTCTCATCTGTGGTCCAGCGCTATCCCCTCTCCCTCTATCTCCTCCATCTCCTCCATCATCTCCTCCACCGTCACCGCCACCTCCTCTCCCTCATCCTCACCTATCTCACCCTCGACGTCTCCCATAGTGTCTATTTGCTAGATCTCTCTCTGGTGGCCTAGCTCCTAGATCAGTCAATCAAGGAACTGGAAAGTCTCTAAGGAACTGCTCTAGATCAGCAGTCATCCCTGGATCTACAACACCCTGTCTCATAGTCCATGCCTGGAATGGCATGTCCAAAAACTCCTGTCTTGCAAGATCAAATGAATCCATGGGCCCCTAGTCACATCTCTCCTAATGAGTCCTAGCGAACTCAGTGACTCCCTGAGGCATGCCCTGGATCTTGCCAAACTGGCGCAGAACCCGACTGATTAGCTCTCTCTCCAAAATGAAGGGCGTGATGAAGCATATTAATGTCTTGATTTTAATATAAGTTTTTATAATATGGACACACTCTTTGTGCTTTGATAAAACATTCCTAAACACTTGTTGTAATTATCTTGTGAACTTATGCCAGAAACAGCTAGAACCTACTAAACCTATGGGTAGTGTGTATGACATGTTTTTCTTAATACTATACATAGAATGCAGTATTTCATATAACTATTTTAAGCTATGCTGTAATATCTGAGTAAAAGTAGGAATGTTATCTTGCATGCATATTCTGAATGTTGCTAAATTTTTAGGTGAATGAGGAGTGATGCAAGGAGTGGTGATTACAACATTCAAGGAGACATTGAAGACCGGTCATGGCAAAGAAAGTGCAGTTCAGTTCCATTGAATAAGTCGCGCCTGCAAAGGAGTTCTAGTGAATATAGGGGATACAACTTGCTTTATTTCTTGCAAGTTGTTATTCTGTTGCTTGGTAGTAAATATGTTATGTCATGGTTGATCTTCCACCTTCTTTTCTGGCGATGTTTGCTTAAAATTTTTATGAATGTTTTTAATAAGAATCCAATCCTATATATATTGGATTTTGGATTATCCTAGGAAGCTAATGAGAAAATAGATAATGTTGATTTAGACTTAGAAGTTACTTCCCTGTTCTTCATGGATTGTTCAGTTTCTATGTAATCAAAGAAAGATTTTAATGGAAGAAGGATTTTGAAGCATTTGTTGTGTTCATAGTTAATTGAAACCGACCAAGAGGGCCCACTTGGGAGGTGGAATAGATTTAGGTAGAATAGATTTATTTCCTATAGTTTCTTGTTTTCGAATAGATTTACTGTATTAGTCCTGCAGCATTGTTACTGTGAAGTTCTTGCAGCACTTGTAGAAAATGACCATAGTGGATGTTCTGAGTTGTTAATTAGTTTAAGTTCATTCTTGAAGCTTCCTGCAATTATCTGTTGTTAGCCAAAGTGTGTTTACTATTCTGTAGTAGCAGCATAGATTCTTCCAATGCATTTTTACTTTCCTACAGCATAGGTGTTATGACTCCTAAAGGAACTTAGTGCACAAACTGTGCTAGCCCATTTCAAATTCTACGTCCTTGGGTTGACAATTCAAGTGTATTTCATGATGGAATATATAATCTTTAGAATAGATATATTATCTTTGAAGGAGAAATAATGGTGTGATTATCTTCATCTATTGTGAAACCATACATTTTTGGCACTGTTGCCGAGGATAGTGTCAAGCTAGGAACCTTCATGAGTCATTTATTTTCAGATTAGTTTGTTAGTTAGGAACTGCAAAGTTGTGAGCTTGATTAACAAGTCACCAATTTCTTGCATGCATCAAAGAAGGAGAGATGCCATGGTAGATTCCTTCCTAAAGAGCCTATGAAAGCAAAAGAGGAATTCGAAGAACCTGAACTACCATTTCTAGACACAAGCCCAGAGTTTACTGCATCATCATCTTCAGTAGAAGAAGATATCTAGAAAACATTTGACCTCCATCCATTTGAGGAAATATTGGTCAGCTTCCATACTAACTCCACTCCAGGACCACCCGTTGTTCAGAATCCTCCAACAATTACCAATTTTTAGCCACAGTTTCAATATCCCATAACTCCAGCTATGGCAGCTCCCACATTTCCATTTCTAATACCAAGTCTTGTCAATAATCCCAATCTCAAAAATATACCTGCATCAACATTACCAAATTTTTATGTTCTTGTCACAAAGGATCTTGATACTTTTCTATTTGAATTTGATATCCTGTGTCGGAGCTTTGACTATAATAATGACAGTCACAAGCTAAAATTATTTCCAGCCACACTAAAAGAGTCAGCTTTAAAATGGTTTATGGGCTTGGGGGAAAATGTAGTAGCAAATTGGGATGATATGAGACGCTTTTTTCTTAACAAGTATAAGGAATATTGTAGGGGAAATGATTCAAAAGGTGATGACATTTTTAGAATGTCACAACGGGAAGATGAAACATTAGAAGATTATATATCTCGCTTCCTGATCAACTTACAAAAGAACCCACAACACACCTTGCAGGAGGAGTCCCAAAAGCTGATTTTTCTTAGAGGAGTAAATGAGAACTATCTTGAAGCATTGGACTTGATGGTAGGAGGAGATATATCCCAATCTTCATGGGATGACCTTCAAAAGATTTGCTAGAATTACTCTAGGTCAGCAATAAAGAAAGGAAGGGGATTTCACTCAGCAATAGCCAAAGGAAGTAGCTCTGGTATTTCAAAGATGGAAATTTCAAATTTGTTGTCTAATTTCAAACAGGACATCATCAATGATGTCACCACACATTTGGATACAATGGCTGCTAAGAAGAAACATGCAGAAGCTGAGGAGCAGTTAGCTGAGTACTGTCCACACTGCTGAAAACAAAAGAAAGATTGTCATTGCAAATTGGTAGCTAATGTGGAAAACCAACATCTCCCAACTGAGTACCTAAAGATAGAAGGAGAAGATGATCAAGTATTCTTCGTTGCTCAATGTCGGCCATGGGCCCCACGACAAGGTATGCCACAAGACCCTTTACAAAATTCAAATCCATATAGTAATCAATGGCAAAACCGTAGTGTCCAAGGTCCTCCACAATATAATCAACCTAGTTGGAACAATGCTTGGCAAAATAATCCACAAAGTCAATGGTATCCTCCATAGTTCCAAAACCAATGGCAACCATCCCAGTGGAATTGGCAGTCTACAAACCAATGGAGAGGACCTCAGCAATGGTCTAACAACACTGGATGCCCACCTTTACCACCTCCAGCAAAAATTGGCTGACATTATGTTAAGAAAATTGGTTATTCCTAAATATTCTAATCCAGGAAGCCCGGTTGTGAATGCAATTATAAATGGTCAGTCAGTCAAAAATGCCTTGATTGATCTTGGAGCAGCTATAAATGTAATGACTAAAGATACTATGAAAAAGCTAAATATAGAAGGAATATGAGCTACCCCAACAATTCTACAACTTTTTGATAGTTCTACTGTCACTCCTGATGGAATGATAGAAGACATAGTAGTAGCCCTAGATTCTCTAGAGTACTCTGCAGATTTTATGATTCTATCTCCAAAAGTCAACTTAGCTAGTTACCCTATCATTTTAGGATGACCATGGTTAGCTATAGTTGATGCAAATATAAGTTGTAGGTCAGGGAATATGACATATCAGATGGACAGGCAACAAGAAAATTTGTCCTGTATCCTCCAGCACAACCCCAACCAGATTTAAGCACACCTGTATGTTGGAAACAATTGTCTGAAGGAAATTGCTACTCAATTATGTATTGTCTTTGATGTCACACAATGTCATAGTCCGCAGCAACCAGTTACTACCGAGCTCAGTCGGTCTGCCAGATAGGAATATTAGTTCTTACCGAGTCCACTCGGTTATCGAAGAAAAGCAGTGTCTACCGAGTTCACTCGGTTGCCAAAGAAAATTTAGTGTTTACCGAGTTCACTCGGTCATCGAAAGAAAATTTAGTGTTTACCGAGTTCACTCGGTCATCGAAAAAAAAGTTAGTGTTTACCGAGTTCACTCGGTCATCAAAGAAAAGTTAGTGTTTACCGAGTTCAGTCGATTATCGAAGGTATAAGATTGTCGGTGTTTACCGAGTTCCCTCGGTCTCCAAAAGATTATAGAAAGTTATGGTCACCGAGCACTGTCGGCCCTTGAAGGATTTTTGCAAATAGAGTTTGCTTATTTCAGCCGACTGTTATACTAAATAATGTCGATTTGACAAATCTAAAATCATATAAATAAAAGGTCGAATGTGAAAAGTAAACAAGAAATATAGTAGAAGATTTTACAGAAGAAAAGCAGAAAAGGTGTATGTGAATTTGTGAAGGATGTTCAGATATCCTTGAGGTGCAGCAGAGATTTATTCGATCAGAAAGGATCAGACTTATGCAGAACAGAGATCTGTAATCAGCAAGACAGTTGCATTATTATACAGGTCATTTTTCATTGTTACCTTCTTATCATTGTAATAGTGAATTCTAAATCTCTTAACTGAGTTGGTTTAACAACCATATTGTAAATCCTCTAACAAGGTGACAATTCCATTGAATTGTTTTCAAGACCTCTTACCAGGCCACTCCTAGCAGGGTGTTTTAAATCCTCTAACAAGGTCACACCTAACAGTGTGTTTTGTAACCTTTTACCGGGTTGGCTTCTAACCGGGCATCACTTCAGAAAAGTGAAAATCAGTATCTAGATACATTGGTGGTTTTTCCCATATTGGGTTTCCACGTTAAATCTTGTGTCTCTTGTGTTCTTAATTGCTTTCTCAATCATATACATGTGCTGATGAATATCTAAAGATAATTTTGCTAATACTTTCTGCATCTTCAAAGTTACTACAATCTATTTACCGAGTGCTAAAACAGATAACATTGTTAAGATATCCAAAGGGTTCTGGAAAGAATTAATTGTGAAGTGTTTTATGGTTGACTGATTCACCCCCCCCTCTCAGTCACTTCATCCATATTCCATCATTGTATGGCCAGATTTAGGAGATGGAGACAAAGAGCTTAACTCTGTTGTACAGCTTATGATGTTACATAGATAGTCTTTCCTAAAGCTGCAAGAGGAAGATTCAGTAATTTAGAGTATTCTTAATAATACTTGTGTGGTAGAAAAGGATATATCTAACAGCTCTGTGTTGGAACTAACTACATATGAGGAACATACTGAGAATTGTTTTCTGCCTAAGGAACCAGATATTATCTATCAGCTTTTACCATGTGAACTACATATAAGTCCCATCTCTGAAGTTGCTATGGTTAATCTCACAACTACTGTTGAGTTGTCAAAAGGTCATAATCTCCATGTCAATAACAAACTACCTCCCAAATAGCTGAAACAGTTAACAGAACTTCTCCAAAAACATGAAAAGGCTTTTGCATGGGATTACAGAGATATGAAAGGATTAAGCCCCACATTATGCACTCATAGAATATATATCAATGAAGGGTGCCTGCCACTCTGTCAACCCCAGAGGTGGATTAATCCAGCACTCAAGGAAATAGTTAAAACTAAACTACAAAAATTGCTTTATGCTAGTTTCATATACCCCATATCTAATAGCCGGTGGGTCTCACCTCTGGTTATAGTATCTAAAAAGGGGGGGAAATGGCAAATTTGTGTAGATTACAGATAATTAAATAAGGCAACAAAGAAGGATCATTTTCCTTTACCATTTATTGATCAAGTTTTGGATACTCTGGCTGGTAAGAAATATTTTTCTTTTATTGATGGATACAGTGGTTATAATCAGATAAGTATAGCTCTAGAGGATCAGGATAAAACTACATTTACATGCCCATGAGGTACTTTTGCATATGTTGTATTGCCATTTGGCCTATGTAATGCTCTAGCAAAATTTCAAAGAGCTGTAATAAGTATTTTTGTTGACATCTCACACGACTATATGGAAATATACATGGATGATTTTATAGCATTTGGAGTAACCTTTGAGGAGGCTTTGAAAAATCTTGAGAAGGTTCTTGTCCGATGCAAAGAACATAACCTATCACTTAATAGTGAGAAATGTTTCATGCTTATGTAGGAAGGAGTAGTGCTTGGTCATTTTATATCAGTAGCAAGGATACAAGTGGACCCAGCTAAGATAGAGGTAATCCTAACATTGCCCATACCTACTAAACCAAAGGATGTAAGATCTTTTTTAGGTCATGTTAGCTATTACAGGCATTTTATTCAAAATTTTAGTCAAATAGCTAGTCCTTTATATACACTACCAACTAAAGAAGTTGAGTTCATTTGGACACTAGCATGTAATAAATCATTCCTACAGCTTAAGAAACTCCTCACCACAGCACCAGTTCTTAAGGGACCAGATTGCTCTATTCCATTCCATATCCATACTGATGCATCAGACTATGATGTAGGTGTTGTATTAGGACAAAAGCCTACTAACCTTGAATATGCAATCTACTATATTAGAAAAAGTCTCCATGGTCCCGAACTAAACTACACAGTAACTGAGAAGGAACTTTTAGCTGTAGTTTATGCATTGAATAAATTCAGACACTATGTAACTGGCTATCTTGTATTTGTTCATACTGATCACTCAGCTATAAAGTACTTGATGAACAAACCTGTTGTAACTGGCTGATTGGCAAGATGGCTACTATTATTGTAGGAGTTTGATATTACCATTGTTGATAAGCCAGGAAAGGCCAATGTAGTTGCTGACTATTTGTCTAGAATTCAACTTACTGATGAAGATCCAACTCCAATTGAAGATACATTTCTAGATGAGCATTTATTCCATATAGCAACCCATACACCATGGTATGCAGATATAGCAAATTATCTGGCTGCAAATAAAATGCCCCCACACTTCTCCCAAAAAGACAGGAAGAAGCTTGCAGAGAAAGGTTTTCATTTTTCATGGATTGATAACAATCTCTTCTACACTGGACCAGATCAAATCATGAGGAGATGTGTCAGGGAAGATGAAATATATGACATACTACATGCCTGTCATGATGAACCATGTGGAGGACATTTTGCAGGAAAAAGAACAGCATTAAAGATACTTACCACTGGATATTACTGGCCAACACTACACAAGGATGCAGCAACTTATACCACTAAGTGTGACAAATGCCAAAGAATGGGCCGGCCAACAAGATCAGATGAGATGCCACTCAATCCACAGGTTGTTGTAACACCCTTTGACAAGTGGGGTATGGACTTCATAGGGCCAATTGACCCACCATCAAATGGTAAATCCTACATCTTAGTATGGATGGATTATTTAACAAAATGGGTCGAAGTCAGGGCGATGAAAAATGCAAGAGATGAGAAAGTAGCTAAATTCTTATATGAAGAAATATTCACACGCTACAGATTTCCCAGAGAACTTGTCACAGACCAAGGAGCCCAATTCACATCAGATTTCATAACTGAACTTATGAAAGAATACAGCATAAGGCACCAAAAATCCAACCCTTATCACCCTCAGGAAAATGGGCAAGCAAAAGTCACCAACAAGGAAATTGAAGCTATTCTAACCAAGACAATGCAAATACATAGAAGGGATTGGAGCAGCAGACTAACTGAAGCCGTTTGGGCTTACAAAACAACATGGAAGACAACAACTAGATTCACTACATTTGAACTTGTGTATGGAAAAGTGGCAATGATGCCCATCGAATTTGAACATAAAACATTACACACTGCTCTGAAATTAAACATCAGTCTTCCTGCAGCACAAGAAGAAACACTTCTCCACTTGAACTCACTGGATGAGATGAGAAATATAGCTTTGGAAATAACAAAGATCATATAGAAACAAAGAAAGAAATGGCATGATGCACATATCAGGAATAAATAATTCCAAGTAGGAGATTGGGCTCTATTATATGATTCTTAATACAAGGAGATACCAGGCAAATTGCAGACTCAGTGGCTAGGGCCTTATGAAATACAATATGTATTCGACAATGGAGCAGTTCAACTGACAACCATTGATCCAGTCCAGTTCAAGCTGCTTGTCAATGGCCACCGATTGCGACTCTATCATAAACCACAGATCGAGGATGAGTTCCTACAGCAGTTCCAACCAAGAAATTTACCAACTCTAATGGAAACAGTTCCTGCAGCGGAGGGTGCAAGCCTTCTTCCTGCAGTTGTACCATAGCAAGCCTCCGATGAACAACACAATAAAAACTCATCCCATATGAGGTCCATTCTTTCACTCACTTTTCATTTTCTTCTTATCAATTCATCTCATTTCTTTGTCTACCATCCACTCACCTTCCACGTCACCCACAAATTCTATTTTTAATGCTTTCAATAAAACATGCCGTCAGCACCTTTTCAGTGATCACCAAACTTTGCCAACTCATCAACTTGCATGTGGATGCATGATTTAATAGTTTAAGGTACACATTTTTACTTTCTTCTCCTTTTTAGCACATAGGTTTCAATAATTATATATACTACCGCATTAAATGTATAGTATAAGCCTAAAGCCAGTTTCCCAATCCTATGCGAAATTTTTTAAGTGTGGACACTTGTCAATATTTCGGGGGGGCAGGGAAAGTGTATTTATTTCCAAGTGTCATCTCCATGTCACCCTAGTCATGTCCACATTATATGTTGTACTTTGGCTGTAGTCTGTTTTAATTTTTAAATCTTTATTGTATCTGTCGTACCTTGTCATTTCGATTTTGGGAAAGATCTCCTCAGTTTGACGTGACTTAAAAGGACTATCATTTATGAAAAGAACACTCCCAGTTAAAACATTGATGTCCTTCATAATTATTTTGCATGCCAAACATAATAGAGCTATGTTAAGAGAATGTGGTATTGACATTTCTCAGAAAAATCATTTTGAATTCTGAGAAGAAGGTATTTGCAAAGTGCTATCAGGGTGGTGGAAATAGAGAAATTTAAAATTAGGCATTTTGAGGATGGGAGGTCAATTGCAGAGACATGAGCCAGTTGTCCATGGTACTCTACTATCAGATGTGGAAGCAGTCCGTAATTTCAACACCTGTGGATGGCTTGGCTACTTCCTACAGTTAATAAAATACAATGACGAAGTATCAATGGAATTTATGAGGACATTTGATGAAGGAGAAGCCACAGTATGGGGATTGAAAGTGGTTGCTACTGAGGAGCAGATAGTAGAAGTCACAGGACTACCAATTAGTGGAGAGCATTACCCAAATGAACATGACACCAGGTCATCACAGGCATAGTTTTCTTGGCCGGGTGACCCTCCATTGGAAATCTCAAAGCAAGGGTGTAAGGGACTCTCTCTCCCAGCGCCGTATTCAGAATTGGCAAACCATATCATCAAGTATTTGACCTGTGAAGGCAGATTTTTGAACTTACACACTAATCATTTTAAGCTTCTCAGTTGTGTAAAGCATAACATTCAAGTTAATGTTCCAAATTTCCTTTACAATATGTTGTGTATAAGTGCTGAGAAAACTCAAAAAGGAAGTGAAAACTCAATTTCTCATCATGCCCTAGTTAAAATTTTAGTTGAAAGGTCTCTTCAGGACTCTTCCCCTGTGTCATGGGCAGAATTTGTTGAATTTAAAACCTTGCAGCCTCAAGCCAACCTTGTCCATCAAAATTTAGGGAATCAGGAAGAAATTGAGGGGCCTAGTCAGAATCTAGCTGAAATAGACAAAGAACCGGTATTACTTCCTACTGATAAAATTGTTGAGCCTATTTTAGAAGGTGATATACCTAGCTCTACCATAGATAAAGGCAAACAAAAGGTTGATAAAGAAAGCCCTAGTTTTAAAAGGGAGGACAAAAACCCTACTGTTCAAGTGACAAAGAGAAAGAGGTCTATTCCTGCAGCAACTAATCCTGCAGTGTCTACCCCACTACCATCTAGACCAAAACGGACCCGCAAAATAGTAAAGGTTAAATCTTGTACGTCGAAGCCCTCACATGCGAGGTCAAGTCTCAAAACCTCATATAGAACAACAGGTCGAGAATATTCCAAATGACTCTCCTGTACAGTTGGAACCCCAAAATGTGGAGGCATGTGAAAATAAGCCTGCCAGTGAAATACCACAGGGTGATCAAGAAATGTGTGAGCCAATTCCTACTGTAGTTCTAGAAAATGCCCCTGAAAGTGTTCAACCTACTTCTCCACTAGTCCCTCTATACACTAATGTTTCTATCATCCCTTATAAATCCTCCTAGTACACCCATTATTTCCAGCAAGTTGCTAAGGAGAAAAAGAAGAAAGCCATGGCTCAAGAATTTCCTCCGTCTACAATTCAATCTATATTATTTGGTTTGTACAATCACTTCATCTTTCAAAAGACCTTGTGGAAACAAGAGAGAGACCAAATGCAGAAAGTAATATCTGATAAAGACAAGGAAATTGAATCCCTTAAGGAACAACTTGAAAAATAGAAACAAAAGATGAATAAGGCTTTGAAGATAACTGGCCAAGTCATGACCTGCAGATCACCACCAAGGGTGTATTCTATTTGTCTGAAGGAACAATTTATGTTATTTCAATTAATGATGACAATCAGGGATATTGACTGTGAATTTAAAACTACTCAAGATTTCTATAATGTGTATCAGACTCTGCCCACATGGCAGAAGAATTTGTTGTGTGAACTCTATCTGCATAATTACATAATTCCACATGAAACAAAGTGGAATCCTCTGCTCTACATAGGAGATGTTCACCTTAGGGATTTAATGTCTTGGATGCACAATGAGACAAAATATGACCAGTAGTTAAATGCCTACAGAGATCTTGAAAAGTATGAACCTTTGCCACTACGAGTTGAATCACATAAGCCTGATGATATTTTAAGAGATTGGTTCAGATTAACCTATGGGAAGCCAAAACTAAAAATTAGGGCTAAAGTGTTTGCAGAAAGAGAAAAGGTTTATAGAGATTACCAGACACTCCCAAATTTCACACAGCAAAGAGCTTTTTCAAGAATTAGGAACAAGTGGAGTCGACTGCCAGATGCCTTCAGAAAGGCAGAACCACATAGTCCTATCAATTATGAGGTAGTTGTTCACAAGGTGGCTAAATATATACAACTGGGATGACAAATCAAAAAAGAACTATGGATGCCCTTATCCTTTTAGCCTCCTCCTCTTCTTTGGCCTCTTTATGATAATAGTACTACTAAACTAGACCTGCTGGTTGAGGAGCACAGAGGTGATCACTGGGAGTGCAGTAGAGGATTCTACTACACCTTCAGAAGTGGGAAAAAGGGGAGAACCTCAGTCAGAGACTTCAGAGCAATGGAAAAGAAGTATAATGCTTGAGGACAAGCATTTGGATAGTGGGGGGCAAATGATGAGGCATATTAATGTCTTGATTTTAATATAAGTTTTTATAATATGGACACACTCTTTGTGCTTTGATAAAACATTCCTGAACACTTGTTGTAATTATCTTGTGAACTTATGCCAGAAATAGCTAGAACCTACTAAATCTATGGGTAGTGTGTATGACATGTTTTGCTTAATACTATACATAGAATGCAGTATTTCATATAACTATTTTAAGCTATGCTCTAATATCTGAGTAAAAGTAGGAATGTTATCTTGCATGCATATTTCGGATGTTGCTGACTTTTCAGGTGAATGAGGAGCGATGCAAGGAGTGGTGATTACAGCATTCAAGGAGGAAGACATTGAAGACCGGTCATGGTAGAGAAAGCGCAGTTCAGTTCCATTGAATAAGTCGCGCCTGCAAAGGAGTTCCAATGAATATAGGGGATACAACTTGCTATATTTTTTGCAAGTTATTATTTTGTTGCTTGGCAGTAAATGTGTTATGTCATGGTTGATCTTTCGTCTTCTTTTCTAGTGATGTTTGCTTAAAAGTTTTATGAATGTTTTTAATAAGAATCCAATCCTATATATATTGGATCTTGGATTATCCTAGGAAGCTAATGAGAAAATAGATAATGTTGATTTAGACTCAGAAGTTACTTCCCTGTTCTTCATGGATTGTTCAGTTTCTATGTAATCAAAGAAGGATTTTAATGGAAGAAGGATTTTGAAGCATTTGTTGTGTTCATATGTAATGCCCAACTTTTACACACAAGACTAATTGTCACAGAACCTATTTAATCTACTCAAACATTGGAAATAGCATCATTTTTTTTAATACAAGGACATGCTACATATAACATGCAATATAGTATGGTTTCTCTTGTTAAATCATTGAACTAGAATCCAACATGATACACATCTAGCTAGAATGATAAACTTTATAACAATCTTTAAAGAACGAACATAACTTGTAAATGCATACTTGAGACTCTCTTCATGTTCCATATGTTGCCCTTTTCTTTTGTTCTCTCATCTGAATTACTTGTGCCTGCATACAAGACTACAAGACTAGGTGCATAATATGAGATCCGTTAAGAGTTAGATACATGATCATGAAGATAATTTCCTTGACAATATGTTAAATAGATAAATAAGGCAGTAGTGGCATAATAGCAAAGATAGACGAAAGGAATGTATGAGCCATGAAGAAAGAGTAATCAAATATTATTTTAATTCTTCAAGAGCAATTTACCTAAGTCTTTTCAAGGAATCAATTTTAAATAGATCTCTAATAGTTACAATCCCATCAAAGTAATTTTACTAAGTAGTTACCCAATAAGCTTCTTACTCAATATCCTAAAGTTTCATTCAAGCAATTTTCCTAATTTGAAGTATGTTTATCATTAGATGAGTACCAAATGAAAATAAAATAACAATGTACATGCTCTCTACCCATCCAAATGGCATCATGAGATCTCTAAGGTCCTAGCCAACCCCTGAACAAGTAAAAGCTTTTTGCACCATTATGATCAAAGGTGAGATTGATTTCCATGTCACAACTTAATAGATAGGTTATCCATTAAGGATCTTAGCAACTGAATGGCATTTCAATGAGATCTATCCTTTAAGCTATTTGAGGTACATATTCTCGTGATCAAGCATTGAATGTAAAAAGTGGTAATTTATTTTAATTTGAAATGGAACCCAGACATTCAAATATTATTTTGGAGAAAAGTGATAGTATATTGTAATTCACATTGATCAGGTTATAACTCACCTTGTTTTCAGGAACAAATTAAGTAGCCAGAGCTGTCACACATATGATTTCCTGGTTATATCTTTTGTTAAAAATTGTGAAAGATATATTCTTTTATCATGTAAAATTAAAGTGCATTCAGGTATATGAGAAAATGAAGTAAGCATTTGACCACAAAATTACTCTTCTCCTAAATAGTACAAGATTGTTTTTTTTTTAACCTATATTAAGCCATGTTTGGAAAGCCCTTAGAGATATATTATGCCCAAAAGAACCAGTGATTCAAAAACAAATCCAGAAACTATCCATAATGAGTTAAGCCCTCTTTAGAAGCCATTTATCCAGTTCTTGCACTTTCATAAGGATGCTCCCTGACGCTTTTGATGGTCAAATATTAGTTCTTAGTATTTTATTTTTCTTAAACAAATTTAATCATAACTTTTTCAGACATATTTTGTCTCAATCTCTATTGTGGTAAAATCAAATCCTCCAATGATACTCGTACAAAATGATAAAAAAGAAACTCCCAATATCTGATGATAAAATCATTATAACATCTGAGAATAAAGCTCTGTAAATATTTTCATATACTCATTATAAAATCTGAAAATAAAACTATATAAATCTTTTCATATACTCATTATAAAATCTGAAAATGAAGCTCCCTAAATCTGATCATAAACTCATTATAAAATCTGAAAATAAAGCTCCCTAAATCTGATCATAAACTCATTATAAAATCTAAAAATAAAGCTCTGTAAATCTTTTCATATACTCATTATAAAATCGAAAAATAAAACTATATAAATCTTTTCATATACTCATTATAAAATCTGAAAATGAAGCTCCCTAAATCTGATCATAAACTCATTATAAAATCTGAAAATAAGCTCTGTAAATCTTTTCATATACTCATTATAAAATCTGAAAATAAAACTATATAAATCTTTTCATATACTCATTATAAAATCTGAAAATGAAGCTCCCTAAATCTTATCATAAACTCATTATAAAATCTGAAAATAAAACTCTGTAAATATTTTCTAATACTTATTATAAAATCTGAAAATAAAGCTATATAAATCTTTTCATATACTCATTATAAAATCTGAAAATAAAGCTATATAAATCTTTTCATATACTCATTATAAAATCTGAAAATAAAGCTATATAAATCTTTTCATATACTCATTATAAAATCTAAAAATAAAGCTCCCTAAATCTGATCATAAACTTATTATAAAATCTGAAAATAAAGCTCTGTAAATCTTTTCATATACCCTGCTACTATAAACTCGTGCACATCTTCTCATGTATGCACAAAAACAAGATACCATAAAGGCTCAACTCTTCAGTATTCTACATGAACAGGAGACATCTGTTGTATATATATGTGTGGTGCGAGAACAACACTTAGAAACTAGACTCGATCACCCAAAACACCCAGTCACAGCAAGCCTAAACTTTAACACACTATATCTCAGACTTTATTTGTATTGTGATGAGTCATATATTTTCCTAATCTACATACAACTCTCTATAAGCAATACTAATAATATCACTACTGATTATGTAATGCCCGCACAACACTTTCATAAATGATTATTCACACACTCGGGTTACACACTTCCTTATATATAATATCCATTTTCAGGCACACACAATTTTTAGCTTCTTGAAATGCTGCATCCGCAGTGCAATAAAACGCTACCTAGATCCCAACGTTTAACACCCAGAAAAAAAATAGCATCACACAGATTAATTTGACTCTTATATTATGGAATGCTACACCTTCCACTGGATTTCACAGCCCAGGTTCTCAATCATCAACAAACTACCAGACATGTCCTTTCAAGGGTTTACATCCAGACAAGACATAAATCAAGCAATAATACCAAAAAAAATTCTTCACAAGCAGGCGTAGTTGTAAACTATATATTCACAAAACAATCCTGATGTACCAAAAAAAATGTAAAAGGAAACATACATGTATCAAACCTCATTCAAAGCTGAAACTTTTTGATCTCTGCAAAATTTTTGATATAATGGCGGAAAGGCCTACCTCATAACCAGTCGTCCCCTCCCATGAACAGATCACTCTTCCCCCTTTACGATAGCTCCTACCTCCCTTTATTTACCTGCAGGCCCTCATTTTTGAGTGAGGGAGGCCATGATATCTTAATGGCACTGACATGCCCTACTGTCCACCCCCATCCTGTAGAGCTTCCTATTACTTTTTAAACAAAATTTTTTATCTACCATATTAATTCTCGACATAGAAAGCGATGTGACTGTGGCACCCAATATGAGGATGTATGTAATATTCATGAGTTAATTCAGAATTAACTAATATCGTTTATGAGTTGTACCTATTATTCATGTTCTCTTAAGGTATGACCATCTCCAAGAAGATATTTGAAAATCTGATGGCACTAACAAGTTTATTACAATTTGATAAAACCTTCCATATAAAACTGAGTTAACAAATGACAGTTCTTTTATGGTTCAAAGCAAAATAAACTATTTTTCATTTATAGAAATGTCAATTACATCATTAAATATAAAGTGAATGAATCACAATTTATTTATTTGAACAACCTACATTGAATATTTTAAGATCTTTGATCAATTTTTAATTGACCAACAAAGCTCTTTATATCTTCACTAAAGTTTATCATATTGGTTAACAACTCTAAGGAAATTTACCAATTTATATTGTTTAGATCAATTATTCGCTATACTATTGGCCAATACTTACCTTCGCTACCAAAAATATAATTGTTTACTTTGTGATTTGTATTTATTATAACATTAAATACTTTAAAATTGGAAGCCTCAAATATTATTTTCTTCCATAAGGAATTAATAAATATAATCTTATTGACAAATTTTATTTATTATAGAAGAGAAATATAAATCTTTTATAGAGCTAAACAATTAAAAGGTAAAAATCGTAAAATAAATTCCATAAAAACTAAAAGGTATGATATATGTTATTTGTGCTATCACTTCATCTATGAACTAGCATTCTTAAACCACCTAACTTCAAGTCCAAAATACAAGGTTGGCTTATTCTGTAAATGTCATTATATATATTGTCTAGTCACTCAATACAATTCTAAGAAAGAATGTAAAGAATTATCACAAGCAATGAAATAAATGAGGAATTACTCATTCTAAAACCCGTAGAAAAGATTTCCTATTTGAGTACTACATTTCAAATTGTTTAAGCTATATGTTTGATATCCTATCCATATCCAATAACTACAAAACTTATACATGCATTCAACATACCTCTTTTCTTGACTACTTGCATTTGTGTTGCTAGGGGCTTGTTGACATGGTATCTCTCATGGACACATGGTCTTTAACACTAAACACAAATAAAGGCTTGCAATAATGTTAGCTTGCTATATAAATCAAATCTCGCATAATTATCTTGCAATAATTCACTTACTTAGGAATTATTATTATTATTATATTTCAATAGTCATATTAAGAATGTAATTAATGCTCTCATAGCCAAATACAAAATTTATTATTTCACTTAACCACAAATTGATCACATATCCTGAATTTCTATCTCCTTATGACCACATATTTTAGTCACACTAAGGAGTAATTGACTTGTATTTGTACTCGATGCAAATATGTTCAACCAAAGCATTAAATATGAGCTAAAAGTCAAATATAATCATATGTAAATTTCTTATTCAAGCAAAGATGAGGATTCATATGTTATAACATTAGAAGTATAGAAAATGAAATATTAAATACTCAAAATATAATCATTATCACTTGTAAACATGCCTTGAAGATTATTTAGAATGGTTTCTTTTTAGCAAATCATAATAATAATTTTAGTACTAGAGATAGAAATAAAAATAAGTACATTTTAAAAGTTTATGCAAAAAAAATAAATGACTATCCAAGGTGCCAGAATATATAAAACAAAACTTGGTCTATTCTACACATACATCATAACTATGGCAAGGTCTAATAGTAAACCAAATGTCCACTACATTAGAATCTTGTAAAGTACCTCAAACTAACATCAAAATATCTATTAACAGTGTCCATAAATCATTGGGGCCTCACATCATAGTTAATTGAAACCGACCAAGGGGGCCCACTTGGGAGGTGGAATAGATTTAGGTAGAATAGATTCATTTCCTACAGTTTCCTATTTTCGAATAGATTTACTGTATTAGTCCTGCAGCATTGTTACTGTGAAGTTCCTGCAGCACTTGCAGAAAATGATCATAGTGGATGTTCTGAGTTGTTAATTAGTTTAAGTTCATTCTTGAAACTTCCTGCAATTATTTGTTGTTAGCCAAAGTGTGTTTACTGTTATGTAGTAGCAACATATATTCTTCCAATGCATTTTTACTTTCCTGCAGCATAGGTGTTATGACTCTTATAGGAACTTAGTGCACAAACTGTGCTGGCCCATTTCAAGTTCTACATCCCTGGGTTGACAATTCAAGTGTATTTCATGATGGAATAGATAATCTTTAGAATAGATATATTATCTTTGAAGGAGAAACAATGGTGTGATTATCTTCATCTATTGTGAAACCGTACAGGGCGTCCGCCCTATAAGCCATCGCGACTCAAAAAAAAATCCCAGTTGCCACTCATCATCCTAGGGCTCACATCCTAGGTATGGTCTCCATGTCACTGTATCCAGTGTATCAAAGGTATATAGCTAGAACTCTAAATGTCCTAGTTTTTCCTGAGACAAAACCGATGAATATAAATGGATATACAGCTGTCCTGCATCGTGAAATCTAATGGCTACTGGTCGTGTCACTGCAATATGCTCTCATGCCCAAACATGGAGTAGTGTGACGCCTACTGATAATGATGCACTCCTATGGTACACCACCTGATGAAGATCATGATATAAGTGGGCTAATAAGTAGACACCCCAAGAAAAATGGGTCTATCCAACATCCACTGTAATGTGCGGCCCCATCCAACTGCAAATCCGTGTGATCTCCGATCAGGGCATACGAAACCCCTGATCGCTCCTGCTAGTACTACTGGTAGAGGCTCATACAGGTCCACCATGTCCTCCTAGTTGATCTCCTCCTCATCAATGTCCTCATCTCCAAAGATGGCTTTGCACTTCATCACTCCGCCATGTCGATCATAATGCACTAACCCCCCTATGATAGGAAGCCAGAGGATGCGATATACATCCTCTAGTGTGACTGTCATCTCCCCTGTCGAAAGATGGAAGGTACTCATCTCTGAGTGCCATCGCTCTACCAATGCATTCATCATGCTCTGATTCACCCTAATCTCAAGTGTGTAAATCACATGATATAAACCAGTCGCACCGATCATAAGTTTGTCGGTCTCTAACAATGTTGGTCTCAGATTCTGTGTGACGGGATATCTCTCCCGTGACATCAGAATATCGGTAATATCCTCCTATTCAAATCAACAACATCAAGCTATCAAATTTTGATAAACTGATCTAAACATCTATCTATCCTATTATATCAACTACAGACATGTTTTATCACGTGTTTTAACAGATGATTTTATCAATTATCTAGCATCAAGACTGGTTAACTAGGAACCATGCTACAATGTTTCCTATCTTGACCAAATCGATCAAATTTAGTCACCGACAGATCAAATTGGCTTATCGACATCTAGTTTGACCTAATTGACTTTATAATTTGACCAAATTCTATCAATTAAACAAATGCGCAGCACAGAAAAATGCATGCGCAATATCCTTTAACATTTGCGCAGTTTTTCATACATGCACAGATTTATTGCACATTTGCGCAACAATTCACAAAAAATGCGCAGAAAGAACCTATGTGCACTTTTAATTAACATTTGCGCAGCACAAATTTTCCTCTAACATGCATGCGCAGCTGCCCTAAACGAATGCGCAGAAGTTTGGATTTTCTGCGAAAATGTGGCTAGTTGCTGCGCATTCATGCACTGCAACTGCACATTCATTTACCACCGAAGAATTTTTTTTTTTCAAAAATCTAACCTATGATTTAACCTATCCTACACATGCTAAATCCTACTCTATCATGTTGGAAATCACAAATTGACAAAGAGGATCGAATCGCCTACCGGCTCACCCGAATCGGGTGGTCGCTGGAAGCGTCTGGCCCTCTCGAAGCTGTTATTTGACAATGAAAATGACATCCTGGAAACTCTGCTCTTCTCTCTCTTGTGCTCTGATCTCCAAATGACAAGTGTGCACAATGAGCCTATTGTGGACCCCTTTGCCTTATTTATAGCCTGTGGATCCGCTGTGCTTGGTGTGTGGATCTTATCTCTTGTTTTTCTTCCTTTTCACCCCGTTTTCACCCATCTTTTCTCCTATTTCTTTCGTGAGATTGATTATCCAACTCGAAAAAAACACACACACACACACACACACAATAAATCAAATTTAAATAAATCTTTTGGGTCAATCAATCTCTCAAGGGGGCATGCATAGGTCATCTCAGACATTGTCTAGGGCAGGGGCAAAATACTTGAAATTTTCTTTGAAACAATGTGACACACACATTATTTCAAAGAGGGGCAAAATGTATACACTTAAAAATGGCTTCATTAATTAATTAATAATTATTTCCTCTATTTATTAAATAGGTTATTCAATTTATTTAGTAAATTCATTATAGTTTATTCCTCTATCCTAAGTCTTCTAATTAGTCTTATTAAAGTGATTTAATTAAATACACAATCACCTAAATATGACTAAGTCCCCTAGTCCACCTCACCTACCTAGTCACCTGACACATCACTTTGGCTAAAATAAATAATTATTATTAATTATTTATTAGTAATTATCCTCACCCACACATGTCCTATTCTTAAAGGCTATGTGGCCTCATAAGACTTGGTCTCATGACCACATGTCCTTTCTTAAACCAAGTCAAGAGACATGCCCTATTCCTAAGGGGCTTCTCAAGCCACCTCTAAGGGTCAAAGGTGACTCATGGGACACTTGTACAAAGAGTCCTCATGAGAAAAAGGTCTCTCCCTCTTTCTCTCTTGGGTCTTTGTGAGACACTTGACATGTGTCTTTCCCTTCCACCTTGTTCTCTTCCATGTCAATGTAAGAGGAACATCATCCCTATTCTTCCTCTCACATTCCAACTACATCCCCCTTTCTCTCAACTCCTTCAACCAAGTCAATCCTAGCCCTAGGATCTTCCACCTTTCATTCTCAACCGTAGGATTGTGCCACCTAGGCTTAGATCCTCCAAAATTCTACAAAAGGAGCCTAATTTCCCCTTTGTGAGCTAATAGGTATTTTTGTAATCAAGCATTCAAGCATTCAAGCAATCAAGCATTTAAGCAATCAAGCATTTTCAAGAGCATTCAAGCCATTATCAATCCATCTTCATATCATTTGCATTCACCATATTTGCATAATTAGGATCTAGTTTTGCATATAATTCACCCAATCTACACACTTTGGTATCATCTTGGGCAAGGAGCTTCAAATTGGAAATTTGAGAGCTCAACAAATCCAAGAAATCAGAGCATATGAGGACAATGGAGACAAGCTACATGGTAAGTGAAGGTAAAACCTTGTTTTAGCTTCAATTTTAATGTATTCTTCATTGTTGTTTGCTAATTAGTTTGATTTGTTAATCTTAGAATAGTTAATTTATCATTTAGAGTAGTTAGTACAACTAATTTGCATACAATGAAAGTAAATGTAAATGACTAAAGTTGAAATGAAGAGATAAAGGTACTTACCTCCAAAAAAAAACCTGCTGAAAACCCTGTCAAACAGTCTCAGAAATTGTTGATTCTCGCTATCTTGAACTGAAACTGTGAGATCTACAAAACCCAAAAATCTTTTTCTAAGATTGAATTGGTTCAAAATCAAGGTTGTAACTGACCAGATCAGGATCAAGGTTGTACCTGACCAGGTCAAGATCAAGGTTGTAACTGACCAAGTCAGGAGCTACATTTTTATTCTGAAGGTTGATTCTGACTTTGTTCGCAGATCCTAGAATTTTTTCGAAAAGGGTATCCAAATTCGCTCTCAGATCTGAAATACCGCACCTATACCTGCAAGAAAAATGGGTTTGTTGTTTGTTTGGGGGGGGGGGGTTTGCCTTGGTCAAACCCTAGTTTGGAATCTACCTTAATATTGAAATTGAAATGGAGAATGCTAGCAAGTAGTAGAAATGGATCTAACAATCAAGTTATGACATTCAATAGATATGCAAATTGTATTTGAAATGTAATCGAGTATGTTGATATGAAAGCTTGAACATAACATCAACAAATGTAAATCAAACCTCCATGATTGTATGCTTGGAATCCACCTTGAGGGAAGAATGAAATGGATCTTGAAGATGAACAAAGGATATCGAAGGAAGATCACACCATCATGATGGCTAGATCTAGGGTTTGAATGATGAATCTTGGATGCTTGAACCAAATCCCTTCAATGGCTTGAATGCTTGAATCCTTGATCTTCAATGGAGAACTTGGCTGGAGAAGAAGACTTGAATGCTTCCTTTAAAATGCTTGGGAGATGCTTGCTTGACCTTTCTTGAAAGAGTGAGTGCTTAATGCATGAATGAGATGGAGAAAATGAAAGAGGAAGGCCTCCTTTTATAGTGAACTAGGGCACACTCCTCTAGAGGTGCCACCTTAGAGAATTAAATCTCAATTAGGTCCTAACCTTTAGAAAATATACCTAGATTAAATGCAATTAAAGGATTTACCATCCTGAAACCCGAAATGGCCAACCCAGAGGCAGGAAAATAAATATCCTGAAAGCCCGATGCCTGAAAATCATGAAAATTGGAAATTTGAATGAGGGGGGCAAAATCAAGGTTGGACCTGACCTAGTTAGGTTCGAGCTCAAATCTGACCTTGGTCCCAGATTCACTCAAAACCAAGTCAGGAGGTCCTGGGGATGCCCAGAAACCTAGAAATGATGCCAATTGCATTTAATCTAGGTATATTTTCTAAAGGTTAGGACCTAATTGGGATTTAATTCTCCAAGGTGGCCCCTTTAGAGGAGTGTGCCCTAGTTCACTATAAAAGGAGGCCTTCCTCTTTCATTTTCTCCATCTCATTCATGCATCAAACACTCAATATTTCAAGCAAGGTCAAGCAAGCATCTCCCAAGCATTTTCAAGGAAGCATTCAAGTCTTCTTCTCCATCCATGTTCTCCATTGAAGATCAAGGATTTGTTAGAATTTGTAATCTTTCCTTGGTGTATTTATAAACCAAGGTTAGACTATTATTCTTTTCTTGTTGTAATATATTAGGATATAAGCAAGGTATCCTAATATACTTCTTTTTTGTCTTCTTTCCACTACATTCTATTTCGTCCTCTAGTGGAATATGTGAGGACAAATATTTATTGTAATTTGTAAATTAGTTTATTCCTCAGGAGGAATTTCACACTTGGCCCACACACAAGTATGAATGTGGCACTCATTCACATAGAGAGTTACATGCAAACTCCTTCACTCATCTCTACTTATAGAGATATTTCTCCACACACTCAACACCAATTTTCTCACATTTCTCTCACACAATTTCTCTCTCTCTCTCTCTCTCTCTCTCGTAATTCTATCATATTGTATTGAACTAAGTGCTCATATTCTTTCTCTCTCTTTAGGCTTTTCATGCCTCATTCATAATTCACAAGGGGTTTTCTTTGCTTTCCCTTTCAAATTCTTGTCTCCTCTTTGCTTTTTGGTGTATGCTCCTAGTTCTTGTGCTAATTCATGGTATTTTTCCTAACTCCTCACTCTTGGATTAAACAATTTCCTGCATTTCCATAGTTATTCTTTATCATTTTTAACATGGTATTAGAGTAGGTTGGTTTAATTTCATTTTGAGTGTACAGGTGAAGGAGATATCATATTTTGGAGCACTCCAAATTGGAGACTCTTGAGAGAGATTTCACTAATTTCTTTTTTAATCTTCTTAAGTTGAAAAAAAATTGATTTTTTTTTGGGGGTTTGGCTGGTTTACCGCCAAACCCGATTAACTCTTGGTTTCCTTTGTGCAGGTTGATTGCATTTCTAATAAAGAAAATTATTTAAATTTCATCCTTTGTTTCATCATATAAAATTTTGATTATAATATTAAATTTTATTTTAATAATTTTTTCAAAATTTAATAATTTTTTAGAGTTTTAGTTTCTTATAGCTTCATAAATATCTTCATTTTAAAATAAAAAAGGGGGAACTTCTTATATTTTAATTTATTATCCTTGCGTGTATAAGTTGATATTTTTTCAAATATTAGCATTCATTGATTCATTTTCATAAGGCTGGACACGCGTTTTCAAATATTAGCATTCAAATATTATTAACATTAGTTTAGATTCCTTTTACATTTGTTCTTATCCTATTCATTTCATTTAAATTTTGCATGTGATTCTTTCTAAAATTAAAATTAGTATCTTTTATTTCAGCTACGTACCGTTTCTTATACCATTGCATTTTCTGCTAGCTCTACATTTTTTTTTTCCAGTGCATACGTTTCTTTCTGCATGTTAGATTCTTTTCAGTAGTAATAGATATATTTATTTAACTATCAATACAGCAGGATTTTGTCAGATAACGTCTCTGTTTACCCTCTCATTCATTTTTTTTAGTTTGCTCTACCGTATTTGTAATTGCAATAGCATTTGCTGGTTTTAGCATTGTTTTTTTTTGGATTCTCTGTTAGGTTGCTGGTTTCTCCTTGCTTCTGGTTCTCCTACCTTTTCATGTGCAGGGTTGTGAAACTGTTACTTTCAAGCTTATATCGGATCCTTCAAAACCCGTCTCTTGCTTCCTGTTTTATAGGCATTGCTTACAATTCAACGATAATTGGTACTGGTTATTTCAAGGGTTTATTTTCACGCCTTCCGTTTAGTCACTTTTATCAGAGGAGTTTTTGCTTCATTCTTATATGCATTGAGTTTAAAGTGTGAATGTTGTATCTGTGTATCGTGAATCAATACTCAGCTAAATATATATTGTTTTTTGATCTTTGCGTGTTCTTTTAAGATTTGTGTGTTTCTTTTGGTTAAGCCTTTTTTGGTTCAGCGACTATTTTTTGTTTCTCCTTTGGCATTACCCTTGTGGTGCCCTCAAGGACCCCTTAATCATAGCACTAGTCACTTTGTGGTGTGCAAGGGCTATTCTTTCACCCACCTCTGCCACCTTCTCATGCACTGTGTCTTTTCGGTTGCATGCTATATTTCTAGTGTTTTGGATCTTTCTCTATTATACTTGCTTGCAACAAGAGCTCAACCCCTTCGTTTCGAGTATTTTTCATTTGTATAGTTTGTAGCATCTAGATCTACATTGCTTTCATATCAGTCGGAGGCTGCAAAGATTGTTCGACAGTTCTTTTAGTTTTTCTGTTTGTGCTCTTCTCCGTTTATCGTTTAAACGTTTGCTGTTTAGCGTTTAACGTTTAGTTTGTATTAAGTCAATCTTAGGTTTTTTAGATTTGTAAAAGTAATCCTCAGATCTTTCCTTTAATACATTCTCTCTTTTTAGTGGTTATCTTTTATATAAAGCTAACATTTCTCAGTCTATAGGAAACGTTAAAGCTTTAATAAGAGCAAAAAAGCCATAGAACAAGCTAGCTAACATTTTTTATATAAAGCTTTAATAATGTTTATTGCACTGTGCTAACATTTATTGTGCTAACATTTTTCTGCAGAAAATAGCGTTTATTACTGTTTATTGAATAATCGTTATATCTTTTTTTGCATAGACCAACGTTATAAATTTTGCATAGATTAACGTTTGTTAAATTAGAACACTTTCTTTGCATGCATGCGTGCGCCATCAGATCTCTCTCGCCCTCCACTTCTTTGCATTTTTTTTCTTGCATGCTTCGTAAGTAATCTTCAAACCTCTGTTATTTTGCATGCATCATTCTCCACTCATTTAGGTGGACTGTTCTAGTGATCTCGCAAGACGTTGCAGAGTTATTTTTGATGTTTATATGTACAAAGTAGAAGGTTGCACACATAACCATTAGATTTTTTTTAGTTTCATATCTCTGTTATATTCATTTCATATCTCTGTTAGTTTCATATCACTGTTATATTCATTTCATATCTCTATTAGTTTCATATCTTTGTTTTATTTTTTATAGCTATTAACGTTTTTGCATGCAGTTTTTTATAAGTTTAAGCTATTAACATTTTTGCATGCAGTTAATCAAAATCTTATCTTTTTTTCCTTAGCTAAACAAAATTTTAAATCTATATTGCATTATAGTTTAGCTAAACTAAATTAATATTCAGTTAATCGAAATCTTATCTTTTGTTTCTTAAATCTTAGTTTATTTTTGTTTATTAATTGGCTTAGTTTCTTTTAAATAGATTAATCAAATTTAGTTTTAGCACTATGAATAGCCATGATAAACTAGTCTTAGAGTGCATATAACTTTCTTTTAGTTTTGATATTATTTGATTTTTTTAAATTTATATATAAGTTTTTTAGTTAGAGAGTTAGTTTGTTAATGCTATTGGAATTTATATAGTTAAATTAATTTTTTCATTTCTTTCTATAATAGTTTTTCTTTCATTTAAGTAATAGTGGTAATTCTGTTTTCCATAAGTTTTGAACTTTGTTTCAAAACTTTGCTTTTCTTTTCGGCTCATTTAATTCTATTAATTATTCTACTCTAGTCTAATCTTTTTTTCTTACGTTTTTCTTTTGCAGGGTTTATTTTTTTTTAACTTTGTTGATCTTCTTGTTCAGATCTCTTTTTTTTACATTAGATTCATCTTGTCATCTAACTCAAAATTTTAATTGTAGTAGCTTAGATTCAATTTAGTTTTCTAACGTTTCCTTGCAGGTTCTTTTTTGTTTTTTCCTTTTGCATGCAATAGATTTAATTCTTATTTCCCTTTGCATGCAAAGAGTTCTCATTGTTATCTGTTAATTCATAACAGCTTAACCGAGAACTGTTAGCTTTCAGTTTAAATTTAAGTTCTTTTCTACCTCCTATTCTGTTCGAGTTTTTCCCTTTCAAGCTTCCCTATCCTTTTCACTATATTCCTACCTCCATCATGTCTACCCTAATGCCTAAAATCAAATTAACCAGTACCAACTATCATGCCTGGAAAACCCACATGACCTTTATATTCAGATTCCACCATCTTTTAGACATTGCCACTAAAGCTAGCTCTAAACCTGCTACCACTGCTTCTCAAGCTGACCAAGATGCTTGGCAAGCTAAGAATGATGAAGCACTTGGTTTAATTGGCATATCCTTAAGTCCCAAACTGTATGTCCTTATTTCCTCTTATACAAAAGCCCATCAGGCTTGGGACATCCTGAAAAACACCTATGACAGTGCAGATGAGACCCGTAAAATCCAGCTTGAAGATCTCAGGTATACAGATTTTAATTATGTTGATGATTTTTTGCTTAAATTTGATTCCATTAGAGTTTTATTAGATGGGTTACAAGTACAATTATCTAATTTAAGGATAATTCATATTATAATTCTTAAATGTTTACCTATGCAGTTTCAGCAATTTATTACAAATATCTATTCTCAGTTAGCTATTTCTTCTTTAGCAACTCAATTAACTTATGTTATTTTTCAAAATATGTTGCGTCAAGAGGAGGCTAAACTAATTCAATTTGGTATATTGAAATCTCATGAACATGCCTATGTTTCTCAATCTCATAATAATAATAATAGACCTAGTAATAATTCGAATAACAATCAGAATAATCAGAGATCAAACAATTCCAACTGCAATCAAAATCATCAAAGACCTAACAATACTAACACTTCAACTACTAATAACAATTATCAAAGACCTAATAATAATCATAATTCTAATAACTATAATAATAATAATAATAATAACTCTTCAAATAGGCCTTATTGCACTTATTGTGGTAAAAATGGTCATTTAATTCATAATTGTTTTAAGAAACAGAAAGACGATCAACGTAATTCTCAAAATTACCCTAATGAAAATCAATCTCATTCTGCTTTTACTGTTAGTTTTAATGCTTCTAAACCACTTGAATGGATTGTTGATAGTGGTGCATCTCAACATGTCACTTCTCATAAAGAAGTTTTTGATTCTCTGCAACCTGACTCTTTGAATATTCCTGTTTCTTTAGCTGATAATCATTGCTGTCAAGTTGAAGGAACTGGTAATGTCTCTGTTCCTAATGGTAAATTACATGATGTACTTTATGTTCTTGATTTGAAAGCTAACCTTATTTCTGTTCCTCAATTATGTCAGGATTATAAGGTTGAGTTTCATAAAAAGAATTGTCGTATCATTGATCCTAACATTGATCAGATAGTTGCTAATGCTAAATTAGATGTTGATAATCTCTTTAAATTTCATCAATTTTCCTCTCCTAGATACTCTTTACTTACTATTGTTGATTTTCATATTTGGCATGAGAGGCTAGGACAATTAAATTCTGATTATATTTCGTTAATGCAAAGGGAAAATATGGTAGAAGGGCTACCTAAGTTTACTACTTCTAAATTAGATTGCAATGGATGTATGAGTGGTAAGATGCATAGAGAATCTTTTCCTCATAGATCATCTTGGAGAGCTAATAATAAGTTAGTTCTCATCCATAGTGATCTTCTAGGTCCTATGGAAAATACTTCACTTTCAAGATCTAAATATGCTCTAACATTTGTTGATGATTACTCTCGTAGAACATGGATCTATTTCTTACATAGTAAAGATCAAGTTCTTGATACTTTTGTTGAATTTCATGTATTTGTAGAAAGACAAAGTGGCTGTAAAATTTAGATTCTTAGGACTGATAATGGTACTGAATATGTCAATCATGCTTTTCATGCTTATTTAAGATCTTTTGGTATCAAACATGAGCTTACTATTCCTTATACACTAGAACAGAATGGTGTGGTAGAACGTAAGCATAGAACTATAGTAGAAATGGCTAGATATTTTTTGCATGCTAGGAATATAGATTATAAATTTTGGGCTGAAGCCATGGCATGTGCCACTTATATTCTTAATAGAACTCCTACTAAGGCCCTTCCAAACAAAACTCTTGAAGAAGTTTGGTCAGGAAGAAAACCCAATCTGTCTCATTTACATATTTTTAGTTCCACTACTTATGTTCACACACCTAAACAGAAAAGGAAAAAGTTAGATTCTAAATCCTCACCTCACATTTTTGTTGGCTATTCTGAAAATACTAAAGGTTATAGAGTTTATGATCCTCTTACTAATAAAGTTCAGATAGCTAGAGATGTTTGCATTGCTGAAAATGGTGTCCATGACTATTCTCAAATTTTAGATTCTGATTTTACTCACAGCAACATTGTTCTTGTGGAGGACCAACCTCCTTCTCTCAACCATATTCCTCAAGTTTCTATTTTTGCACCTTCTGTTTCTACTCCTAAAGTTTCTGTTCCTTCTATTTTAGCTCCTAACACTAATGATGATACTAAGGATAATAATGAATATAAAGATAGTAATGATACTCCTAATGATTTTGTTCCTGCTAGTAGTAGTAGCGATGATGATGATGATGGTAATAATATGTTTACTCCTAGTAATATTTCTATTAATTCTAGGAGAAATCCCAAGTGGTTTAAAGATTTACTTAATGAAGGTGATGATTACATTGCTAGAATGGGTGGACTTAAACCTAGAAGGATAAATTACTACAATTATGCTGTTATGTCTTCTTTATCTAATTCTAATGATCCTCAAACCTTTGCTCAAGCTAAAAATCAACCTCATTGGCAAACTGCTATGAAAGAAGAATATGACTCTTTAATTTCCAATAATACTTGGGATTTAGTTACTTTACCTCCTAGTAAGAATTTGGTTTCTTGTAAATGGTTATATAAAACTAAATTAAACTCCAATAATGAAATTAGTAAATTTAAAGCTAGACTAGTTGCTAGAGGATTTTCTCAAATTGAAGGAATAGATTACAATGAAACATTTGCTCCTGTTGCTAAAATGCCTACCATTAAAGTTGTTCTTGCTTTAGCTGCTAAAATGAATTGGCCTATTCACCAAATGGACGTTAAAAGTGCTTTTTTGAATGGTGATTTGCATGAAGAAATCTATATGTCTCAACCTCCTGATTTTATTCAACAAGGTAATGAACATTTAGTCTGCAAATTAAAGAAGTCTATTTATGGTTTAAAATAGTCTCCTAGAGAATGGTATGCTAAAATTAATGCTTTCTTTATTTCCCAAGGTTTTGAAAGAAGTAAAAATGATCCTAACTTATCTATCAAGCATAGTGAAGATAACATTATTATTATCATTTTGTATGTTGATGATTTAATTCTTACTTCTAGCTCTAACCATTTAATTTCTGATATTAAATTTCAACTCAATCAAAAATTTCAAATGATAGATTTAGGATTGTTACATTATTTCTTAGGAATGCAAATTTGGCAAACCTCTAAAGGTATTTTTATATCTCAAAGTAAATATGCTAAAGATCTTCTAGATAGATTTCATATGAATGATGCTAATCCTGTTTCAATTCCATGTGATTTAGGAACTAAATTAATGGTAGATATGGAATCTCCTTTTATTGATGCTACTCCCTATAGAGAACTTGTAGGTAGTCTAATTTATTTAACTCTCACTAGACCTAATTTATCTTTTAGTGTTGGTTTAGTTTCCAGATTTATGTCAAAACCCCAACAAACTCATTTCAAACTTGCTAAAAGAATATTACGTTATATTAAAGGTACTATTAACTTAGGATTGTTTTATGATGCAAATTCTGATTTTTCTTTAAACGGTTTTATTGATTCAGATCTAGGTGGAGGCCCCAATGATGGGAAATCTACTTTTGGGTATTGTTTTTCTCTTGGTTCAGGCTCTATCTCTTAGAAAAGTAAAAAAGAACAATCTGTGTCTCTATGTTCTACTGAAGCAGAATATAAAAGTTGTACTCATGCCTCTAAAGAAGCTCTATGGCTGACAAGAATACTTGAAGATTTGGGTCTACCTCAACAAGAACCTACACCATTGTATTGTGACAATCAAAGTGCAATAGCCTTGGCAAAGAATCTTTTTTACCATGCAAAGTCAAAGCACATTTCTCTCCACCACCACTTCATTAGAGAGCACATTGCAGAAAATAAAATTTCCCTCATTCATTGCAAACGAGAAGATCAAGTTGCTGATATTTTGACAAAGCCTCTTTCTAGAGAGAAATTTGAATTGCATTGTAATGATTTGGGGCTAATATCGCTTGATGTAATCACCCCAAGTAAAGATTAAAGGGGGGTGTTAGAATTTTTAATCTTTCCTTGGTGTATTTATAAACCAAGGTTAGACTATTATTCTTTTCTTGTTGTAATATATTAGGATATAAGCAAGGTATCCTAATATACTTTATTTTTGTCTTCTTTCCACTACATTCTATTTCGTCCTCTAGTGGAATATGTGAGGACAAATATTTATTGTAATTTGTAAATTAGTTTATTCCTCCTTAAGAGGAATTTCACACTTGGCCCACACACAAGTATGAATGTGGCACTCATTCACATAGGGAGTTACATGCAAACTCCTTCACTCATCTCTACTTATAGAGATATTTCTCCACACACTCAACACCAATTTTCTCACATTTCTCTCACACAATTTCTCTCTCCCTCTCTCTCTCTCTCTCTCTTGTAGTTCTATCATATTGTATTGAGCTAAGTGCTCATATTCTTTCTCTCTCTCTCTTTAGGCTTTTCATGCCTCATTCATAATTCACAAGGGGTTTTCTTTGCTTTCCCCTTTCAAATTATTGTCTCCTCTTTGCTTTTTGGTGTATTCTCCTAGTTCTTGTGCTAATTCATGGTATTTTTCCTAACTTCTCACTCTTGGATTAAACAATTTCCTGCATTTCCATAGTTATTCTTTATCATTTTTAATAGGATTCAAGAATTCAAGCCATTGAAGGGATTTGGTTCAAGCATTACCAAATCCCTTCAATGGCTTGAATGCTTGAATCCTTGATCTTCAATCAAGAACTTGGATAGAGAAGAAGACTTGAATGCTTCCTTTAAAATTCTTGGGAGATGCTTGCTTGACCTTGCTTGAAAGATTGAGTGCTTGATGCATGAATGAGATGAAGAAAATGAAAGAGGAAGGCCTCCTTTTATAGTGAACTAGGGCACACTACTCTAGAGGGGCCACCTTGGAGAATTAAATCCTAATTAGGTCCTAAACTTTAGAAAATATACCTAGATTAAATGCAATTAAAGGATTTACCTTCCCAAAACTCAAAATGGCCAACCCAGAGGCGGGAAAACAAATATCCTGAAAGCCCGATGCCCGAAAATCATGGAAATTGGAAATTTGAATGAGGGGGGAAAATTTGAGGTTGGACCTGACCTAGTCAGGTTTGAGCTCAATCCTAACCTAGTCAGGTTTGACCTCAAATCTGATCGTGGTCCCAGATTCACTCAAAACCAAGTCAGGAGGTCTCGGGGATTCCCAAAAACCTAGAAATGATGCCAGAATAGGACATAATGCCAGGATAGACATAAAATCATATGATTACTATGATGAAGGCTAGAAGGACCTATTTCTAAATCCTACCTAGAAAATAGAGCCATGAAAGAGGGAAATTTAGGATAATCCTTAAGATCCTAACCCTAATTTCACCTAGAATGAAGCATAAAAGAAGTGGAAAGTGGGGAGAAATCCAGATCAAAGAAAAGATCAATTCAAGGCATCTGATATGACCCCAAACCACTTACTCAGAGGGCTAAATGCTCTTAACATGGAAGTGCTTCCATTTTAAGACGATACACTTGGTACCATCTCAAACATTACTAGTGATAACCTTTAGTGTCTTGTCATGCATATCAATATCTTCTATTTTAACATTCTTCTATTTTTTTGGCTCGAAAGAAATTAAGCCACGAATTGGACAACCTTAATATAGTTTGTGATGTGAAGAATATTGAACTAATGGAAATGTTGAATCTTGTTTTTGAAACTTATCTTGGGAATCACTTGTAGCCTTCAACTATATCAATTCAAATTCATTCATCAGTTTCAACAACTGTAACACCTCAAAACCCTTCTGAGCTATCTGTTGCAAATCCAACACCTCCTGATCTGAAGTAGTCTAATCCAAAGGTGCAAGTTTTCATTACACTCAGGTTCTTAGCCTTCCTTCCTTCTTCCTTCAAATGAATCAAAGTGAAATTCCTACCATACTTCACTATAGACACAACAATCCTTCAAAAATCATGAATAGCACCAACATCATACTACCAAGGCCTAATTAACAAGAGATGACAAGCACCCATATTTACCACATCACTTAATGCCTCATCATGATATGGACCAATGTTGAACTTAACCCAACACTAGTCTTTAATTTTCACCATATGTTCATCCTGAAACCAACTTATCCCATATGGACAAGGATATTCAAGTCTATACAATCCTAACATTTCCTCTAATACAATATTTTCAGTACTACCACTATCCATGATTACTTTGCAATATGTGTTCTCTAATTTACAAACTATCCAGAATAATTGCCTTCTCTGAACAGGTTCGGTTCCCTTCTTACTTAGAATAACTCTCTAGAACATCATAGATTCTCTCATCTTAGGTGTGACCTCTCTTTCAATAGGTTCATCCTCAACTTTCTCCTCATATTCCACCAGGTTCTATTTTCCTCTACTTGAACCAACTGAACATTGGTAAACCCTATGTCCAACATTACCACATTTGAAACAAGTACCCTTGAACTCTCTATTGCTACTACCCCTTCCATTAATCTTCTGATCAGGTTCCTCTTTAATCACAAGTTTATCTTTGCCTTTGTCACCAACTGATTTATCCTTTACCTTAGGTGTAACTTGTCTTATTTTCAACTTATCTTCTTCCTTTAGAGCATATTGATAAGCATCTTCAATTTTACTAAGCCTCAACATACTCAACTCATCTTGAATGTTAAGTCTTAAATCATTAACATACCTAGCAACTTTTTCCTTAGATTCTTCTCGGTGTCTAGATCTAATTTGCATCTTGTAAAATTCTTCGGTATACTCCTTAATAGTCAAATATTTTTTCTTCAAGTTCTACAACTTCTTAAACAATTCCAATTCATAATCCTTCAATATGAACTTGGATTTAAGTCTAGATACCATAATTTCCACCTAGTGATCTTAGGTTCACCATTATCTTCCTTATCTTTCTATGACTCTTGCCACCATAAGGAAACCTCATGACCTTTTAACTTAGTATGTGCTAACCTAACCCTCTGTGGATCCCTAGTATCTTCTATCTCAAATTAATCCTCTAGTTCATTAATCCAATCTATCTTTTTCTCAAGATGAAATGAACCAAAAAAGTTAGAAACATCAAGCCTATGACTCCTACCCAATTATTTCATACCTTTCACTATTATTTCCTCCTCTATAGGAATCTTAGCTTCAATTGTTTCAAGATCTTCAACAACCTCTTCAAATTCATCTTCAATCTCAGGATTTCTCCTAGCTCCAGTTAAAGCATTTTGGATCTCATTTCTAAATTCCTACATCATCTGCTCTAATCTTTGATCCACCATTCTAGGTGGCATATTCACAAAGAAGTCAATCTTTAATCTCCTCAAGTTCGGTGATCTGATCACAAGTATTTATTGTTCCAATCTTATCAATACAAAAAAACTACCTAAGGTAACTACGTATGTTTGGTAAATGATCCATGAAAAACTAATCTTCCTTGTACAAGTTCTACAATTGTAGGTCTGGTCTAATACTCTACCACTCCACATCTAGGTTCACAAGTTGTGATATTCCAACTTCAAGCCTCAATACTTCCGACAACATGTCCTCCTTCTGCCACCTTGCACTAACCTTCAATTGATGTAGATCATATCCTCTATTCTGCTACTACATAACAACAAGATCAGTAAGATAGAACTTGGAACAAGGTCAACCTTATGCTCTAATACCACTCACTAGTAAATTTTACCCTATTTTTCAATGAGGATTAGTCAAATTTTCAATACCAATTGGTCGAACAGACGACTAAAACTATTATCAAAGTTTTTTCATCGATTATTCTACAGGAAAACCCATCGTCAAAATTTCAAGCTAATTAGTGGTCAAATTATCGATCGCATCTTTGTCGAACTGATCGCTTGAAGCTAACAGAATTGAGACCAACTTTGGTTGACTTTGGCATCAAAATTGAGACCAACGTTGGTCGCAGTGATGTCGAAATGGAGACCAACGTTGGTTGCATTGACGTCAAAATTGAGACCAACTTTTTAACCCATGTTCGTCGAAATTGACATTGAATGCATAGCACTCTTGTCGAACCTACTAATATCTAAAGGTTGAAAAATCAACCAATACTAATTTTTGGTTTAAAAAAAATGTGACAATGATTGAACAAAGCATTTTCAGTGTGTATATTCACAGCCTCAAGAAAATTCAAACTAACTAAGAAAGCTTTGTTTACCTATAGATTTGTGTGCTTGTCTAAGTTTGATACGCAGATCAAGTTGTACAACCTTATGAATAGATCCTGTTCAAGTAAGGTCGTACAACTTGATTTGCATATCAAACTCAGAGAAGCACACAAATCTATAAGTAAATGTTGAACAGTTTAAAAGGATATTTAAATGTTTTGACGGTTTGATTATTTTAAAGATAGAACCAAAGAAATTTACCAATGCTAGAAAGGATGATGGTTGAATACAAGAAATGGAAGGAGAGTTAAATTGAATTGAGCAAAATTAGAAGTGATGAAATACATAAGAAGTTTGTTGAAGAAATGTAGAAAGAGTTTGATATATGTCTATGTTAGGTGAGTTATCATTCTTCTTGGAATTCAAATACTTAGTTAGATAATGATATCTTTATTGATCAAGAAGTATATGTCAAGGAAATGTTAAGAAAATTTGGTTTGGAGGTTTGCAAACTAGCGAGCACTCCTATGGTGACAGGCTATCATTTGAATAAGGATGATGAGTCAAATCTAGTTTATTAGACACTATATATAGGTCCATGATTAGGGGTCTACTATTCTTAATTGCATATAGGCCTAACATAATGCATGTAGTCTATTTGGTTACAAGGTTTTAGGATATATCTAAATATATAAATATTTTGTTGATTACCTATATCAAAGTGCTCTTCAAATATCGAAGTATTTTTAGTACTAACCCCAAATCAAGGTAATCAAAAAGCAACTAAAATGTAGAAGCCTTGTGTTCAATATAGATCAATGACCCCACAAGTGGTATTTTGATGGGGAATATATTGTATTTTATGTGTTTCATGTTGTAGGGAACCATGCACAATTTATCACATGGGTCCAATGAAGGGAAGGTATGAAAATATTAAAAAATGAGATATTTGGGATTTGGTAGTCAGTCTGATCATATAAGGCATTTGTGAAGAATACTATAAAGACAGAGACATACATGGTAAAGGTGTTGAAAAAGAACCTAAAGAATGGAACAAAGAAAAGAGATAAAGATGAGAAAAGAGAATAGGAAAGGAGACAAGAGGAGATAAGAAGCTTAAGGAAAGCATTATAGGAAAGTACAGAAAGGCAAAGGAATTTGAAAGAACTCATGGAGAAGTATAGGAGGAATACTGATAGGTTTGCAGAAAAATGTAGGCACTTGAGAGAAAGGTCATTGAAGGTAGTGAAAAGTTGGCATTTGAGTGTCAAGAAGAAGGTGCAATGGTTTGTGCAAAGGCTAGTAGAAAGAGGAAAGTTGGTGGATGAGAAAGACAAGGAATCAAGCAATGAAAAAGTTCTTGATGTTGATTCAGAGATGTAAGATGCTAGTGAAGATAGAAAAGAAGCAAGTCTTGAAGGGCTTGAGAGTGATGAGTTAGTTGTGGTAGGCACTATGTTGTTTCCTTTGGAGGAAGATAAGGGTAGTATGAAAGTTACTCCTATGACATCACATAGTGAGGGTATGATGTGGCCATGGAGGTTGATGATTGTTTGGTATGCCAAGAGGAATGACATGAGAGTAAGGATCAGTTGGTGAGGGTTGAGTTGGTCTCAAGGGAAGAGACTAAGGATGAGTTAGCTATGATGATGGGCCATGAAATGGCTCAAGAGATTGTTTACTCTCCAAGCATGGAGGCATGGTATGTTGATGGTGTCAAGGAAGAGGAGTGTCTTTGGAAAGTAGATTTATTGAAGTTTTAGATGTATGCAAAAGTAGAGGTTCAAAATAGGAAGAGGAAGTTGTTGATGGAAAACAAAGAGAAGTAGGTGTTCATGTTGCAAAGAGAAGTCAAGCCAAAAGTCAAGATCAAGGAGTGGGGGTTTGAATAGATAATCATGGATGATTCTAAATTCATGGATGATTCATGGGTTTGAACATAAGTCTAAATTCATGGATGATTCTATTTTTCTGCAGTAAATAGCATACATAATAGATAATCATGAAATCAGCAACAAATATCTACCCCTAAATACAACTCCAAATGAATGAATAAAAGAAGAAAATGATAATGTTGATTGGGTATCCAGTAAATTAAATAATTTAATCATGCAAATAGATGTGGATAGTGCACATCATAGTGATGAAGAAACAATGCTAGTAGGGTAGTGACATACAAAGAGACCAACTTAAGAGGGAACATAGATTAGACCATGACATGCATACAAGGATACAGAGAAATGATTTTGAGATACAGACCTGTGCAATCCAATCTCCCAAGGAATAGACAACACCACTTATTGCCATATTTTCCAAAATAGGATTTGTCTTCAAGGCCTCTTCATACGCAGTCTAGTTATGCACAGGAGCATATCTGACAATCTCATAGAGGGTCCATCCCTGAAAAAAAAAAGCACCATTTTAGTTTGGATATTGAATATATACAAATATAATGATGAAAGAAAAGAAAAGAATCATACGCTCTTTGATTTTGAGGTATAGAATAGCAAATATAAGTTGAAAAGCCAATCAAAAACATAAGAGACAAATCACACTTTAGGAAAGTACAAAAAGAAAAGCAAGATAAGTTCTTATTAGACCACTGAAAAGCTTTGGTATTTTAGATAAGACATCATAGATATTTATTTGTATTCTGAAGCCTTGTTACAGAAATTTGTTTTAATTAATCCTCAGAATTAGTTAGCGAATCTTGGATTATTCTATTTTTCTATAGTAAATAGCATACATAATAGATAAACATGAAATCAGCAACAAATATCTACCTCTAAATACAATTCCAAATGAATGAATAAAAGAAGAAAATGATAATGTTGATTGGGTAACCAGTAAATTAAATAGTTTAATCATGCAAATAGATGTGGATAGTGCACATCACAGTGATGAAGAAACAATGCTAGTAGGGCAGTCACATACAAAGAGACCAGCTTAAAAGGGAACATAGATCAGACTATGACATGCATACAAGGGTAATAAATAATTATAGTATGTTCAACTAGAGATAAGAGATCAACCAAGGCACCTACATGAAATAGTCATATATCAAGTGCAATAACATAATCAAGAGATGGTTTAATCATTAAGAGTCACAAATACCAATAAATAGAGCATCATGATTACATATGGAAAAAAAATAGGTGTTATAGGTTTGCATCACACATGCTTAAGGAAAAATTTTCTAATACAACTGAAGAGAGTAATTAATATGGAAAATTAATCAAATGTAAGCAACATATGGCATTAATTTTGATAGTTTGATCAAAGGAAACTTTTGCAGGCACCACCCACCAATCTTGGAAAGGAAATAGAGCCTGTATACCCATATTTGTTTGTCATACCCTTTTTGCAAGGAACTCAAAAATTATTCAAATTAAACAAGTATGAACTGTAAGAGACTAAGAAAGAGGGCAAGGTGTTACCTCACTAAGATGATAGTAATAATGAGACAAAGAACCTTGAAGACTAAATCCAAGGAGACCAGATCTAAACATCTGGGTTCGATCAAATTCAAAAATTGGTTTTCCTTCATAGCACTGTCAAGTCAACAACATGAGCATTATTTTGTGTCTAGAGTGTCATCAATGTTTTTAAATGTAGAATGAAATGGTTGTAAGTATGCATTTCTGCCACATGCAAATGATTTTGAGATACAGACCTATGCAATCCAATCTCCCAAGGAATAGACAGCACCACTTATCACCATATTTGCCAAAATAGGATTTGTCTTCAAGGCCTCTTCATACGCAGTCCAGTTATGCACAGGAGCATATCTGACAATCTCATAAAGGGTCCATCCCTGAAAACAAAAGCACCATTTCAGTTTGAATATTGAATATATAAAAATATAATGATGAAAGAAAAGAAGACAATCATACACTCTCTTATTTTGAGGTATAGAACAACAAATATAAGCTAAAAAGCCAATCAAAAACATAAGAGACAAATCACACTTCAGGAAAGTACAAAAAGAAAAGCAAGATAAGTTCTTATCAGGCCACTAAAAAGCTTTTGGTATTTTAGATAAGACATCACATGTATTTATTTCATTTTTTTCATGAATTATATGCATGATGGTATATTGATTTATTATCATTTCCTTATGTTTCTGTATAAATTATCTCTGTTAAATGCCTTTTGTCTTTTCTTCCACAGGTCATTCTTACAAATAGATAGTAAAGGGGTATGACATACTGCTCCACATCTCAAATTGCTTCTCCACCTTCTCCATCACCAATTAAGGTAGGTTAACAACAATTTCCCTCACATCATTTCTTCTCATTGCCTCATCATACTTTTCCCCAAGTGCACTAAGGACTACAAAGAAACAAGATAAACAAATCACAAGCATATAGCAATGTTAGAATAGTTACTAAAATGGTCATAAATTATGTTCTTATAGTAAAAGAATACTTTGACATAAGAAAAAAACTACACAATATTAAAACATGACATTGTACTTTAAAAACTAAAAAGGTACCTGTAACGAAGAACTTCATTTCGACTTGCTAATTGGTTGTCACTATTAACTCTAAGCTTATCTTTAAAGTTTGAGCTTCACTTGGTTTCGAAAATAGTTTAATATTCTCTACTTAGCAAGGCCAACCATGTGAAGGTGGAAGCTCATTTGGCCCCTCCCCCCCCCCCCCTAACATCACTCTAAATTCCCCATTAACATTTAATAGCATTCATTCATTCATCCATTTTTGAAATATAACATTCAATCATTATAATCACATGATAACATTCATTAACACATAAAATTCATTAACACACAACATTGATGAATAATTCATTAACACACAACATTCATGAAGAATTCATTAACACATCATTCATCAACATTACTAGTACAAAATTGCATACATTAAGACAACGTTCTTTCATTAGCAAAAAATGTTAATTATAAACATTTCTTTTTGGGTTTCTTGCTATTTTTTTTAATCATGTAATTTCTAAGAGGAAGATCAATGTCCTCATCATTACCCTCCTCTACTGATTCTAATTCCAACACATGTCTCCTCCTCATCTATTCAGGAACACAAGGCTGTTGCGCCAAAGGGGGGTCCGCTGCAATAACAACTACTTCATGAGTTAAATTCACACCATTTTATATTAGTGAATTAAAAGTATTTAATTAAGTAAAAGAACTATAAATCAAAAAATAATTTAAAAGAACAAAACATAGATTTTCTTTACCTAAATGTGCCACATGATCTACATGGTGATCAGTCTGAACATCCTCCAGCACTCGTTCAGCATGACATGATTTTGTATCCTCTAAAATATACACAAAAAGGTTACACCAAGTTCAATTTAAGATGTTAAATTTTATTAATAATTACATAATTAGTTTTAAATAGAAAATGAGTACCTCCATTGATAGTACGATGCACATCAGGGGCTTCATCATGCGGCGTATGATCTGTGTCATGATTAAGAGGCTGCATTGCAATGTCATGCACATTATTATCAAATAGATTGTTGCTCAAGTATTCAATTTCTAATATATTTTTTGGCATATTTACCTGTGCACATGATGCAGGAGACTCTTCGGTTGGGCCAGTGGAAGCTTGCCATTGTATGCACCCTAAAATGGTTGCCTAGACTTTGGGCCCCCATTCAACAATTTATCAAATCCCTGAATCAATATTTTCAAAAATCAGCATTTTATCAATTATATCAATTTCCTTGATCAAATCCTATTTTATCATTTTCGATTATTTGCCTTGGGCTAACCATTTTATCCTAAAGTCTTTATTTATTTAAAAGGAATTCCCTCCCCTTTTAATAAATAAAAAGCCCCCACTTTTCCTCTTATCCTAAGTTGCACAAATAAAGCATTATTCTTATTTTATAAAAAGAAGAAAAGAACTTTTTGTCTCATATGGACACAAAAGTCAACTCTTACTTTCTAATTGGAGGATATTTGTGCACATGGATTGCTCCTCTTTGATGCTCCACCCTTGATTATATCTTTTGCCTCTTAATCTCCATGGTCCATTCCTTTTCAATTCCTTTAAAAGGAGAGCTCTTTTCTCATTCTTAGATCCCAACTTTTTATGCTAATCTTATGCTGCAGGATTTCTTGGAGACTTTGGAGCTTTTGGAGATCATTCTTGCATTCTAGTTTTATTTCTTGCATCATAGCTTTCATGGCATCTAGCTTAGTTTCCTTTATGCTTTAGATTATCTCACATAGCTTAATTATCAAGGGTTTGTAATACTTTCCTTTCATAGCTTAGCTTGCATTTTCATTGTTAGCATAGCTTGCATTGCATTGCATCTTCATTGTTGATTCTTGAAGATATTGGCATTCTTGCCCTTGTCTCTTTGAATCTCCCATATTGTGGTTTACTAGCAAGGTTGCATGCTTCAATAGCTCTAGCTAAGAGCACCATCAACATCCTTGTGACTCCATGCCTAGGGAGCTCTAGGTTGCTTTCTCAAGGTTTTCCATTGAAGTAATGACTCAGAGAAGTGCACTATTTAGTGTGTACATTTTTGGCACCCATCGTGGGGCAGAACACTCTTGTTTTGTCCTTTATTTTTTGAATTTTCATCATTTTTTCGTCAATATTTGCTTGTTTTGTCAAAATTTGCTCTCTGGTTTTTTTTGATAGAATTATCGTGCGACAATTTTTGAGTGTCGTACGATAGTTTCTTACATACTAGTGCGATATTTTATTAGTTATAATATCACATACTTTGACAGATTATATTGCACTTTGGTTCTATTCTATGTCACACATAGGTATTAGGAATTATCGCACAGAGATATATTATTGCACAAGTACAAAATGAAATATCGCACGACTGTTCCTTTGACATAAATATCGCCCAAGCCTGGTAGTGAGCAATTTTTGTCATTCCTTCGCAAGATTTACTTGGTTTGATTCGGATTTCTAATTTGTTGTTGTAGAACAGGGGTCTATTTGCAGATTTCATTTGATTTTTGATGTGCTAACCCTTGTAGGGCTAACAAGTGGTTCTTGTAGGTGCTCCTATTGCTTGATTATTTTGCCTAAAAAAATGCATGTCAAAGCTTCAAATGCACAAGGGCTACTAACAGTTTTTGTAGGGCTGCCCAAAGCATAAAAACCAATCAAGTGCTTGTTTAATTGCTTTCTTTTGAGTGCGGCATATACTAGTTGTTTCATTTCATAGGCACTTAATATCTTGTTGTAGAAATCTTTGGGTGGTAGGAGAAGTATGCTCTTCACCCTTGTGGTGAACCAGAAAATCTTGACCCATCTTTAGATTTTGAAAGCAAGAGGGTAATTGAACCTTTGCTTGGTGTGTTTGGGAGATATTTTTGAGCTAGGAGATTATGCTCTTCACCCTTGAGGTGAAACAGAAATCCTAACACTCAAAGGTTGATCCACTCTTTGTTTAGCTTTTAGAATCCTTTAGTGGGCCTACTCTTGAGCAATCAAGAGGAATGACCCAAGTGGGGACAAGCTTTTTTTCGGCTATTCTGACCCACTATAAACTCAAGGCTATCAAGGACACAAAACCTTAGTAGACGTAGTACTTATCTTCGCTTGATGTGAGTACTTGTGGGATTGTGACCATAAGGAAAGTGTTGAGCAAGAATGCTAAAGGTACTCTTGTGGCCGCGAGGTCCATTACTTGCCGCAAAGTAAGGTTTCCCTTTGGGGAGAAAGAAGGGTATTACGAATGAAAGCCCTTATTAAGAACCATAGATAGAAGCCACCCTATTTTTCCGCTTAGCTTCTTGGTGCAAGGATTGATCCTAGTGGACTAACCCAGATCACCCCAAGATTACTCACCATCTGTGTTTCTTTGGTTGTGTCATTAGCACTTCCATGGCAAAGTCAATATCTATTGTGGGCAACTACTTTGTGTGAGGCAATGGAGCATCAAGTGTGGGCCAAGTTGTTAAGTATTGACCCATTGTCTTTTTAGGCTAGTAAGTGCTTGAAGTGTTCTCGCTGTGATCTACCCATGTAAATGTTCTCAAACATCAAACATCATGGTAGCATTCATAGGATTTTATTGCTTTGATATCACAATTGCTTGTCTTGGCAAGGTTGCTTTTGCCCTTGTGCAAGTGTTTTATGACATGTTTGATCACCTACTATTTGCAAACATGTCTATTTACTGTTGTCACTATGCTTGAAACCAAAAAATCCAACCTTCAAACTAAAATTTTGAACAAACTGCCCTTAAAACTGAGATTTTTAGCACTCACTGGTCAAGAGTCATATGATCCTGAAACTGTATCGCACACTGTATTGAGAATTATCATGCGATAGTTCATCACTGGAAGACTATCACACTACTTGCCTGGAAAGTATCGCATAGGCTGCCTAGAAACTGTCACCCTACTTACTGCAAAATATCACCTGCTTAGAAATTATCGTACTGTTAGCCTGGAAACTATCGCACAGAGTCTTTTTGTTGCCTGTCTGGTTTATGCAATATTTAGTCTTTCCTTAGTCGACCAGATTTTAGTAGGTGACCTACTCTGCTGCTAGAAACCTGTTTGTACCTTGGGTTCTTGATTTTAGACCCCTTGAATTAGTATTCTTTGATTTTAAAAAGTAGTCTTGCTTGGCATCGATAAGTTAGGAATTATACTTGTTGAAAAAGTACACCTTTAGATTCTTCTGTAACACGCTTGGAGAGTTTTAGTACTCTCTTGTCCAATTCACTTCCATCAAAATTCAATTTCAATTATATATTTGGCAAATCCATCCTCCTGGTCCATATGTGTTAGGATACTCATCCTTTTAGTATACACCTCTGTGGCAATGTTGATTTGCACCTTTTGCAACTTTCTATCTTACCATCTCTTTTTGGACAATTGAACACTTTCACTATCCTTGTTTGGTATTGATTACCCTTAGTCCAAACTTGTCAAAAGTGAAAGGGGAAGAAACCTGTCTTTGATCAATCACCTAGGAGCGAGTCTGAGGCTTGGTTTGACCCAAAGAGCAATCCTAGTGAGTTGAGTACCTCTTTACCATCCTCTTAATCAAATATGGACATGAGCTACACTTTGAATAGGAAACAAAGAGAAGCAATGGATCAAACTCTTGATGATATTTTCCAAAGGCATAGGGATAACATGTTGTTTGGTGATGACAATCAACCTGAATCACCCCCTATTAACTCAAGATATTTAGATGCCTATCAAAGAGTTGAAAGGCATTATGGGAAAGCTCACCAAGATGCATGGTCACAACATGAAGACAAAAATAATGAATCTGGTGATGCTCATGTGAATGCCGCATTCACTAATGACTTGTTTAGACACTCAAGGTCCAACTCTCCACTCAAAACAACCTCAAGATATGCTAATGAAAGGCTTAAAAGAATTGAGGGGGAAAAGAAAGCCTTTTTGGACGAACAAGCCACTAAAGAAGAAAGGTTTAGACACCTAGAAGAAGAACAACAAGCCTTGCTAGAGTTGAGAAGGAAAGCATTCCAAGAAGAACAAGATAGGCTTTTAGCCCAACAACTCAATGACCAATTTAACAAAAGGGGTACCAACAGTGGAAACAACTCTCCACCCTCTATTCCCTCAAGAACCCCAAGAAGTAGAAGGTGGTCAATGACCCCTTCAAGATCTCCTAGTCCTAGAGGAAGGAGGATTTCACAACATAGGAGATGAACACCTCCTATGAACTCAAGACAACCCTCCCAATGAGCTCATCATGGCTCTCAACATGGAGGAAGTAGTGCAAGTTTTGATGATCAAGATTTTATGAGAATGAAACAAGAGCCACTATTCTAACAATATGTGGAAAAGTACCTTGATCAAAACAAAGATAGGTTCCTAGAGAGTTTGATTAATAAGGGTGCTAGAGTCCCTTACAACTTTGATGTGGATAGGAGAATTAAGAAACAAGGACCCTCTCAAGAAGAGGAAATCAAGCAACTCAAATGAATGATGGAAAAGGTGTTGGCACCTAAAATTTCCTTTTCACTTGATTCTATTTGTCCCAATCCTTTCGACAAAAGTGTGACTATGACATATTTTCCTAGGAAAGTTGAAATCCCCCAATATGACAAGTATGATGGCAATGGTGACCCACATGATCATGTGCATCAATTTTATATCATGAGTTTTGAGTTCCACCAAGATGACTCTTACCTTATGAGATTATTTCCAAGGAGCCTCAAGGGCCAATCCATGGAGTGGTTTACCAACATAACTCCTCCCATCAAAACTTTCAAAGAACTTGTCCACAGATTCATTCAACATTTTGCATACAACTTATCAAGATCAGTCGCTATGTTGGACTTATGCAATTTGAAACAAAACCAAGGGGAATCCTTTGTTACCTTCCTGCAAAGGTGGAGATGATTGTGCTCCTGCTATTCTAGGACTATTCTTGAGCATGAAATGATTGACATCATTGTTATTAATTTGGTGCATGAAATGTGTTATGAGGTTTGAAAAATGGTCTTTGATTCCTTCGATACTATGGTTGAGACCGCATGTCAAATTGAGGATGTCTTAAAGGAACAAGGCATTTTGACCAAACATAGCAATAACAACAATGGTCAAAATCCTAACAATGCTAATAAGGACAAAGGCAAGCACTGGAACAAGAATAAGCAAGTAGTCAATGATGAAGTTGTGGACTCTTCCTAACCCAAGGATCAAGGAGTCCTCCATTTGTCTAGTATAGTCCAAGCTATGAAGCTCAATACATCCTCCATTCAACAAGAGCATAAACCTAAGTATCAAGAAAAGCCCAAGAAAAAGTTGAGACGGTGTTCTAAACTAGGTGACTCCTATGAGGATGTTTTCAAGACCCTTATTGCTAATAATCTTGCACAACCACAAGATCCAAAAAATTTCCACATACCTGATGTTAAGCCACATTGGTGGAATGAAAAAGCTTTCTACAAATACCACAATGGCATTGGACATGACATCAAACATTGCTGGAAGCTTAAACACCTCATTTAGGATCTTATTGAAAGTGGTAAACTTCAGATTGATGGGTTGAATACAAATGTAGACCACAAGGAATTCAAGGAGCCTTTGCCCAAATATGAAAAGGCGAAAACCTCTAAAACCAAGAATGGCAAGGCTAAAATCAACTATACCTACACAGGTGCAGAAAATGTGGTTAATATGCTTGAGATTGTTGAGTAAAATGTCAACATGATGCAAAATAAAGATTCTTATATTTGATGAAGATTCTTATATTTGATGTGGGCTCTCCTCCTATATTTGATGAAGAACCCATGGTGGTGCTTAGGGGTCCTCACTCTCAAAGGTCATCCCAAGCTCTTAACGTTGTCACTAGAAGCAAAAGTCAAGGTCCTGTGGTTATTAGAGGTCCTAGTTCCAACCAATCTAGCAAACCCAAGCAAGTGACATCCAAGAATGTCACCACCAAGTCAGCAGTCAATCTTGAAATGAGCTACAATCTTGTTGACCAGTTACAAAGAACACCAGCTCAAATCTCAATTTTTGAACTCCTAGAATTGTCTCCAAGCCATAAGCGTGTCCTTGAGGATTCTTTGCATACAACCAATGTTCCTATCAACATAGATGTTGACCAATTCCAAAATATGGTTAACCACCTTGCCAGCCCTCACTACCTCACATTCTTAGAAGAAGATGACAAAGCCTTGAGCCATCCACATAATCTTTCCCTTCATATCGAAGTCATGATTCACAAGACCCATGTCAGGCGTGTGTTGATTGATGGGGGTGCTGGGCTCAATATTTGTTCCTTGAGTTTATTGAAAATACTAGGTTACTCTAAGCAAGTTATTGATACTCGTAAGAAAATCACCATTAAAGCCTATGATGAGGTAGAAAGAAGCTCTAAGGGCTTGGCCGTCCTTCCTGTCAGGATTGGCCCCATTGAAAAGGATATTTTGTTCCAAATTGTTGATGCTAGTCATTTAGCCTATAATATCCTACTTGGTAGACCATGGATCCATGACATGCAAGTAGTGCCATCCACCTACCACCAATGTGTTAAGTTCCCCTATAATGGAGTAGAAGTTTGTATACCCGGGGATAGCACATTATCTATTAATGCAATTTTAGAAGGGACTCATGTTCCTCTCAACAGAGAAGTAGAGGATTTTGATGCCACTTTAGCACAATGCCAGAATAAGTTTAAAGCCATAGACCTTGGTATGGGGGGGTATCAAATTGACTCCTTCACAAAACTGCCAATCTCACCTAGGTCCTATGGTAAACCTTCACAAGAGATGCGTTCCTCATCTTCAACAATGACTATGTTTGGTACATTTGTAGAGTCCTTAGTGCCCATAAAAGATGAAAAAGAAGAGGTAGCTCTTAGAGATTGGATTTACAAGGAGGAAAAATACAAGCATAATGAAAATTTCTCCCCATCTCCTAAAGCTTATGGGAGAGGATACACTTTGGTCAAAAAAATGGGCTACCCAGGTCATGGTCCTCTCAGTCATAGATTAGATGCTAAGGCTGAACCACTCAATCATGCTCTCTTTGGCCACAAATCTAAGATAATGGTTGGCCTAGGTTTTGAAAGTCAAAACAAGAAAACTACTCCTATCCTTGCTGCGATAGATAGTGATGATGAATCTAGCTACATACCCAGTTTGCAAAATCAACAAGATAGGTGTGAAGATTGGGTCCCTTCCACCAATCTCCTTTGGGGAGATTTAGATGCTCTAGTTATCAATCCAATAGTTTTAGACCTAGAACAAGAACAATCCACTATTGAAGATCATGTTGAGGATCCTATTCAAGAACATCAGTACACAAATGGCATTCAAGAAGGTGTTACCCTTGGTGACATCAAAGCCTCTACCTCAAGGCCTAAAAAACATGCTTGGTGTAAACATCCCAGCCGAGATTCAGATACAGACTCACATGAGTATGAGTGGGAGACTCTTTCTGATTGTTCTATAATTGACATGGACATCGATGTTGTCCATCCATATGGTTCCCAACCTAAGTTAGCTAATGAGTCTAGTGTAGGATTAGAGGATTGGACTCCGCGAGTCACTTTAGTGGATGATGCTTCACTTGGTAGGATAAGTCCTGATTTAGGTACCATAGAGGGATACTTGACGGACCCTAACTTTTCAATCACCAGAGATGAAACCATTCGCATACACAATATTGAACCAGTCATTGACCTACCCCTTGCCAATCCTCACTTAATTGATTGGTCTCAGTGCTATCAAGAACCTTAGCTCCTAACTTTTCAAAATGACTATGAGATATCCTGTTACCTAAATGCTCTCGAACCTGTAGTCTCTTCCACCAGTGAACCAACTACAAGCATGACAGAACTAGATATCAAGTACCTTAGTCACAAAATGAAAAGAAAAGAAAAATAGAATAAGAGTTTTGATGGTGAAAACCACTGTGTGGTGGTGTTAGAACCTAAAAAAGTAAAAATAAAGGACGTATCCGAGGGTGAAAACCTCTCTGAGGCATCTAAGGATGAGGTAATTGATCATCTCCCAAGTTACTTTTAGGATAGATCTTTAGTGCTTGTTGAGCCTACACAACCAGTTAATTTGAATACACAAGAGGCTCCACAAATTGTGCATTTAGATCAGTCTCTATCAACACAGGAAAAAGAAGCATATACCAAGTTCCTACAGACCAAGAAGATTAATTTTGCTTGGACTTACTCAGACATGCCAAGATTGGAAACTAGTCTCATTATGCATCACTTGTCCATAGATCCAAGTATCAAACTAGTAAAATATAAATTGAGGAAAATGCATCCTCACATAGCTCTTCTTGTCAAAGCTGAACTAGAAAAACTCCTCAGTGCAGGATTTATAAGAGCCATTGATTATGCCAAATTGATATCCAATATTGTACTAGTTTCAAAATATGACAAGTCCATTCACGTCTGCATAGATTGTAGAGATCTTAATAAACCATGCCCAAAGGATGACTTTCCACTTCCAAACATAGACATGATAGTGGACATGATTGTGGGCTATGAGATCTATTCTTTGATGGATGGTTTTCTGGGTATAATCAAATCAAAATAGCTCTTGAAGACTAGGAAAAGACTTGTGCATGGGGAACCTATTGCTGGAATGTCATGCCATTTGGATTAAAAAATGTAGGAGCTACTTATCAAAGAGCTATGACTACTATCTTCCATGACATGATGCATAAGAATATGGAATATTATGTGGATGACACCTTGGCAAAATCTAAAAAAAGGGATACACACCTAGGTGATTTGGAAGTAATTCTAGATCGTATGGAACAGTTTCAATTGAGATTAAATCTCAAAAAGTGTGCATTTGGAGTCACCTCTAGAAAACTCCTAGATTTATCATTTCAATTAAAGGAATAGAGGTGGACCAGGAGAAAGTTCAAGCAATAATGGATATGCCACCTCCCAAAAACATCAGTCAAATGAGGAGTCTTCAAGGACACCTTCAATCGATAAGGAGGTTTATTTCACAACTGGCCGATAGAGCTCAACCCTTTAACAAGACTTTACACAAAGGGGTTAAATGTGTCTGGAATGAAGATTGTCAGCAAAGCATGGACCAAAACAAGCAATACTTGGCTAATCCTCCAATCTTAATGCCTCCTATCCTAGGAAAACCACTCATATTGTATGTGTCAACAACATAATCTTCCCTGGGGGCATTATTGGCTCAACTTGATGATACTAGAAAAGAAAGAGCTATATATTACATCAGCCATACTCTTGTGTTGTATGAGGTCAACTATACTAGTATTGAAAAATCTTGCCTAGCGGTGGTGTTTGCTTCCCAAAAGTTGTGACATTACATGCTTGCGCATACAATACACCTCATTGAAAAAATTGATCCTCTCAAATATTTGCTTGGTAAGGCTGCTCTCATAGGTAGACTTGCTAAGTGGATGATGATCTTATCATAATTTGACATAGAGTATGTTGAGCCTAAGGCTATAAAAGGACAAGCCATTGCAGATCAATTGGCTGATTTTCCAATTCGAGACAAAGCACCAATTCAAGTTGAATTTCTAAATGAGCACATAATGTACATGACTACAAGAACATGGAAGATGTTCTTTGATGGCTCTTTCATGTAAAATGGTTCAGGTGCAGGAGTGTTGTTTGTTTCTCCTCATGGGTACACAATTCCTAAGTCCTACAAACTATTGTTCCTATGCACAAATAACATTGCTGAGTATGAGGCCTTGACAAATGGACTAAAAATGGCTATAGAGTGGAGAATTGTAGAGCTACATATCTATGGGGATTCACAATTAATAGTCAACCAAGTTAATGAAGAATACCAAACCAAAGATAAAAAATTGGTACCCTACAAGAAAATGGTTGATTCATTGTGATGATACTTCACCTTTGTTACATTTCAACAAATCCCTAGAGTAGAGAATAAAGTAGTTGATGCTATGCCTACATTGGCTTCACTTCTTTAGCTAGAACAACATGAGTCCAGATTTGAATTCCTGGTGGAAGAGCTATGCTACCCTATCTATGATTCCCAAGAAAGCCAAGTTATTTGTACCCTTACTAGCCATGATTCATCCCGCTATGGTGTCATTTATTCATACCTCCATGATGGTACTATTCCCAAAACCTTCAATCATTCTGAATGAAGAAACCTAACCTGAAATGCCTCTCACCCCACCCTTATCTCTAGTGATCTGTATAGGAGGGGTTTAGATGGGACACTTCTTAGGTGTTTAGAAAAGGATGAGTCCAACCAAGTGTTAGTTGACATTCACAAGGGCATTTGTGGAGGACATTCTAATGGTCTTTCCATGGCCCGAAGGTTCCTTAGGGTGGGGTACTATTGGCCTACCATGCAGACAAATGCAGTAGCTTTTGCTAAATCTTGTGAAAAGTGTTAGAAACACATTAACCTGATACATGCTCCAGGCAGGGAGCTCATTCCTTCTATTTCTCATTGGCCATTTCAGCACTAGGCCTGTGACCTTGTTGGGCAGATTCATCCCAACTCATCAGGTGGACACAAATTCATTATCACTACTACTGATTACTTTACCAAATGGGTAGAAGCTGTCCCACTTTCTGTTGCCTCAGGCAAGACAGTTTCTTTGTTTATTTTGAACCATATCATCTATCAGTATGAAGTACCTTCTGAAATAATCATTGACAATGGAGGTCAATTTAAAAACAAGGATCTTAAACATCTTTGCAAGAAATTCAAGATAAAACAACATTGGTCCTCCATTTACTTCCTGCAAGGAAATGGACAAGCAGGGGCTTCGAATAAGACCATTCTCAAAATCCTACATAGAACAGTTCATGAGAATGGTAGAGATTGGCATCTACAGATAAATCCAGCCTTGTGGGCCTATAGAATGAGTATTCGTACTCCAACAAGGGCTATTCCTTTTGCCCTCACTTATGGTGCTGAAGCAGTGTTACCTTTAGAGGTGGAGATTCCTTCTCTTAGAGTTTCCCTTAAAGGTTTAGTGACAGATGAAGACTACCACGCCATGAGACTTCAAGAACTAGAACTTCTAGATGAAAAGCATAAAGCATCTTTTAATCACATGAGAATCTACTGAAAGCGTATGTCCAAAGCATTCAACAAGAAGGTTCGCCCTAGAGAATTTCAAGTGGGGGATCTTGTCCTACGAGAAAACCCTAAGAATCAACAACATAGAGAGCAAAAGGGCAAATTCAAACCTAATTGGCTTGGACCATACATCATTACTATAGCTTTTGGTACAGGTGCTTATTTACTATCTGATCCAGAGGGGGAACAGCTCCCTGATCCTATCAATGTTTTGCACCTCAAGAAGTTCTATCCATGATGCCTATTCTATCTAGGGGCATCCTTTGTACATACTTATTAATCCTGAAAAAAATTCCAAAAAAATTCCTATATGATGCTAAAAAAATCCTATAAAGTATATAAAGTCCTGAAAAAATACAAAAAAATCAAAAAATGCAAATAATTCAAAAAATAATAGAAAAAAAGTGCCTTGGTGAAAACCTGGAAACAAGCACCCTAGTAGCAAAAATACAAAAAATTAAAAAAATCAAAAATAATTTCCAAGTGGTGAAAACTTGGAAACAGGCGCTACTTGAGGCCTTTGCACCCTTGTTTCTTAGCATGTGTCCTTGACACTTAGCCTTTCTCCATCATACCTTGACCTTGTTGCCTTGGTTTGGAATTGGTCTTTGTCTTTGTCTAGGGAGCATAACTGTGTTAGCTTTGGTCTCTAGGATGCGTTGGTCTTTAGGACATCTTGCAAATAGTGTTTTTCAACACCACCCAAACTATTTTTTTCAACACTACCCTAGCATCAAGTGTTTCTCAACACTTATCAGATATCTTACCCGCAGTCTAGCATGATATGATATTTTCTCATTGGCAGAAGTGATACTCAAAGTTTGACTCTATTCCCTACACACATGCACTTAAACACTTGACTCCCTGAGACTTGTTTGACTTTATTTCTTTGTGTGCTATCTATGATGATTTCTTTGATGAGTGTTCTCTCCCTAATAGTTTTTGATGACGCTGAGCTAGAAGACTGGGGGCATGAGGACATGTTTTATTGCTTTTTCTACTTGTGTGTATATTTTGTTGGTCCTAACTGTCATTAGCATTTATGCTTGTTCCACTTGACATTGGGATCTACAAGGTATTATCCTTGACTGTTTGCGCAAGTGCATGCTTATAGTCATCTTGAATTTCTTTTGTCTTGATGTGAGCATAATCTTGCTATATTAAACTTAGGTAATCTCACTGCACTAGTCATCTTGACCTATATGTCTTTGATGCCTAGGTGGGATTCCCACATATCTATCTAATATAGATCATATTCAGATTCATATAGTCATACTAGTGTGTATTGTATGATCTTGTGACACTACCAATAATGCTCGATGATGAATATTAGAGTCTAAAAGCTTTGTGACCTTGCAAGTAAACCACTTTTTCATAGTAGCTTGCATTTTTAGGTTCATGTTAGTTTAGTTTTGCATTTTGCATATGGAGAGAGCTCTCTTTTTCATCTTTTGAGGACTTGTCAGTCAACTGCGCTCACCTTTCCTTTTCTTGATCATGTCTTTCGATCCCGATCTTTCACATCATGTCCTTTTTTCTTGTCATCACAAGGGGTTAATCTTATCATCATATCTATCCTAAAGAGATCATTTTCAGAAATATGAGTCTATATCATAAACATGAGAACTAAACATACATCTATGAGAGAGATTATACATGAGCATATATATCATACATTTTGAGAAACATGACAAGACAATATAAAAATTGAAACATCCATCACAAGAGGGACAGGTACACAAGATATATCACCAATCCAGTAATCTCATATATATATAAAAATGTCATGATACAATGTGGGATACAAAAATCTAGATGAAGTCATAGGATATGTCTCTATACATCTATCCTAAACCTAGACCTAGGACTCGCTAGCACCATCATGTGGTGCTGGTGGTGGAGGAGGTGGTGTTACCGCTATGTCTGGTACCATGTCATATCTCCTAGCTATCGTAGAGTAGAGCGGTGCTCTCTAACCCTGTGGTATAGCCTGTATATAGAGACCGTGATAATATGCAGCTCGTGTTGCCTCTCTCTGGGTCTCTGCAGTGGCAACCTGTATGGTCCTCTCTCACCACTCGATCTCGGCTCTTAGATCAGTCACCTGCTAGTCTCTGATAGCTATGGTGATCCATAGCTACTGCATCTCCATCCCTAGGACCTAGATCCTCGCTCTCAGATCCTCTTCCCCTGCAGGCTGATCCTGCCTGGCATCCATCCGGTGGTGAGCTGGCCTCATCCCATCATCACCCTCATTCATAGAACCCTATCCCCATGGCCATTTTTGGCCACCTGATCGAGAGCTTTGTCTAGTCTCCCTAGCTCTCCCTCTCCCTCCTCCATCCCCTCCATCCCCATCATCTTCATCGTCCCCCTATGCTGCTGACTATGCATCAGGTATAGTAAACCTAGGGAATGGATGCCTCCATCACTCTGTCCTATAGGCCACATCAACACCTGCATCTACCATGTCTGGGAGGTAGTCCCATGGCTCCCTCCATATGGTAGTTGTATCCTATACTACCTGCTAGTAATATAGCATCAACAACCAACCCTAGCCCTCCTCATCCCTAACCTGAGCATAGGTGGTGGTCTCGGTGGGTACTCTCTGCTGGCGCCCAAACTATCTCCAAACCTGGGTGGTCACAAATCTCTCAATAATGTCTGAGTGTCGACCTACTAGTGGCTGACTACACAACATGTAACCAAGCTCCTCCTCTTGATCACCCCACTACTCAATAGCCCTATATGGTCTCCACTGAAATGAGGTGAGCTCATCTAGTACCCTCCTTTAATAGGTCACATCCCCACTATGTGGCTGTGACAGGAGCCCTATGTACCTATAGATATAGGGGCATCTCCACTTCGTTGGTTTCACACGTGGACACATAATGGCAATGTGCTCCCACGCCCAAACCTGTGCTAAGATAGCACCGCATGCCCAAGTCTTGCTCTCCCGATATACAATCTCATGGAGCTCATGGTACATATCTTCCAAGATGGCTGGCCCCCATGCCATCCATCATGGGTGTGCAATCAAGTCCTCCACTAACCGACCCCAACCCAATGGGAAACCTTTATGACTCTTGTTAGTAATAAGGGCCTGTGCTACAATAGAACATACGATGCATGGCACCAAAAAATCCCTACCAAACTCCTCCATCAGTCGATCCCAGCTGAGGTGTCTATCCACAAAAGTGACATCCTAATACATGTCCTGCATAATCTACCTCCCCTCTGTCAGATCCTGATCATAGTATACCTATGCCAGCAAATAATCATGTTAGTTTCTATCATATGGAAACTTTACATCTATGACTATCTATAAACATGATTATACTTACAGGATCTACGTGGCTCGAAACTCGTAGGATCCGATAGACATCCTCTAAGCTAATCGTAGCCTCTCTAGTGGGAAAGTGGAAGGTGTTATGCTCACTGTACCACCTCTCAACCAATGCTATAAGAAATCCATGATCAGCCCAAATGTGGGGCATCTGCAGCAAATAGCCAAACCCATCTCCCTCAGGTTTGCTCACCCTGGATCATCTAGATCCCAAATGTATCGTAGTCCAGTCACTCGAGGCACTCTAACGAGCAGCACAGGAAAGTTCTCTTGCAAGCCATTTAACCCAAGCTAGATGTCAGAACATATCATGATAGATTTATAAAATCAATACAAAACATCTTAAAAGCAAAAATTGTCAGGACCCATGTCATTTTGCTCAAAAACATTAAAACATGTTATTTTTCTATACTGTGCGATACTATTTTTTGACTAAGTATCATGTGATACTTTCCTCAATAGCAGTGTGATGGTATCTTTTCCTGTGATACTTCACATAGCATCACATGATATTTTGTCCAGTATTGTGCGATACTAGATTCAATATCAGGTCGATGCTATTTTGACCCACGAAGTATCACACAATAGATACCTCAAAGGGTGCGATACTTAGAAAGTATCGTATGACTTTTCGTACGAAGAAAATTTGAAAAAGTTTAAAAACTTTAAAAACATGTTTTAAATTGACATTAATGCTCATAAATGACCTACAAAGCGAGTTTTTCTGAAAACATACCGGGGCACCATACTGCGGAGGCCGATTGTGCAACCGGGAGCGCTCAAATCGATGCCTATGGACCGGGATCACTGCTTGTTGGGCCATTTTCTCTCTCTAAAGCTCTCGAGATTCTCAAATCACTAAAAGACAAATGATTTTGAAAATGATCTTTTTACCCCCTTTTATAGCATTTTGACTTTTTGACCTAATTTTCAAACACCTTGGAATTGCACAAAAATTGCACCTCTAGCTAATTTTGACATCCTGGATCCATTTTTTGGATCGAAATCAAAATCTGAGTTCATCTTTATAGTCAAAATTGTATTTCAAAATTTTCACCCTCTTCTGCGCAGTTGACTGACCATTTGAGGCCTGATCCTTCAATCTTTGTTGGGGCATCTTTATTTCTTCATCCCTATCCCTTTCAACCTTCTAGTCTTTCATTCACTTTCATTCGATCCACCTCTCTGAAGTTTGACTTCAATTTTATCCTATATCTTTCTCAATCAAACCTAGTTAAATTGGGGCATATCTTCACTGCTTAATGGTTATCCTATCATCCTTCACCTTCGATTTTGATTTCTAGTGACTTGATCAAGTTTATCAATTTGTTGTCTCTTCTCTACCTAATTTTGATTTTGATTTTGAGCGAGCAGTACTTATCAGCTTTAATCTTTGATTCAGCTTATCAATTAGCTTTGCTTGAGATTCTTATCTCTTATTTGAGACTTGATTATCACCTAGCTATATAGGTGTTGGTCTTGTCTTTCAGCTTATCTTTGTCAACTCTTGCTTATGCTTGTCCTGATATGTTCCCATCCATCGAACACATGTCTGAATTGTTTTGTGATCTCAAATTGATCTCACATTTCAATTCCATTCTTTGACCACGTGTGATCCCAAATCGATCTCACATTAGTCAAAGAGGGGCAAATGTATGCACCCTAAAATGTTCATCTATACTTTGGGCCCCCATTCAGCAATTTATCAAATCCCTGAATCAATATTTTCAAAAATCAGCATTTTATCAATTATATCAATTTCCTTGATCAAATTCTATTTTATCATTTTCGATTATTTGCCTTGGGCTAACCATTTTATCCTAAAGTCTTTATTTATTTAAAAGGAATTCCCTCCCCTTTTAATAAATAAAAATCCCCCACTTTTCCTCTTATCTTAAGTTGCACAAATAAAGCATTATTCTTATTTTATAAAAAGAAGAATTTTTTTTTGTCTCATATGGACACAAAAGTCAACTCTTATTTTCTCATTGGAGGATATTTGTGCACATGGATTGCTCATCTTTGATGCTCCACCCTTGATTAAATCTTTTGCCTCTTAATCTCCATGGTCCATTCCTTTTCAATTCCTTTAAAAGGAGAGCTCTTTTCTCATTCTTAGATCCCAACTTTTTATGCTAATCTTATGCTACAGGATTTATTGGAGACTTTGAAACTTTTGGAGATCATTCTTGCATTCTAGTTTCATTTCTTGCATCATAGCTTTCATGGCATCTAGCTTAGTTTCTTTTATGCTTTAGATTAGCTCACATAGCTTAATTAGCAAGGGTTTGTAATACTTTCTTTTCATAGCTTAGCTTGCATTTTCATTCTTAGCATAGCTTGCATTACATTGCATCTTCATTTTTTATTCTTGAAAATATTGACATTCTTTCCCTTGTCTCTTTGAATCTCCCATTGTGTGGTTTACTAGCAAGGTTGCATGCTTCAATAGCTCTAGCTGAGAGCACCATCAACATCCTTGTGACTCCATGCCTAGGGAGCTCTAGGTCACTTTCTCAAGGTTTCCCATTCATGGATTCCCTTTGAAGTAATGACTTAGAGAAGTGCACTATTTAGTGTGTACAGCCGTAGGCATTTAGCCACAGCTTGATAGCCTTCCTTGAAGGCAATTTTTTTGTGTTCTATCATGGCCTCTAAATTAAATTCAGAGCTCTGCATTTTTTGATTAAAAAAAATTATTTGCATTTTATAAATAATTTTTCTTTGCAATTCATTTACTACTACTTACAATTCGTGCTTTAATTTTGGAATATCCACCAGAGCCAAGTCTGTGCTGCCTAATCTTTTGCAGCGTAGCCTTTGTTGCCTTTGATGTGTCCTGCAACCTATGAAAAGTTTGAAATATGTTAGATGATATAAATATAAACATCACTAATTAGTGCATTATTACATTGTACTAGTAGTTAATACTATTGCATACCTTCTTTCATTTGCTGGTGTAATTCCTCTTTGAGCATCCCCTTTCTCCTTTGCATCCAAAATGAACTCATTCCAATCCCTCATTGGAATAAAGGGAGGACGGTTGTACTTTGGGTTCTGGACGAGACTCTTTCTATATGAGTCCCTCATAGTCTTAAGATGTTTAAAAGGTTTTTCTAAAATTTTCTTCTCGTCAAAAATATTACTACCAAACTCATGCACTAAATCTTTAATGAGCTGATTTTTTAATTTTTTGTCTTGCAAGTTCCACCTTTTAAGAAAAAACACAAAATTGTTAGATAGAAAAATTAACTAAAATTGTGTACCTTGAATATAGTAAAAGAAAAGACCCAAATGAAAAGAAAAATATTGTACCAATTAATGATATGAAAAAAAAATAGTGGGATAAGGTTAGTTCACTTATGATGTTCCACCTTGTACGTATGGTGGGCCCGAATATCTTCAATGCGAGGTCATAAAATGTCTTATAAAATGAATCATTTCCTGCAAAAAATGTCATGGGATAATCAATCCAAAACCTGTTATGAATAGGTAAATGCATATTACAATATAAAAAATAATAATTTTAAAGTACCTGGAAGCTTAGGATATTTTAAAGGCATCAATTCATTATCGTCAATCAATAATGACATCTACATAACTTTCGTGCTACAAACACGGGTAGATCCAAGAAATGATGGTGAATTATCACCAATACATGTACTTTGATCTGTATCTGGCTTAGCAGATGGTGCTGCCGATGTATCTCCTACTCCACAAAATTAATCCACTATGTGATGCACCCAAGATTAAAGTACAAATTATCAAATCATAATTAACACAAAATCAAATATAGCAAAACAAGGATTTACCAGGCATAGACCATGAAGGTGTCGATGTTTTCATGCCCCTTGTTGCCGACATTGCACTTGGCAATCTTAGATGGACGTCCGTCAACCTCCTAGGAGGAGTCACCTGCACTTGATGAGCTGAACAATACATTGTTAGCAAAGACATTATGAAATAATAAAAGTAAGAGTTAACTTAAGAAGTTTTTGAATGTTCCAAAGAAAAAATTCCTTATAACTTGTCAACTAAAGGATTATTTTACCTGAGGCAGCCATAGCTCTACTAGTACCAGCCTCACTACGTTTTCCTTGACCAGGTTCTGGATCAGTTTCCAAAAAACCCTGTAACAAGAACACATATTACATATTTTACTTCACAACATAAAAGAGTATAAAATATAAACCTTTATTGAACTTTTGTTATAACTAAAGATTCATTACTGCTTACTTCACAATGACGTGCTTGCACTTTCAATTCATATAGCCTCTTCAGCATCTCCTCGGTTGGAATATTTGCTTCATCCAAAATTCTCATTATTTCTAAATTGATTTTTTTTAGTCTTTTCCTCAACATAATTGTTACATTAGGCGTATCTGTGATATCATCATCAAAAGGGGTAGCTATTGCCTCTGTTACTGCAGGTGTTTTTCCCCTATCCCGAACATCAAATTGTGACAGTAATATCAGTAAAACTATCATAAAAACTAAAAAATCATAAATAAAATAACGTAATAATATAACATTTTTTAACTATCTAATTTGTACAATTTCAATAAGGTTTACCCTTGCTGAAGAATCAGTGGGAGGAGCATCCTTGTGGCTTCTATCATGTGCAAGATCCATATCGTCCTGTGACAAAGATTAAATATAAAAACTTTAGTGAACTGAAAGCAATAGACTCAGCAAAAAAACTTATTAATAAAATGGTATATAGTACTTACCACCCTCATGATAGTAACTTTTTTTGTATCTATGAGATTTAAATGGTAATCTATTAGCAGTTCTTCCCCTGCACTTATTGATTTTATCGTACATATAAAAACTTGATTCCCCTCACGCACCTCAAATATGCAATTGGGTTGCTTATTAGTTGAGGAAGGTCACGTACTATTTATAAAACCTGCAATATTACCTGTTGCTTTTGGTCTCCCATCAATGTACATTGCAAATCTTTTACTTTGATCATTTTCCTTCTATTGTATATAATTTGTTGATACTGCATACCTATGCATATTTTTTTTATATTGAACAATCCGCATCTAATCATTGTAATTGTAACACGGACTGACATACTTGAACAATTCAACAACTTTGTTGTAACATAACTTTATCCCATCCATGGAAAATAGGCCCAAACCATGTAATGAGGATGGATCTATGTGATATATCCTCTCGTTAACACAAAAATCAGTGTTAATTGGAGGTAGCTCATTGGGTACCCATTCTTTATCAATATGTGTGTACCGAAAGGGCACCTTGATGTCGCCTTTGGTCTCATCATCATAAGAACATGATCCCCCTTTAGCAAGGAAAAATTGCATGCATTTATCAAATTTTTTTCTAATCTTTTGACCTCTAGTTGATCTCCCTATTTTAGCCGTACTACATGTAGAAATTTCATCTACCATTCCCTCATTTCCCGCATTCGATGTAGATAGATCTAACAAGTACCTATTTGGTGGGTCTTGCAATCCATCAAATGAGATATTGTCATGTCCCCACTTCAAATAGAATTTTGATAATATTTAAATAATATATATAGAATAATCAAGTCGTGACCCATATGTACGGTTCTTCTTTGTCTATACGTGGGAGATATGAAATGTACTAAGTTGAAAGTGATTATATGATTATATTTCTATACGGTTCTTCTTTGTCTATATATACATTATATGATTATATAATATGTCTATTTATAACACACGTGCTCAGTGATAAACAAGAAGAATATAAGAAAATTATGTCTATTTATTGACTTATACCTGCTGATCCATGTCACTATGCATGATCCATGCCAAAGGGGTTAAATTTCCTGCATATGTTGATCATTTATCTTAAGTTAGCTAAAAATTACATGATATGTATGCTACAAATAACTTAGAAGACAACATGAACAATATGAAACATCGTAAACATGAACAAATTTACCTTATATATGGAATGCAAGATCGTCAACAATAGGGGTGACTATGTCTTTAGTCAATTACCTATTTGCAAAAAGGGTGATAATCAAACACAATATATACATGCATTAGTAGCAATTAATTGAGCATCGTAAGCAAAACATTGGTAATTATAAATTACATATGTTGTAATCATTAGAATTGAACACAATAAATATGTAATCATTACAATTGAAATCAATAGATCATGTCAATCATTTCATTGATCATTTCAATCATGTCATTGATCATCTTCTTCATCCATCTCATCATCATCATCATCATCATCATCATCATCATCATCTATTGGCATTAAGCAGAATTGCCACTAGTGACAACACTTATTTGCATTCTGGGTGCAAACCGAGCAGAACAGTGCAAACCGAGCAGAACAGTGCAAACCGAGCAAGACAGTGCAAACCGAGTAGAACAGTGAAAATCGAGCAAGACAGTGCAAACTAAGCAGAACAGTGCAAACCGAGCAGAACAGTGCGAACCAAGCAAGACAGTGCAAACCGAGCAAGACAGTGCAAACCAAGCAGAACAGTGCAAACCGAGCAGAACAGTGCAAACCGAGCAAGACAGTGCAAACCGAGCAAGATAGTGTAAACCGAGCAAGATAGTGTAAACTGAGTAACATTATGTCTACCGAGTCACCAGTATTTACCGAGTTCAAAACCTACCGAGTGGTTAGTATGAACCATGCCTTCACTTCTACCGAGTGCATGACGATGCCGAGTAATGCAGTGGACGCCAAGTATCAGAAAGTCACCGAGTTAGTTTGCAGGAACCGTGTAACCATACTTGGGCCGACTTAGTAGCACTTATGTTTATTTGTCAAGCCGACTTTGTAATTGTAATTGCAATTAATTGTTTAGACTTGTATATAAACAATGTTGTAAAAATGTCAAGATGCATGTAATGAGTATGAATGTGAAAAAGAAAGAAAGGTAGAGATAAGCGAATTACAAAGGGCTTCAGCAGTGTAAGGAACAACAAAGACAAATTCATCATAGAAGGTGATCAGTACATCAGTGAATCTCAATCAGCAATCCAGTTACAAAGCAAGAGATCTACTGTTTCATCCTAACAGGTGAATCAGTACTAAAATCCTTTAACTGGGTAGACTTAACAGTATTTTGTAAAATCTCTTTATCGAGTGCATACTTCATTGTATGTTTGTAAATCCTTTAACAGGGTGGATTTAGCAATCCTTATTGCTCCTAGAAGGGCAGATCATCAGAAGTGATCAAATTGTAAGCCTTAACAGCCAACTTTATTCTGCAGTACTAAAGCTTTGTGGGTTTCATCCCCACCCCAGTTTTACTTTCTTTTTGGAAGGTTTCTGGGTAACCAAATCTATGTGTCATTGTTGTGAATGCTTTTAAGTTTCATGTTTTCTATATGCAAAAGGTTAAAGTGAATTATATGTTAATACCTCTGTATTTGGAAGAAAATTTGGAGTTACTGATTCACCCCTCCCCTCTCAGTAACTTGGTTAATTCCTAAATATTTCCAACAATTGGTATCAGAGCAGCATTGGTTCTCAAGATAAAGCTTAACTAGCTTGAGCAAAGATCCAGGACAATGGAGGTATTCAAACTGAACAAGGTGATTGAAAATGAAAAGCTAGATCTGGAAATGGCCATAGCTAAACTTAAAGAAGCAAAAGAACATCTTTCCCAATCCCTAAGAAGAAGGAAGGAACTTGCAAATCAGATGAATGATCAGAATTACATTGAAGAAAAGATTGAAGATCTTTTTCCCTCAAATAGCTCAGATGAAGCAAACAATGCTGTCAAAGAACTCCTAGAAAAGAATGGGTCTCTACAGGAAGAAGTGAGAAAATTAAAAAGAGAACAAGAGCTACACTCTACAAGATTTTGTGAGATCTTGGAACAAAGAAACAAGTTGAAAGATGAATTAGATGGAAGGAACATTGAAGTCCAAAATAAAACCCTTCAGCTAGAAAACCTAATTGATCAAATCTCTCACACAAATGAGGAAATTCTGAATCTGAGATCAGAAATATAAAGCACAAGAGAAGAACTAAGATCTAAAAAGGAAATCAATCTAAGATTGGTGAATGACCTAAATGCCGAAAAACAAATCAATGAAGGAATGCTGAAAAGCCAAGAAGACTTGAATCAGCTGTATGAGCGAAATCTTCATAGGCAGAAAGGAAAAGCAGGACTTGGATATAAAGGAGAAGGTGAATCTTCTAAGCAAGGTACTCAAAGAAATCAGAAACCTACTTGTAATCATTGTGGTAAAATAGGACATACTTCAAATAAATGTTGGAGCAATGAAAAAGCAGAATTCAATGGAAAATGCTACAACTGCAATCAACATGGTCACAAAGCAAATGAATGCAGGGAAAAACCAAGATTCAAAGGTAATTGTCACAAATGCAACAAGTAAGGTCACAAGGCATCCGAGTGCAGATCCAAAACATTCAATCCAGTAGAACAAATTATGAAAGCAATGTTTGGATGGGACTACAACACCTGGTGTAGATGTCATTACTGTGGAGAATATGGACACATTGGCATGAATTGCATAAAACATCATCTAAGGAAAAGAGATACCACCGTAAGATGCTTCAAATGCACTAAACTCAGTCAAATAGCCAGAAACTGCATGAATGCTAGTGAAGTTGAAGATGGAAAGAAGAATGAAGCAACGAAGGTCAGGAAATAGGTGAGACAACAATGGATTCCTAAATCTACTGAGCAAACCAGTCCAAGTAATGGAATGGGTGGCTCTACCGACTCAAACTAAATTTCTAAGAAAGCACTAGAACTGTATTCTCATAGACCAATCTCAAGCAGTTCCAGAACTGAATTAAAAGAAAGATCTAAATCAGCATACAAGATGCAGTAAGATCACAGGAAGGTCGGTATCAGTCTTTACCGAGCAAGGTCGGTACCATTCTTTACCGAGCGAGGTCGGAGCAATATGAATTCTTGAGTTCACTGAGTTGCGAAGTCTTTACCGAGTAATTAATTCTTAGTGGGTGACAGTCTGTCAGAATTCATACCCTAATTTGTACTGAGCATTAATGACAGAGTTGTAAACAAAAGGCAAGAAATTGAACTCATTCTTCACCGTGAACTTTTAGCACCTTGAGAGCAGAAAATTTCAAGAGCAACCCAGCGATTCAAATACTTTTGCGAAAGGAATTTTCTGTGAGCTACCATGGCATCATCCAGCACTTCAGCGAAGAAAGGATCAAAAATGTTAGTCCAAGGGGAATGGAGAGCACCAGATTTCAAGATCGTGCCTGCAATTGCAGCAGCCCTAGATCCGAACGGAGCTCAATCTCAGATTCCTCCTAAGGTACTACTTATTAACGATATCCACAATCATTTCAACTGTTCAATTCAAGAAATGGGAAACCTAGAGCTAGATATTGTGCATGAGGAACTGTGTGTGGATGGTATTCTTAAACCCAAACACAAACATCTGGAAGATAAAGGACTAGTTCACATTGCACATCTACCTCGAAACTTTCGGGAGAAATGGGTTAGATACATTCTCAGCCGTGTACATGATGGCAAGATTTGGCTTGAGCAACCCATAGAGATCACCAAGAAGATGATTCATCAAATCACCGGTCTTCCCATGTTGAACAAAGCAAAACTACCAAAACCCTAGGTCAGACAGAACTAGAGAAGAAAACCCTAGCCGAGTGGGATAGTAGAGGCATGAAAGTTAGCAGCATTACTGATGCTGAACTAAAGTGTGGTACACACATAATTGCCCATAAGATTTACAGTTCAAGTCGACAGAATAGTGTCTCCTGTGAAGCCATTGACCTAGCATACAAAGTGGTCAAGAATAACTTATCATTTGACCTAGCAGATTTATTGTTAAAACAATTTAACAAAAACATGGAAAGCATTCAAACTTCCAAAAACAATCCATGTAAGTTTGGATCTCTACTGGTCTGTTTATTCTTCTATGCTCAGAAATTCTTCCCTTCCAAAGGAAAAGTTGTATGGAGAAAAGATGTGCCAGTTCTTTATGAGATAAATGAATACATTTCAGAAATGGGTGAAAATTTTGAAAGCATCATGGATAATTATTTTGAGTCTTTCAAAGAGAAAATGAATGATAGATTCTGGATTCCACAGAAGTTGGTGGAAGATTATAAGGATGACATTTGTTTCATGGTGGACTGTGACAATGTATATATTCAAGCAGCTAAACTGAGGATTGTATATGTAAAACCTCTTCCTTATGAGGTAAATATTGATGAAACCAAGAATATCATCGAAGCTCTTCTTAATCAGCCTGTCAATCCCAAAGCTCCATATTTTGGAACATATGATAAAGCTAAGGTGAGAATTGAATTAAGCATAAAGCTTCCATAGGCGGTAAACAAAGGAAAGAAGAGGATAGCCAAAATGCAAATGCTAACCGAGGACAAAGGAGAAAAAGATGAAGAAGAAGAGGAAAAGGATGAGAAAACAGAGGAACCAGAACCTGCAAAGAAGAAAGGAAAGGTATTCATCACTAAGGCACCTAAGCCTCCCACTGCTGTATTTACAAGGAGAAGTGCAAGAGGTAAGGCAGATAAGGCAGACAAGACAGATAAAGACATAGTATTCAAAAGGCCTCCTATAAACTTTCAAGAGAGGATCAAACTTTTTAGAGAAGGATCAGGATCTGGAGTAAGTAACATAAAATCTTTTAAATATGAAACAAGAATGGAAACAGAACAAAAGGAAATAGAAGATGTTGTTATTGAAAAGATGGGACAGTGGAAATACTCTCCTGAAGAAATAGCCCCACAGGTTCCAGCAGTTCTATTAGATCCAATAAAAATGAGATGGAGCAATGCCAAGCAAACTGTAAAAGACATATTTGATCAAACCCTGAGATAGTTAATGCCGAGCTTGAAAAATGATGAAATAAAGAAGGCATTGAAGGAAAATGAAAGTAAGATGACATTAAAGTTCAATACTTGTTTGATTCTGATCAACAATATTGAATCAGTTGTGAAGGCTGCAAATGCCACATGGAAAAACATATACCATCTTCACCAACCGAGTATTGAAACAGTCATAATAAAAGACATTGAAGATGACAGTGATGAACAAGAAGAAGCCACTGAGGTAGATGATACTGTGAGAATAGTGGCATAAGTCATTGCATCACTTCCTACCTCTCCAGTAAAAGTTTCTACATCTAGCACGGAGACACCTTCAAGCATGGTTGTGACAACTTCAACATTTGTCCAATCACCTATAGCAACAATAGAAGTAACCACCCTTTCTTCTACCGAGTTGCAGTCTCCCACTTCATCAAGTTTTCCAGCAGTAAGTATTCCAATTTTTGAATCTACAAGTGTAAATATTTTAAGTTCTCCAGTAGACAGTATGCCAGTCTCTATAGCCAGCCCTACTATATCTACTATCACTACTACTAAGGCATTAAGTACAGATAAGCCTAAAGCTCAACCGAGCATAAGATTTTTGGGTAAGAATATAGTAGAGGATATAGACTTAGATGAAGAAATAGAGATTCCAACATTAGATTTTGCAAATCTATCAGCGGACCAAATGCAAAATATAGGTGAAATCCTTCAAAGGAAAGCAAAGCAAAAGAAGCTTAAAGAGGAGAGAGACAAGGAATATCAAATCATTAAGGATGCTAAGGACATTTTGTCTGATGCATTAGGTATTAAAGTAGACTCCTCCCAACATGTTTTGCTACAATTAGCAGAAGCAGTAAATAAATACAATGAGGATTCATCTGGGATAGAAAAGTTAGTTGAAAGAGCGGAGAAGAGATTCAACAATAAAGTGCTTGAGCACATTGCTCAGCACATAGCTATTAACCAAGTAGAATTGTCTTCAGTTTTGTCAAACATTGAATCTACCTATTTGAATGCTACCTCTCTTTTGGCCAGATTGTGCAATATTGCCGAGTTCACAAAGGATGTCAAGGATAAAATGAATAAAATGGATGAGGATATGAAGATTAGCATACAGAAGCTGCAACTTGAACCAAGTTCAAGATCTGCTCATCACATGAAAATCTCATACCTATCAAATATGCAGTCAGATCTACTGAAAGAAGACACAAGGATCCGGTCCACACTGCTAGACATCCAGAACATGATCCTTCCCATCATGAATACAATGTATAAGCACATTGAACATTCCAAAACATTGATTCATAACAATCAGTTCTCTATAGCAGATCACATGATTGAACTCTCTGCAGAAGTCCAAATTGCAATCCAAACATGCAAGATTCTGCAAGAAAATTGGGACAGAACCCTGGCACTAATAATGAAGGTACATTCTAATTTTCTATCAAATTTTGGATTCTCTCTGTAAATCACTTGTATATACACCTTTGGCATTATCGTCAAAAAGGGAGAGATATGTATAGAAGGAGATATGTATAGAAGGAGATTTGTATAGAAGAAAAAGTTAGCACATTGAAAGGGGGAGATAATGTATAAAGCCCTATAACAAAGACAACAAAGACAAATTTTGAAAAATCAAAATAAAACTCAGCATGATTCATGTATATAAGTTTTGGCCAATAAGTGTTTTTGTCACTAATGCCAAAGGGGGAGATTGTTGGCATTAAGCAGAATTGCCACTAGTGACAACACTTATTTGCATTCTGGGTGCAAATCGAGCAGAACAGTGCAAACCGAGCAAGATAGTGCAAACCGAGCAGAACAGTGCAAACCGAGCAAGACAGTGCAAACCGAGCAGAACAGTGCAAACCGAGCAGAATAGTGCAAACTGAGCAAGACAATGCAAACCGAGCAAGACAGTGCAAACCGAGTAGAACAGTGCAAACCGAGCAGAACAGTGCAAACCGAGCAAGACAGTGCAAACCGAGCAAGATAGTGTAAACCGAGCAAGATAGTGTAAACCGAGTAACGTTATGTCTACCGAGTCACCAGTATTTACCGAGTTCAAAACCTACCGAGTGGTTAGTATGAACCGTGCCTTCACTTCTACCGAGTGCATGACGATGCCGAGTAATGCAGTGGACGCCGAGTATCAGAAAGTCACCGAGTTAGTTTGCAGGAACCGTGTAACCATACTTGGGCCGACTTAGTAGCACTTATGTTTATTTGTCAAGCCGACTTTGTAATTGTAATTGTAATTAATTGTTTAGACTTGTATATAAACAATGTTGTAAAAATGTCAAGATGCATGTAATGAGTATGAATGTGAAAAAGAAAGAAAGGCAGAGATAAGCGAATTACAAAGGGCTTCAACAGTGTAAGGAACAGCAAAGACAAATTCATCACAGAAGGTGATCAGTACATCAGCGAATCTCAATCAGCAATCTAGTTGCAAAGCAAGAGATCTACTATTTCATCCTAACAGGTGAATCAGTACTAAAATCCTTTAACCGGGTAGACTTAACAGTCTTTTGTAAAATCTCTTTACCGAGTGCATACTTCATTGTATGTTTGTAAATCCTTTAACAGGGTGGATTTAGCAATCCTTATTGCTCCTAGCAGGGCAGATCATCAGAAGTGATCAAATTGTAAGCCTTAACCGGCCAACTTTATTCTGCAGTACTAAAGCTTTGTGGGTTTCATCCCCACCCCAGTTTTACTTTCTTTTTGGAAGGTTTCTGGGTAACCAAATCTATGTGTCATTGTTGTGAATGCTTTTAAGTTTCATGTTTTCTATATGCAAAAGGTTAAAGTGAATTATATGTTAATACCTTTGTATTTGGAAGAAAATTTGGAGTTACTGATTCACCCCTCCCCTCTCAGTAACTCGGTTAATTCCTGAATATTTCCAACATCATCATCATCATCATCATCATCATCATCATCATCATCATCACCACTATCATCATCACCACTATCATCATCGCCATCATCACCATCATCATCATGGCCATCATCACCATCACCATCATCATCATCATCATCATCATCATCAGCAATAGCAGCATCATCTTGATCTTCATCATCTGCTTCTTCATCATCTTCAATATCTTCTTCTTCCATAACATTATACTTTATCGGCCTTTCTGTTGGATCATGTCTAACAATAAATGACCAAACCTATTTATGTGGAACCTCTAAGTAAAACGCTTTCTCACATTGGCTTGGAAGAACATAGGGCTCATCTCCAACTGGCTCAAATGACCTTGTATTAATCATTGTAGATCCATTATCATGTTGAATAACAGTTCTATCTGGATCATTTTGATTTAGTTGTAGCTTGTACCATTTGATGATGAATAGAACTACTTTGAAGGAGTTAAAGTCACACTCAATTATATCATCCAAGATGCCATAGTATTGATATTGAGATTGTTGAGGATGTATGTCGTTTCTAGATGATATATTAGTGACCTTGAAAACTGCAGTTATCCCAGAATCACAAGTTTTCTTTGTGTCATCCAACTTTTTTATGCGAAATTTGTGGCCATGATAGTAAATAGCTTTGTGGTGCTTGACCTGAAATTTTTCAAGCGTGTGTAAATTATTTGCATCGTGAGTTGATATGAAACATACGAGTCATGATCATTAATAAATTTGTACATACCTCTCTACCTCTTAAACCATATGCTAGATCAATTACCATTGGCGTAACATTGAAATTTCCATTACGATGAGCTTCTCTAACCAATGAAGCAACACCTTCCCATGTTAATGAGAAACCATTTTGTTAACATCATTCAATCCATACCGTCATCCAATCAAGATTGTTCACAATATACAAATGTATTACATCCCACTCTCGACCAACTATATAAAAAAAAATACACCAATTATAAATAACTTATATTGAAGATTTATAAAAATTAATTAACTACAATAACATCTTATATTTACCTCTCACTTTCCTCAATCTACCTTTTCCCATCAAGTACTCCCCTTTGAATTTGTTAATGGAGTTGGGATCCCAAATATGATCTACATGGATCTTTGCTACAAACTTAAGAAGATATTCACTAATGTACACCATGGTCTAGTATACCATATATCCCTCCACCATAGAACCCTCAGGATGTGCTCTCTGTTGAACCAAGCCTTTCAAAAATTTCAAGTGCTTCTCAACCATCCACATTGACCTAGTTGGTATAGGTCCACACAATTCAATCTCCTCAACTTGATGTATGAGGTAGTGTTCTTGTGCATTGAAAAAAGTTGAAGGTAAATAATTTTTCATTTCACACATAAGAAGAGAAATTTTTCTCTTCCAATATTTTATATCTTCTTTATTGATTTCTTTTGATGACAACCACCTCATGTATTTTCGAAGATCATATATAACTTTTTTGACACTGTTGGCGAAGTGGTGTGAGAGAGATAGAGGTAGAACGTACTGCAATATTTGTAAAATGATCTTATCAATATTTTATAAAAGAATGCAATAAAAACTACATGCAGTATACAAATATATAGTGAATAAAAAATAACATGAATTACCTTAATAAATGTATGTCAATCATTTGTTTTCATCCTTGGCCCAAATTCACTTTTCTTTGATATGAGATCATTTATGTTTGCAGCAAATCCTGTGGGAAATCATATTTTTTATGACTTCTTTTATAGCATTGCTCTGCTGCTCCGACAATAACCAACTAAGAGCACCTGTATCAATCTGGTCTCCATTGTTATTTGATCGAATGACATTTTTCATTGCATGGTTGGATTCTTCAATGTCACTACAAATTTTGACAATTTTGTCTTTGTCATGCCTTCCATCCAATATTTTCCATAATGTCTTTGTTACATTCTTTCAAATATGCATAGGATCAAACAAATACATGATTGAGAGTTGCTCGTAGTACGACAACCTACTAAATTGCGTAGGATAACTTTTTAGTCCTTTTGAAAGTTGGTCATTAATGCCTTTATGACCTTCATGAGTATCAATTACATCATGAGTAAAAAAAATACAATATCAAGATATAAATTTCAAACAAAAACCATCAAATGGAATGACATTACCTCGATGATTTATTTTATTGTATGTCGGCTTCCATAGGTGAGGTGTCATTCTCCATGGCTTTGATGTAGTCTCTTCTTTCCCATTGAAAAGATGTTTTTTGGTAATTCGGTACTTATGATTTATGTGGAGAAAGTGTCTATTCTCATCGAACACCTTCTTTCCTAAACTTTTTGAATGATGAGATTTTGTCTTTGGACCACAAACTAGACATGCAAATTTTGCATTTGTCTGAAGATCTACAAGATCGTGTATAATTGGATTAAATATGTTAACTTTGTGTTAGCACTATAACATACCAAAAAAGAGGTGTTAAGAAGAGAACATACCACAAAAATGTGTTAGCCCAGGGGCATGATGTATTTTCCATACAAGCATTACATGGAATTGAAATTGTTTTTGTCCTATTGGTCTAGAGATGTCATACATAGTGACCCCATTCCATAACACCATCAAATCGTCGATAAGGGGCTCAATATATACATTGATATCTTTAACTTGGTACTTACCTAGTTGAATGAACAAAAATATTACATAAGTATTATGACCATTTTGATGGATTATTTATAATAAATTAATTTAGATGACTATTAAATGAAAAAATACCTGAAATAATTAGTGCCAACATTATGTGCTCCCTCTTTATGGACATCCAAGGAGGAATGTTATTGTTGATAACAAAAATAGGCCACACCGAGTAAGTAGATCTCATCTCTCCAAACAGATTGACACCGTCCACTGCCAATGAAAGCTTGAGATTACGAGGTTCTTCTTTAAAGTGTAGCCATTTTTCCTCTGTTTCCTTAAATGCTCAACCATCTACAAGCATTCGCATAATGTCATCTTGACTTCTATTGCGTGCATAGTAATCCATAAATTGTGCCAAGCTATTGCACCTGAATAGTCATTGCAGGCATGGAATAATGAGAATAAACCGAAGAACCTTGCGAGGCACCTTTTTTGTTATTCGATTTGATCGATATCTACTAATATGAAAAATAGGGCATTCTGTTGCAAATTCATGTTGTTTATGATATATAATATGATCATTCAGACATGCATGTATTGTTTGATACTCCATTCCAATATCTTTCATAATGGTAGATAATTCTCAGTATGAGCGAGGTAGAATGTTTGATGGTGGTAACAAACACTCACCTATCAACCTACAACCAAAAATATAATTTGTTAATTTAAAGAATATTAATTGCTACATGATTCACCCAATGTTAATTGTAAGAGAATTACGACTAAAATAATGACAAAAGATGACATACCTTAACATACGTGTCATTTCTATGTTGGATAACCATTCCTAACCTTCAAGTCCACCAACAACAATACATTGGCAAGAAGAGTTATTTGGGAGCCTTCATATAGGGGCTCATGTGCCTTCTCAAGTATAGGTACATCAAGGTCTGCATCAACATCATCATCATCATCATCATCTTGATCATTGTGATCATCTTGATCATCGTGATCTTCTTCATCATCGTGGTCTTCTTCCATGGGATCATTACCTTCTACTTCTATATTCACACCTCCATGTTCCCTCATTTGGAAATCCACATTCTCTGGATTGTCATGGTCCATAACATGAAACCCAGGGTGGTTGACCTATAAGAAAATGATGACCTTATATTAACCATGACCATGATGTCATCATCAAATCATGTCTTATGTATTTTATAAATTATTAAAATACATACCAATGGATGATATCTTCGAGTCTTTAAGCCCTTACAAATTTTACAAGGACAATAACATTTTTTGTCACCTTTTCTTTTTAAGTTAGACCACAGTCTAGCAATTGTCTCCCTATTGTGTTGTGCGTTGATATCGTCATACATGGTCTTTCTTGAATGGAATGACTCGTTGGTGGAAGAAGGATGACTTGTTTCCAACATGCAGATTTTATATCAAGTGTATTAAAATAACATCCAACATTGATAATCAAGTAAATTCCAGCAAATCCAATTGAGTCGTATTTGTGTATCATGTGACATTCTTTCTTACAAAGAATTGTTTTTTTTTCTCAGGGATGCCCTCATATGGATGAGGTGTGTATCCTTGATCACAACCCCTTCCTTGCTTGATAGTGTATGTCTACTATGTCTACCTAATACATGGCATTTAAAATTAAGGGCTCTCTAATAATAACTTAGATAAACTACCACATCCAATTCAAAAATATTCAAATAAGAAGAGATAACCTTACACTTAGATGAGCATGGTGGTGTATGGCATCTAAGCTTGATGACTACAAAAGACGTATAGCAGAAGAAATAATATTCAAGAAAATCATTGTCTATATATTATAATAAAGAAGATTACACCTTTTAAGTAATTTTAAAAGAGGCACAACCAATTTTATAGACTTGCATCTGAATCTTCATGAGTGTCCAATATGCTTCCTGGTAAGTTTCCCTCTCCAACCAAAAAAATCCTATGCAAGTTGGAATAGTCTCCCTCTCCAACCAACAAAATCCAACAAGACAAGGAGCCACGAAACCTTAGCATCTAATAATTCTACCGAGGTATTGGAATTAGCATCCCATTGATTTTTGTGTTGATGAATATTGTGGCTTTCTCCAAGTGTGTTAACCTTTGGGTATGGACTTGTATTTGTTGAAATTGTTGATTCAGTGTGACTGAATTTGGTGTCTTGTACTATAGCACTTTGACTACAAGATATATGGAGTATTGTGCTTAAATAGTGGCAAGTGATGTTTTCTTTGAAATTGTAAGATTTTGAGGAAAAAGTATTAGGACAGAAATGCCACATTTCTGTAGCAAGCTATTCAAGTTACGATGAGGCTAGTGTGGTCACAATTGAAATTGTGAGTTTCTCTTGGAATGGTATTGACACGTTATAAGAGAAATGATTTCAAACTCCGAGATGATGGCCTAAATTCAAGTCTTGTCAATTTTTTCCCCATCTTGGTTAATTAAGCTTGGTGTAATCTTTTCTAAGCTTACCTTGTGAGTTTTGATGAAAGAGATCCTCTACAAACCTAATGGTGTAGTACCTGCCTACAAACTTAACTAGTTTAGTGATAGCTTTAAGTGCTTCTCAATGGGGTGACATTAAAGGTATGGGATTTGAACTGATACAATATACATTAATAGTAGACTTTATCTATTGTGCAAAAAAACATATGTAGGATTATTATGGTCACAAAGTAATTGTCTTAGCATCAACAATTCACTTCTAATATAATATTATTAGGAATTTCTTACCATTGATTGTCAAACTGAGGCATGTTTACCTTAACATGAGGCATGTTGTTAGTTTTGTCAGAATTGTGAGAAGATTAAGGGGAATTAGTATTCTTGTGAGTGCTTTTATAAGAATAAAATTGGGGAAAAGGGAACTCAATTATATTCCTTGTAGGCTTTGGAAGCCTATTTGGTAGGTGTAGGGGAGGAATAAAAACAAAAAGAGATATATGTACACTTAAGAGCGGCAAGAAATACTACACCACTATTCATTAGACACCTGTGTAGTTGCTAAGGGAAGTGAACAGCCAAAAAAAATCACTATTCATGTACACAACGTCAGGTATTGGATCAGGTTCTTAGACTGGTAACATCACACTCAACAATCAAAGGTAACATCAAAGTTGGAAGAATATCTTTGGTACAGACATAATGTAGAGCTCCAACGCTATACAGTAAACTAAGACATAACCAGATCAAAAAATTAGGGGTTCTAGAATTATTATATCTCATACATTATGTGAATAATAGACCCATAATTACATTAATAGAGATAAAAGAATAAATCTCATCACTATTTCATAAGGAATAAATCTAGAACTATATATAATTAACATATAAGACCAAATCATAGAAGATCATATCACTCAGAACAATATACTTTATACCATACTAGCATCTAACAATACTTATGCTTTGGAACCAATATAATCTTACAACTGATCAATATATTATAAGGATTCCATCATTGGTGAATATTTAGATCGATTCATTTGTCATTCACCAGGTAATATTGTATAGTTATCCTTGCATAATCAAGATAGGACAAAGACATACTATTTCATTCATTTTCAGGTAGATATTATTGGCTAGGGGAATGAGATAAAGGTTGATCTTCATCTTGTGCTATTGGATTAACAAAAAAGTAGAAACCGTTGCAATGAAGAAAATGGCTACTCCATAAGTTCCATGTGGCAATATAAAGAGTAGTCTTTGAGTTTTAAATCAAATAAAATCTCTTGTAATTAAAGTTATGAGAACATTATCTCTTTTTGTTTTTATGAGTAGTCTTTGAGTTTTAAATCAAATAAAATCAGCCTTGTACATATATCTCCTTTTGTTTTTATTATGCCTATTTGATGGATTAAAAGGTGTTTGGGATTGGTTCTCAATGTAAAAACATTTTATTAGTTATTGCTTACCTTTCCACGCCTTCTTTTTACTATTTCATTGCATTTTGAATTAGGAATATTGGATTGGTATTCCTAGGACAACAACTGGTAGGGTACAGTCAGTTTGGTAGTTTGAAGTTTTCTTTATGATGTTAGTTCAAAGTCAAATCTAATATGGATGGTAGGAGGATAAAATACAATAGTGGTTTTATTTGGTGGCTCAACTTAGGGCCATTACTCTATGGATAGTATAGAGTAGAAAAATGGTGCAAAATGTAGTATTTTTCTCAAAGTTCGTTGAGAACTTGGTTCTTGAATGAGAACTCATTATCAATAACAATTTCTAGGGGAATCCCTTACTAGCATATGATAAAATAATCAATCAAATTGGTAAAATACTCGGTAGTAGTTGTTATAAACGTGTGGCCATTTTTAGAAGTGGGATGGATCTTTCCTATGAGTTTAAGCCCCCATTGATAAAAAGGCCTTGCATACATAATGGGTTGAAGCCCTTGCATTGGTGTGTAGATCAAGTCTCCATGTATCTAAGACTTATAAAATTTCTTTGCAAACTTGTAGGCCTCTTGCTATGCAGTGCCTATCCAATTTTAACTCGGTAAGGAACCATGTCAGTAAGTGAATCATCCATATTTTCTAGGTAATTTGTTAGTTGAGACTATGTTGAACCAAATATATCAAAACATGAACCTTTACTTGAGTTGTATGAATTAGTGTCAAAGGATTGTAACTCAATTGGTAGAGGAGAATTGGTGAGAATGATGATGATAGATTTCAATGATTTAAAGATGACACAAGCCACTCCAAATTTAGGGGTCAAGGCTATTAGCTCTTATGTTTGAGCTTGATGATTTCTTTTTCTCACCTATTGTAGAGTAGGATAGGATGGTGGAATTCAATTAAAGAAAGGAAGAATGTACCGAGAATGAAATTATAGAAGAAAGAATCAAATTCTCTATTCGTATGTTTTGATGCTTCACTTTTCTCATGTGCAATTCTTTGTTTTCAAATTCTTGAATGATTATTTCAATATAAGATGGGTTAAAAAATGTCACAAACCTACGATGCATTTGAAATCTTTTTCATTTGTGTTTCGGTTTCATAGTTCTCTGTTTATATAAAGCACAAATTAGTTCTTGGTATCGGCTTTTTTTTGGTTGAAGTTCAATGTTTTATTGAAATCTGTTGGTGACAGTCTGGAATAGATTATTCACGGTCGTGTGTTGGCAAAGTATTTTAAATGTCAATGCTATTTCATGACAGCGATAATCATGAACTATATGTGACTTATGTTTTAGGTTTCCTTTGGAATTGTTAACGAGCAATGATAGGAGTTCGGTTCTGTTTATGTTCCATTTCATGACAGTCATAATGGTTCGAATGTATTGAAACTAAAATAGTTTTGAAGAAGCCGTTATATCCATATTTAGATTGGTTGTGGATCCAGATAAGGGAAGGTTGCTAAATTAATTTATGATATATACATTGAGTCAGAGATGTATCTCTTGACAAGTGTTGTCGAAATGTGTATTGTAGTATTGTTTGGAGCGGCCAAAGAATATTGACTATCATTCCTACGTGACAGTCAATTGCCTATACTTTGTTCTCGGTATTTGGGATTGAAGAAAGGTGGCCCGTGTTACAATAAGACCCACATGGTGATGAGTTACAGTCAAATTCCATGAAGGAACTGTGGACATACAACATTTATCGCAGATTGGTGAGTTGATATAGTAATTAAATTATGGAGTATAATGGGAAATGTTATTTGTTAAATCAACATTATTGTCATCAAAATATTGAAGGATTGTGACTCTAAAATAAATGTTCAAAAGGAAACAGTTTAATATCCATATTGAAGAAGGGTCATCGTATAAAGCCTGCAATTGTTGTTATGAATAGCAAAAGAGCTTCATTACTCCGTGAGACTCAGATATTACCTCCCTATTACAAAATGACAAGAAGAGAGAGGCATGTGACAGTCAATATGTAAGCTTGTGTAGACTAAGAAAATATCATTACACATTCATTGAGGGCACCATAGACAGTTGCATCCCTAAAGAGGGGACCCTATGATGCACCAGATTCTCCATTGCCACCCAAAACATTTGCATTAATCGAAGGAAAGTTAAGGAAAGAAAGAAAACATACCTCTTGACCTTCAAGTCTTAAACCTGTTCAAGCTTCTACCTCCTTCGCGCGCACGGGCAATAATCTAATAATCATGAAATGAGGTTTGAAACCTTTTTTTTTACTTTAAGTTATGCCCGTGTTGGTCAAAATTTTGACTAACACCGTGTTGGTCAAAATTTCAACCAACACGAGCATGTATTAAAAAAAACAAAAGTTTTCCTTCCATAATTCGACCAACCTAAACATTTTTATTTGATGGTCGAATTGTTTAGTCAAAAAATAAGGTCAAATGTACTAGTGACTTGATGCAGTCAAGGAAAGAGAATCCCTAAAGGAGATGTCCAATCCTTGCAATTGTATATGCTACAATAGAAATACCTAAACAAAATATAGGAAACAACCATTTAAAGAAGCCATATCACATATATCATTCTCAAGTTGGTCTACAAGTGCATTTATTACATCACCATTGTCAATATATAGCTGTAATATAATCAGGTATGCTGTCTATCCCCAATAATGTGTTCACAAGATAGGTACAACTAATTATCCCTTAAAATTAGGATGACTCTACAAACCAAGCCACAAACTATAGTTAACATCATATCCTAATTCTATCAGATCTTCTCCAAGCTATTCTCAAGCTAGTTGCCTCTAAAATACCTCCCCATAAACAAGAACCACAAACATATAGGTCATGAACCAAATTCATAAAAATACCTCCAACCAAATACATCATATCATGTGAACATACAAGGCACTCAAACACATGTGTAAGAAGATGAAATAAGGCACTACAAAGCTTTGCATAATGTGAAACTCCATCGCAAGCCGAATCTCACCATCCTAGCCATTAGAATAGGAAAACTAAATAGGACCGGACCCAAACATTAAATAAATTAATTTGGAGACATCTAAATGAGTTGTGAAGCTAGACATATGATCTCCAGGATGTCTAGAACATAATATAAGGATCGCATAATAAATTGAGCCAACTGGAACGATCGCAAGTCTAAACATCAGAAATAGTCCAACTGGAACAGTAAACAAACAAAGTGAAGGAAAATATTTTTGGGTGATGCAAGATTTCCAACAACCCAAGGATGCTCCTACATCAACCATAGAAATAGATTATTTACCAACCAAATCACCACCTCGGGAAAGGACATCCAAACCCACTAAGGAATTGCACTCCCAAGAAGCCAAAATCTAAGTCATCTTGTTTTGATGGCTCTCTAAACCACCCAACAACCAATCAAAAGAGTCCTTCCATCGATAGCCAACTGTCAGACCAAAATTTTAAATAGTCTTTGTTGGTAAACAGATTGTTCTTCTTCTTACACTCCTTTTATTTGCCCAATTTATATCAAAGAACAACTTTACTCAACAGTTGGGAAACTATTTCTGAGAATATCTAGTTTCCCTCTGAATTGAGGTACAGCTCCCTATGTGAAAAATATTCAATGAATTATGTTTTGCTCCTAATTTCTACTGCAAGGTATGTTCTTAACTAGAGAATAGTAGAGGAAACTGAGTTTCACCCAGGCATGTGAAATCTCAGGCAGGGTTTAAATGTAGAGATGTTATATTGATGATTTCCACAATCTTATGAATCTCACAACATAACAATATGCAGATGCAAAGTATGCAAGTATAATTATGCAAATGATTTATGAAATGCAAATTATGAAATGCAGATGAAGTATACTAATGCAATTTCACAACCAGTTATAACTCTCTGATTATTCTACTGATTGGCTAAACTGAAAATAATAAAACAAATCTCTGTTCATTCATCATTTCCAATTCAACACAATGAAATAACATCAGATACAGTTGGACAGAAAATAGATGGTACTAGACTTGATTGTCTCTGCAATCAGCTTCACACCAGAATTTTGCCGACCTTTTTATTTACTCTTTCAACAATATATATAGATATTACAATGTATGATCTCTCATGAGAATGTGAGATGTTTCAAATTCCAGAATCTGGAAAGACTGGAGACTAGCACTTTTGAAACTACAAACAAAAGAGCCAAAAAGACTTTGTCTCTTCATCTAACTTGCCTTCGAGAATGTGAAATGAAAAGACTTCATCATCTTCCTTTGCCGTGATCAATCTTCATCCTTCTTAGATGCGTAAGGAACATCTGGCATTACCTCTAACCATGACTTCATTTGATATTCAAAAGCATATATCCACTATTTTATTGCAGCAGTTATCCTTTAAAAATAACCAAAAACTCATTCCTTTCGCCAAGCATCTTTGATGACTTAAGTTGTCGCATGATCGCATAGCAATATTTTAATCCATGCAATCATGTGACCACTCTATGATTGGTGCATCTACGCTATCGGAGTACGTGGGTCCCACTGCCACGTGGAAAGTTCTCGCTATGTCGCATCGGTTATTTTTTGGGCCTCTCTCCGTCGCGGAATACCGACCATCGTCGGATTGAAACTTTGAATGTTTTGAACCGTCGATGCGATGTCATAACTCAGGTCCCGCTGAGAAACAGGGCCCACTAATCTGCCTTTTTTACTTTTCGCATGATCGCATAACTTATATTTGGTTTATGCGATCATGCGACAGCCACAATTTTCTTCCTTGTCGCATCCGAAAGAGCAGAATAAGAACTAGAAAAACACTTATTCCAACTGCACATTCATTGCGGCACATCACACCTTGTAATTTTCTTTTCAACCCATTGTTGTAAGCATGCAATCATATTATACTTCCCATGTTATTATTTTTAAAAGATGTTTTATGCTCATTGTTAAGCACAGTCTTTCAAACTTAATACAATTCGGTATTGAATAATCACTAGTTTTCTGATTATCATAGGCATTTTAGTGCTAAATCTTGTTCAACATATGCTCAATAATGAGAAACATAACATGCATGATGACTGTTTTATATTAGTTTGCAAAATGCACTATAATGATTTGACTTTTTTTTTTATTACCACAGTCATCTATAATGAATGTTCTGATACTAGAAGTTCCACTTTTCTAAATAACATGATTGGGTGATATGTGTTCACTACAATTTTTAGGATGCCACCTCTACATTAGAGGGTATATTTTGACTCTCCAGTTCTGGCATCGTATTCTGAACAAAACAATCACCTGTCCCTGGCACAGAGCCTCTACATATTTGAAAGTTTATATTGCCATATGAAATGAACGTCTCTAAATAACCCAAACTAGCTCTGTTAATGCATCATCCATATGTAGAATCTTCTTTGACTTTTATGAATGCCTGGTAATTATGATTCCCAATCATTCTTCTGCTTGAAAAAGATCATCAATAAGAACACATTATCCTTGTCGGGTTGGGATCTATAACCTACCCAATACAAAGATTCTTTTAAATAACCCACCCAGCTTAGAGAAGGAAAGGCAATGACAGGGAAACCCGGCAAGAATAGCCTATCCTATGAAAGACTTAGACCTAGATTGAGACATGACCAGACCGGACTATGAGATCAAAATCTTCCACTTTGACAGCATGGGTACAGGATGAAAAGTGGGGCAACAGTCTTATAATGCACAACCTTATCCCACCCAAATAAAATAAAAAATCATAGAGGGGCTACAAATCATATACATAGAAATAAGATGGGGATTACAATCCCAATAATTCATCCAAAAGAGAGTCTCAAAGCCCCTGTTGCAAATGATCCACAAAAGTTCCCTCCTGACCAAATGAGTGTTTGTTTTTAGAGTATGCCAAACTATAGAGTCTCTTTGCTCTAAAGAATACCAAGAAACATCTAAATAGTTAACTTATTATAAATACTTGTGTGAGAATTCTATTGGCATAACTAATGCAGTGATGGTGAGTGATTTCTAGTATTGTCATGATAAAGATTTGATTACATCATTATCAGTTATTGGGTTGTCATTGATGTCAAGAATTGACTTAGTATTCCAATTATGTTGAGCTAAGTATAAGTATGATTATCAAGGTGTTGCAATGATTTTTCTATTGTAGTGATCTTTATGAGAGACTTGGGGATGTCTCTAAATGTCAAATGTATGACCGCTACTGTTGATGTAGACCGGTAAGCAAGTTATGATCAAATGAAGGTTAAAAATGCAACTACTAGAATAGTTAGTGATAGGAAATAGGTGATTTTATTGGTTTGTCAAATCTATGTTGAGTTATGTGGTACGGTCATAGGAGAAAGTTTTTGATAGTATACAGAAGCTATGGTTGCTACCTCAACTAGTTTAAGTGACCGATGTGCAAAATAGGTGATTAGTGAGAAGACAGAGTTGTTAACAGGTTAAAATGTTTGTGTTCTTGAGTGACAGTTGAAAAATCTTTGATCAGTGATTGGTATTGAGGTTGCAGTGGTTTCAGTTGAGTCAATCATGATATGGTGTCATCTCTTTATGATTGGAGGATGACATGGTCTTGGAAAATTAATTTGTACATTGAATTTTGTTTTGTGGCATGTTGGACCTAAGCAAGATATTTAAAATTCAAATCTATTTTAGATTTAGGACTTGATTAAGGTGGTGGACTTATAAGTTCAGTATATAATGGATAAATTTGTAAGCTAAGTGTGTTGATCGTGTGCTGGGAAAGTGTGATTTTAAAGTGGGAGTTGCGATCAAGCTAGGACAGAGTTAAGTGTATTGTGAAGAGATTGTGTGCTTCATTGGATCTGATCAAGTAGAGGTAGTGCTATTCTAAAGATCATTATTTCTATTGTTCCCTAATATTTGCAACAATAAAAATCCCTTAACCGGGTGGATCCTAGCAGATACTTATTGTAAATCCTTTAATAGGGTGACACATTAGCTTGTATCTAAATTCTTCTAACAAGGCTACTCTTAACATTGTAAAGGTCCTAACATGCCTAAAGTAAATCCCTTAACTGATTAGCACCTAACATTATTGTTGTAAACTCCTAACAGGGATAAGCTCCTCACAGGGTGTACTTCAAAAGGGTACATCATTTATTGGGTACTAATTCTCACTATGATTTTCTACCAAATTAGGTTTCTACGAGATAAATCTGTGTCAAATGTTTCATTGTTATGTGGATGTGGTTATGGTTATGATTTTTATTTATTTCTATTAAGTGAATCTTGTGAATTTTATTGTAAAGTTTAAGAGGTTAAAATTTTGGATAATTGGTTGATTACTGATTTAGCCCCCCCTAGTAATCTGATCTTAGGATGAACAATTGGTTTTAGAGCTCTAGTCCTCTATTGTGGTGAAGCTTAACATATTAAGGTAAAGATCTGAAGATGGTGAGAAAGGAAGGTCCTAAATTCATAAGAGAGAATTACTCAATTTGGTGCGGCCAGATGATGCTCTATCTTAAAGGTATTGGTGATCAGTATTGGGATCATGTGGTTACTAATTACATTTTTCCTTTAGGAACCCTGACTGCAGATCAATTGAAGATTGTGCAAAAACATATTTCTACTATGGAAGCTATTGACAATAATCTTTCAGATGTGAATTTTATTAATGTCAAAGACTTGGATACTACTTATGAGATGTGAGAGAAGTTGAAGACTATCTATGGTGGAGATCCACATGTGTAGAAGGAAAATTTTGACAGTTTGAAAGGAAAATATGATCAGATGAGGATGCAAGAAAATGAGAACATTAAGCAATACTATCAAAGAATCAAATAAGTTGTTGTTTCTATTTGAGGTGTTGGTGGTAATCTTCCTAAGGAGGATGTGGTAAGAAATTTTTTGAGAACTCTATTGCCTCAGTATGATATTAGGGTTTCATCTATACAAGAGCTCAAATCTCTAGGAACTTTTATTGTTACTCTTGAAGCTTTGATAGGTAAATTAACTATATTTGAGTTAAGCAATTATGATAATAGTATGCCAAAAGTTGAAGATGATTTCAATTCATCATTGAATCTTGCACCATCTAGGAAAGGAAAGGATATATCTAACATGTTAGAATAAATGAGAAGGGGGTGAATCAGTTATCCACAGTCCCAATTACAAAATGTATCACTCAAAACAAATTCAGCTTATTCTGTAGCTTGATAGACAATAATACTAAACTGTTTGTGCATTTATCGATTACCAGTTAATTGCTCATAGTGATTACCGACCAAATCAGATATGCAACATGTAAAGTATGATAACCAAGCAATCACCACAATAAACACATAACACAAAGATTTAACATGGAAACCCTGTTAAGGGAAAAATCACCTGGGACCGGTAACCCAAAATATTTTCACTCTTCTGAAGTGAGCTCGGTGAAGAGCCAACCCTGTTAAAGGTTACAAAACACATTGTAAGGTGTGACCTTTTTAGAGGATTTAACACTAACAGTTATCGTCCAACCAGAATTCACTATGGGGTTGACAGGATAACAATGTACATTCTATGAATGACATAAGACTTTCAAGTCCACTCGGTTAAGATATTTTATTTGTTTACAATGGTTATACTATAACAGTAGGTGATCTGATTACAATACAACTTGATTTACAGAAATTCAGATCTATTCTAAGTCCATACAAATCCTCTGATCATTATTTCAATTCACTTCTTCAATATTCAATAACTTACTGTCCCTCGGTAAAAAATCTGTGACGCTCGGTTAACTCTGTAGTTTGGCTCATCTAATCAAGCATGGATGAAGCTGTGTTCACGCGATATCTCTGCAGTCTCCTTTTGGCATAGTTTCAACAATGAAACCAATGTATCTTAAATAGACAAGTAAACCATTTTATTTTCATCCATTATATTTTGCCGCTTAATCTCCTTCATTGATTTTGCCGCTTAAACCTTCCTCGACAGTTATGTCTATAACTCATTTGAATTTTTTTAGCCGTTGATCTTGTAACAAACTTTATCTCCAACGTCGAAATCATACACTTTCCAGTTCATCAATTTTTGTCGGCTAAACTAAACTTTTAGTTCCTTTATCCATACTCGGTTAACAAAAGAAATGTGTCAATGAAAATAATCTCAGTTAATATTGTCACTTGGTATACACTACACAGGCTCGATGTATACTGAAGTGTTTCATTTACCGACCACACTGCTTTGTTAAGTTTTGCTTCCTTCTTCTTAACAAATTAATGTAACACAATCAAGTCAACAATATGAAGTCATAGACTCATCAATAAGTTACCAAGAGTATTCCTTATCCTCATTTTCCATATCCATCTTCCTCCATGTAGATATTTTTGTTCTTCATCTTTTATCTTCTCTTCTACAAATGTTTAGATATTTGCAACTAACATGATAAGTACTGTCAAAACTAGTTGACATCAATGAGAACATAATGACTGATTTAATTATCTTACATATCCATTTAGTAACTCAGTGATCTCTAATCATTGATCTTCAAGTCATTCATGTATTCAATTAGTTGTAGTTCATCATAATAGTTCTTCAGCATATTACTCTAATGATTATGAATTTTTCATGTCTGAAGAAAGAGAACAGGAGGAATTGGAAGCTTTATTTGCTAAAAGGTTGCCTAGAGGGAAAGGTAAATATAAGGGTAAGTTTCCTTTGAAATGCTTTGCATGCAATAAGATTGGACATATTGCCTCTAGATGCCCTGACAATGATAAGAAGGAGAAGCCAAAGAGATTAAAGGATAAGAACAAGAAAGCATGCTACCTAACTACGGAAGGTGCTACTGATGAAGAATTTGATGGAAGAGATGAAGATGAAATTATGTTTGTTGCAATAAAGGAAGAACCCTCAGAAGGTGAGAAATATTTATTTTCTAACATGAATCATAGTGGTGAATGGATTATTGATAGTGGGTGCACTCACCATATGACTGGTGATTGAAGAAAATTCATCAAGATGGAAGAATGTGATGGTGGCTTAGTAAAATTTGGGAATGATGCTCCCTATTTGGTAAAAGGAAAATGATCTTTTGCTTTGAATAATAAAACAAATTGTGATGATGTCTATTGGGTTGAAGGTCTGAAGTACAACTTTTTAAGTGTTGCTCAGTTGAATAACAAAGGATATAGATTGGAGTTCAATGAAGGTATATGCAAGATTATTGGGAAATTAGGAGATTTGATTGCTATCAGTGAACAAACTAAAGGTAACTTGAATTCTACTATTAAGAACTATCTGATTGCTAGGGTAGAAGATTGTTGCTTATGGCATAAGAGGTTTTGTCATGCAAATTTTGATAACTTGATCAAACTAAGTAAGATGAAGATAGTGAGAGGTTTTCTTAACCTAGTGAAACCAGACAATGCAATGTGTAAAGAATGTTAGCTTGGGAAGTTAACTAGTTCTATTTTCATTAGTAAAAAATATTCTTCAGAAAGTATTTTAGATCTAGTTCATACCAATATGTGTGATCTAATGAGAACTCATAGTTACTATGGTGATAGATATTTCATATTTCTTATTGATGATTATTCTAGAATGATGTGGGTTGTGTTTCTAAAGGACAAATCTAAAGCTTTTCACAAGTTTAAGATCTACAAAGCTAGAGTGGAGAAGGAGATTGGTAAGACCCTAAAATGTCTTAGATTTGACAAAGGAGGTGAGTTTACTTCACATGAGTTTATTTCATATTGTGAGGAACAAGGAATCAAACAAAAGATGCCAGCTCCAAGAACACCTCACCAAAATGGTATTGTTGAAAGAAGAAATAGGTCTAGATCATTGATTAAATACTAGGACATTAATGATTCTAAAGGGTGTTGCACATATATATTGGAGAGAAGTGGTGAACACTACAATTTACACATTAAACAAAGTTTAGTTGAAGAAATTTACAAATAGAACTCCCTATGGTTTGTGGCATGGTCGATCTCCAGGTGTAAGTTATTTTAATTTTTTTGGGAGTAGATGTTACATAAAGAGAGATGAAAATATAGGTAAGTTTTCCCCAAAAAGTGATGAGGGGATATTATTAGGATATTCCACAAACAAAGAGAAAAACCTACAAGTGCTTAAAGAAAATAACAAATAAGATAGTGGAAAGTGCTAATGTAAGAGTAGATTATTTTTTTGAGCAGATTGATGAATCTAGCAAGAAGGAACATGAAGTCTATCATGGGTTTGTATATGTACAACAAGTGGAGCAAGACACTACAATAGAACCGATGGAGAGACAGATTAATTAACAGGAACTAATACAAGTGATTCAAGATACTCCTAGATCTGAACTAGTATTGCCAAGGTATGTGAAATTGAATCATTCCCCTAATCAAGTTATCGGTGACAGAAATGTCGGTGTTCTAACTAGAAGAAAGGAAAGAGAAAGTACATGTTTTCTATCTGAATTTGACCCTAAAATAGTGAAAGATACATTCAAAGATGAAGATTGGGTGAAAGCTGTGGAAGAAAAAGTTGGAGTAGATTGAGAAGAACAAAACCTGGACATTAGTGCCCAGAACGGTGGACAAGAATGTGATTGGTACTAAGTGGATTTTTAAAATAAGATGAATGAGAAAGGTAAAGTGGTAAGGAACAAGGCAATATTGGTGTGCAAAGGATTTGCACAAGAGGAAGGCATGAAATGTGGTGAAATAATTGCACCTATGGCCAGACTTGAAGGTGTAAGGATATTGTTTGCATATGCTACTTACAAAGGATTCAAGGTATATCAAATGGATGTTAAGTCATATTTTCTTAATGGTGTATTGGAAGAAGAGGTATGCATTGAACAACTTGCGGGATTTTCTAATTCAGAAGGTAAGAACATGGTGTGTAAATTACAAAAATCTCTATATGGGTTGAAACAAGCACCTAGGGCATATATGATTTAGATTGGTTTCCTAAGGATAAGTGACAATAGTAATGTGTATCTAAAGATTGAGAAAGATGATAGGTCACCGATTATAGAGATATTTGTAGATGATATCATTTTTGGTGGTAATGAAGAGATTAGCAAATCATTTGCAGATGAGATGAGGAAAGAATTCGAGATGTGTATGATTGGTGAAATTATATTCTTCATTGGATTGCAAGCTCAACAGATGAAAGATGGTATCTACATCATCCATTCCAAATATGTGAAAGAGATAATGAAGATATTTTGGTTAGAAGACTCAAAACCAGGTGGTACCCCTATGGTAACTAGTTGCAAACTATTAAAAGAAGATAATTCTAAAGAGGTAGATGAGACACTTTACAAGTCCATGGTCTTGGTAAGCTAGAATATGTGGTGCACATAAAATCAGACATAGCATAGGCAGTTGGATTAGTGGTCAGATTTTCTTCTAGTCTTACAGAATCACATTTGGTTGCGGTGAAGAGAATCTTCAAATATCTTGAGGGAACTGAAGACTATGGCCTCTGGTATGGATATAAAGATGATTTCTCTTTGAATTTATTGATGATTATTGGGAAGGTAATGTTGATGATCGAAAGAGAATAATTACAAGTGCATTATTTCTTATAGATAGGCTTGTATCTTGGACAAGCAAGATGTAGAACTGTATATCTCAATCAACAGTTGAAGCTAAGTATGTTGTTGCAATTAATTGTACATGGGTAGTATGGATAAAGATGATTCAAGAAGGAATTCAGGAGAAGGTAACCAAACCAATGGTTATCTATTGTGACAATAGAAGTTTTGTTAACATTTCAAAGAACTCGGTGATGCACTCTAAGACTAACAATATAGCTATCAAATATCATTTTCTTAGAGAAAAGGTATAGGAAAAGGAAGTGAGGTTGGAGTATGTGCCAACTAAGGAGTAGGTTGCTGATGTTTTCACTAAACCATTACCTAAGGATACATTTGAGTATCTAAGAGGTAGGTTGGGGGTCATTCCCCTATATGGTTTGAATAGAAAGAAGATGCAGTTGCATCAATCCAAGTGTATCTCGTGAATATCTTTATGTTTGGATTGATGTTGTGAGGATACTCCTTAGGGGGAGAAGTCTATGTAGTAATGTGTTTTGGTTAGTCAGGTACAAAATAGAACATATCAGGTGTATTTGGCACCTTTAGCATTGTTGTCAAAGGGGGAGAAAGTGTGCATGGTAAAAAGGAAATTGTTAAGTGAAACAAAGGGAGGAAATGTTTAGAGTTGTAGAAGGGAAGTGTAGATGAGAGAAGTTCAATGAAAGGGGGAGTAATTGTAGAACAAGTGAAAGACAGAAGTGGGAACATCTTTTTTTTCCTAGTGTTGTTGATGTTGAGTAGGTTTGTGCATAATTTATCCTGTTGGAGGGAGGAAGTGAGTGTTTACATCAATGCCAAAGGGGGAGATTGTTGGCATAACTGATGTAGTGATGGTAGTGATTTCTAGTGTTTTCATGATAAAGAGTTGATTGCGTAATGAATAGTTATTGGGTTGTCATTGATGTCAAGTATTGACCTAGTTTTCCTAGTATGTTTCTAACTATAAGTATAATGATCAAGGTGTTGTGATGAGTTTAAGTTTTAGCGGTCCTTATGAGATACTTGGGGATGTCTCTAAATGTCAAATGTATGACCGCTACTATTGATGTAGATCGGTAAGAGATTTATGATTGGATGAAGGTTAACAGTACAACTGCTAGAATAGTTAGTGATTGTCGATAGGTGATTTGATTGGTTTGTCAAATCTATGTTAAGTTATGTGGTGCGATCACAGGAAAAGGTTATTGATAGTATGTAAAAGTTATGGTTTCAACCATAACTAATTTGAGTGATTGGTGTGCATGATAGGTGATTAGTGAGAAGAGGCAAAGTTGTCAAAAGGTTACAGTGTTTGTTTTCTTGAGCGACAATTGATAGATCTTTGATTAGTGATTGGTGTTGATGGTGCGGTGGTTTTGGTTGAGTCTATCGTGATCTGGTGTCATATCTTCATGATTGGAGGTGACAATCTAGCATCATAGCGTTCGATGCTAGCATGTGGAGAAGATTCTAGAGGAAGAATGTGTTTGGTCAAAACATTTTGACGCCTTGACACAAAATTATATGTACATCATTTTATAGGCCGACGAGGTCTTGGAAAATTGTTTTGTACATTGAATTATGTTTTGTGGTGCATTGGATCTAAGTGAGATATTTGAAATTCAAATCTATTTTAAATTTAGGGCTTGACTAAGGTGGTGGCCTTATAAGTTTAGTATATAATGGATGAAGTTGTAAGTTAAGTGTGTTGATCATGTGTTGGGAAAGTGTAGTTGTAAAGTGGGAGTTGTGTATTGTGAAGAGATTGTGTACTTTAGTGGATTTGATCAAGAAGAGGTAGTGATATTCTATAGATCATTTTTTATGTTGTTCTCTAACAATTGCAGCAGTCAAAATCCCTTAACCGGGTGGATCCTAGCATGTCCTTATTGTAAATCCTTTAACAAGGTGGCATATTAGCTTGTGTCTAAAGTCCTCTAACGAGGCTACTCTTAAAAGGGTAAAGGTCCTAACAAGCCTAAGGTAAATCCCTTAATCGGGTAGCACCTAACAGTGTTGTTATAAACTCCTAACAGGGTTAAGCTCCTTATAGGGTGTACTTCAAAAGAGTACATTATTTAGTAGGTATTAATTCTTACCATGGTTTTCTCCTAAATTAGGTTTCCACGAGATAAATCTGTGTCAAATGTTTCATTATTATGTGGATGTGTTTATGGTTATGATTTTCATTTGTTGCTATTAAGTAAATCTTGTGAATGTTGTTGTAAAGTTTAAGAGGTTAAAAAATTGGATAATTAGTTGATTACTGATTCACCCCCTATTAGTAATCTAATCTTAGGACTAAAAAATGTGGGCCCATAGATGATTTTGACTAGTACACCAAAGCCAATAGATTTTGGTTGTAAGAGTCTACACACTCAAAATAGAAGAACGAAGGCCAATACCCCCTCACTCTTAGGATGATAAATTCTCACTAATTAATTAGGCTTCATTTAGAATTTAAAAAATTACCACTCCAAAGAAATAAGCACAAAAGGGCATAAAATTCCTTAAGAAAATACATAGGAGTCGCATGATCCAAACATTTGTAAATAGGAAGAGCCTAAATCACAAGCTGAGGAATGATAACTTGGGAAACATTAGAGAGCTACTAATGGGTCTAATTTTTACCTTCTAACAAAAATTATCAAGAAAATCCTATTAGAATAGCCTAGGTTTCCTACCAACAACAATAGGAATGCCTAGATAAAGAAAGGGGAGGGACCCAATTTGAAACCTTGAGATGTTAGAAATCATCCTCCAAATAGACTCTGGAGCATTGAAAAAATAGATTGAGGATTTATGCTCATTGAATTTATGACCTGAAGTAGCCAAATAAATATCTAATGTTTTCTTAAAGGAATCACCTTCATGCAACCAAGAAGTCCCTATAAGAGCAGTATCATCCACAAACTTGAGACGAGAAGGGTTAGGCAACCCACTATCCAAAATCCAACCATGAATCGGGTCTTGGGAAACCCGAGACTTAATAAATATTCCAAGGCCCTTGACCATAATAATAATAAAATAGGGAGAAAGGGGATCTCCTTGGAAAATACCCATAGAGGCTCCAAATAACTCAAAAGACTCCTCACTTAGAATAACAAAGAAGGATGAAGAATTAGCATAACTCACAGTCCAACTAACCCACTCTGAACTAAACCAACTACAATAAGAAATTTTTGGGAAAAGAGCTACTTAACTCTATCATAGGCTTTAGCCATATCCAATTTTATGAATGTAGATTTCTCCTTGGAAACTACCATAGAGTAAATGAATTCAGATGAAACTACTACCCCATCCAGAATTTATCTTCTAGACACAAAATTCTCTTTCTCATCTGAGATCATGGTGGGAAGCTAGGGTTTGAGCCTCTCAACAATCATCATAGTAGTAATTTTGTAGACCATATTACATAGAGCAATACGGAAAAAGAAATATAATTGATTAACACCTTCCTTTTTGGGGATAAGAGCAAGGAAATTAGAATTCAAGGCCTCAAGAATCTATTTTCTAACATGAGATTCATGGACCACCTCTAACAAATCTAGATTAATTGTATCCTATAATTCCTAAAAAATTATACTAGAAACCCATCAGGGCCTAGAGATTTACCCTTACACATACCAAAACAACCTCCTCCAATTCAAACATAGATATTGGATGCATAAGGGAATTGTTCATCACATTAGTGACAAGAGGGGGAATACAAGAAAGGATCATGTTCTCATCATTCTTAAAAGGATGTGAGTCATCAAGAAAGAGAGAAGAATAGTATTAGGTAGCTTCACAAGACAAAGCTTGCAGAGAAGACAAATGTACTCCATCTAAATTAACAAAAGAGGATATATAAATCCTATTCCAATGAGCTTTCACATATTTATGGAAAAAAAAGTGTTCATGTCCCCTTCCTAAATCCAATCAACCTTGGCCTTCTGCTTCCAAAAAATCTCCTGCTTAATTTCTCATTCCTCCAAATCTAAAATAGTCTAAGATTCTCCTCTACCCAAATCCTTTGAAAACTGAAGATGCCAAATTTGACGAGTGATAAAAACCAAACATTCTTGCAACTTCCTCCTCATAACATAAAGATTACCAAATTAGAACTTATTCAATTTCTTAAGATTTAGTTTAACATATTGTAACTTCTTAACAAAAGAATACATAACAATAATGTAGGCAGGGCCACCATTTCTCCACCATTGGGCCATTAATTCATGGAGGGAAGAGTCTTGAAGCCACATTAGCTGGAACTTAAAAGGGGGATCTTAAGGAATTGCAATAGAAGTAGCTGAAAATTAATAGACCAATGATCAGAGCCCCTCCAATCTAGATTTTAGAAGGAGGACTCAGGCCACCCCCAACCAAAAGAAAAGAAACCAAAAATTGAGCTGACTGTTCACAGACAACATCTTCTCCACCCATTCTATTATTCCAATTAAAGACCCCATTAGTCGGCTTGATATCTATTAAATGCAAGAGGTCCACATTTTTTGTAGAAGATCTTCGGTCTCCAAGATAGAAGAAACCATAGAGATAATTGAGCGGCTAGATAGCCACTAGAGAGGAACAATCTTTCCTAGATCCCAAAAAAAAGCAAGACCTCGATTGCACCCATAAGAACCAATATACTAGTACTGCCCATGACACTAAATTATAGAAGTGCACTGGAAAATGGAATCAACTAAAAGCTTAGCCTCCTGAAGACAAAAGATAGTCAGAGAGTGAACTGCCACCAACTCGTGAATAGCCTTCCTAGCTATTGAGCCCCCTAACATTCCATGAAAGAATACTTATTGAATAGAACAAAAGAAATGAGTTCCAATGGGCTTGACAGACCCAAATTCCACCAACATTTTCCCAGCTAATTTAATCTTATCTTGATCCTTTTTGTGACCACTTTTTAAGTAAGTATCAAAAGAGACTTTCTTGAGGGGTCTTTTGTGCAATCCCAAAGTCGGAGAATACCCTTTACCTTTACAAGTTGCATGCATGTCCTTAGCCAATTCTACCAAAACAATGTCATCTTGTAAACTATAGGGTCACTTCAAGCCCCTAACTCAAGACTAGTAGAGAGAACTCCCTATAACTACACATCAACCTAACTCAAAATAGTAGACTCATGTTGCATAACTCATCCATCTCAGTCACACTAGAAGATACATCTACTCTAAGGCTATAGTATCCAACACCTCAAACCACTTAAAGCCCCCATCAATCTACCTATCTTTATTAGGCCTCTTTTGTCCCCTCCCCTTAGCATGAGGCCTAATAGGGATAAAACCATCCTTATCAAGGTCATCTTTCATTGGGACTTTCCATTTTCCCTCTTTATTAACCTTCAGAGATGAGGAAGAAGGATAACCACCAAGAGAACCAACAAATCCACCAATTGCCTTATAAGCCTAAGGACACTAACGTTGAAGATGTCTATACTCGTGACATATATCACATCAGAAAGGAAGAGATTCATAATCTAATTATTACAATCACCTATAAGAGCCTAAATAGAATTCCAAAAAATCTGGCAAAAAAGTATCCAAATCAATTTCAACATAAATTTGAGCAAAGAAAATTACCTTTTTATCAAATGTTTTCTGAGCTATCGTAGTTGGCTTCCCAAGAAAAGCTACAATCTGATGCAAGATATCTTTCCTCCAAAACTCTAAACGAAGCCACATAAAATGAACCCAAATAGGAACCCACAAAGACAACTTCTCTATTGAATCGAAACCTACATGCCAAGGTTTGACAAACAAGCCCACATGATTGTAAATATATGGTCCTCCTTCAAAAATGTGGTTTCATTAGACATGCAAGAGAACACAACCATGAAATAGTTATTCACAATATGCATAACTTTCATGTCTCCCTCCACCTGTCATGAATGATGAATCCAAGTTTCCAAAGCTAACAAAGAAATGTGAATTCCAAGAAATTTACATATCAGTGCATGTTTGCGCTAATAAGTGACATCATCCATAATTGATTTAGGATGAATGATGAGGATGGGACAATCCTAACTCCTCAAAAGATAACCATTCACTTTATTTAATTTAGAGCTTTCTCCCACATAAAAGGAGTCTGACATCCTTAGATTCACATCGAAAGAAGATGTGTGGGGTGGCACCACACCAACAACCACCAAACTATTGGAAACTCCATGCATCTCCATCCAAACAAAAGACAAAAACAAAAAGCTCTCATCAGGAAAAGCTCCACCCAAACTCTAACTAAACTCCACCTAACAACCAAAACACACAACAAAACTTCCAACCTTGCAAACACTCAATGAACCCTTGAAAGCACTATACAAACCCCCCAAAAATGTCAAACACAATAAGTACAACCCGCACTTGAACACAACAATCATCCCCTAATGTTGCACTCAATAGCTCCGACCTACACACTCTGGAAAACAAACAAAGCTAGGGGCATGCAAGTCCTAGCCTAAAGTTGCACCACAAACTCATGACATCTACATTCTCTCTCACATTCCTAGGTATATCCCTCGAATCAATGCTGAATGGTAGAATTATAGTATGGTTAGATTGGGGTTTAAGTTAGAGGTAGGATGTAATTAGGTTAAGTTTAAATGTAGGATTACATTATAGTTAGGGTTCAAGTAGGGTTAGCATTATGGATATGTTAGGGTCAAGATTAGGCCATATTTAGGGTTCCTATTGTAGGATAGTGCTTTGGGTTATGGTTGAGGTTTAAATATAATTATTCTTGGGGTTAGCACACAATTAGAATTAGGGTTAGTATTGAAATTTTTTTTATGGTAGGATTTAATTAGGTTAACTTTAAATGTAGGATTACATTATAGTTAGGGTTCAAGTAGGGTTAGCATTATGGATATGTTAGGGTCAAGATTAGGCCATATTTAGGGTTACTATTGTAGGATAGTGCTTTGGGTTATGGTTGGGGTTTAAACATAATTATTCTTGGGGTTAGCACTTAACTAGAATTAGGGTTAGTATTGAAATTCTTTTATGGTTAAATTAGTGTTACAATTAGTTTTAAGATTTGAATAGGCTTAGGTTTTAAGGATAGATCATGTTGTTGGGGTATAATAAATTTTGGCTTAAAGTTAAGGTTAAGAATGAGAGTTTATTAGGGTTGTGACTAAGTTATGGGTTACATTATTTAATAAAGGTTCAATTGGGATTAGGATTATGGTTGAAGTTATAGTTAGACCTAGGATTCAGTTATAGTTAGGGTTTGATAATGGCAAGGGTTCAATTATTGTAAGGGTTAGATCAATGTTCAAATAGGGTTTGGACCAAAATTTAATTAGGTTTAGGGTTTAATTATGGTTAGGGTTCAATTATTGTTAGATTAGATTTTGAGTTTGGGATAAGGTTTGCTTACCATTAGAATTACATTTTGGTTTATGTTATAGTTAGTGTTCAAGTAGGGTTAGTGACGTAGGGGCATCATAAGCCTTATAACAAGCATTATTGTCACATTTTGGTTTCTACGTTGTTTAGGTGTTTAAATATAATAAGGTCCTTTGAGACTATTTGGGATCCTTTTGATCAATTTGTGATTAGAAACTTCTGGAGGTCATAACTTTTGACTCAGTTCTGGGTTTTTGCTCAAATTTTTCGGGTGCATGCTTCAGGAGGTGGCATATGTTTTGCCAATTATCTCTAACTAATCGGGGTCCGTTTTGGCACATTTTTAAGAGCTAAAAGTTTCATTTAGGGCTCTGAAATCAGCTTTTAGTGTTTTTTTCTAATTTTTAGAAAGTTATATTTTGTAATAAATCTGAAATTATGTTTCTAATCTCAAATATTAGTTGTCAATTCATTCTAACTTAGTCGAGGGCATGTTTAGGCAAAAGCTCAGATTTTTAGGTGTTGTTTTGAAAATTACCAAAAATGGCAAAAAAATAACTGGGAAAAACTGTCAACAAGGGTAATGTTTGGATTTCTTGATTTTTGGGGGTTTTTTGGTTATTTAAGAGTTTGCAGAGAGTTGTAGAAGTAGTCAGTGATGAATGGAAAATATTGAAGGTTCAAAATCTGTGTTTATTTATCTTGTAATTAAGTTTTATTATTAACAGAGAGTAGGAAGATGGTTGGGAGAGGAAGAGGAAGAGGAAGAAGAGGTGTCACACCGATGTAAAGATTGATGCTAGATATGAAGAGGCAAATTGAATGAGTTAGTGAGCGAATAGATAATTAAGGAATACAAAGAGGGAATGAATTTGATGAAGAGGGAAACCAAAGAGGTGCTGACCAAAATTAAGAAAATATAGAAGAAAGGCTGGAAGAAATGAGCTATGAAGATAGAGTTCTCAGGGATTTAGAAGGAAGAAGTGAAGCAATCAAGATTGACGTTTCAAACTATGTTGGTAGTCTTAAGCTAGAAGAATTAATAGACTGGCTAAATGAGATGGGGAAATTTTTTGAATGTAAGCCTATGACAAAAGAAAAGAAGATTAAGTTTGCATGCACAAAATTAAAAGGACATGCAATGATATGGTGGGATCACCTCCAAAAGGAACGAACTAGAAAGGAAAAGGAAAAGATTAAGACATGGAGCAGGATGGAGAAAAAGCTCAAAGAAAAATTCTTACCCATGGATTATTCACAAACCCTCTTTCACAGGTTCCAAAATTTGAAGCAAAACTTGTCTTCAATGCAAGACTATACAAATGAACTCTAAAGGCTATCCATGTGCATAGAGCATCAAGAAAATAATGAGTAGATGGTTGCTAGATATATGAATGGCCTAAAATTTTCCATCCAAGGTGAATTGAGCATGCATCATGTCAACAATATGGAGGAAGCCTACCAATTATCTCTAAAGGCTAAAGAAAAGCATAATAGGCAATATATCCAGAGGAACAGAGGTGGTCGAAGGGGTACCTCAACTCCATTTTTGGGAGGTTCTAATAATGGTCGGGGAGAGTCTTTTCAAGGATTTGAAAAAAATATAGACACTAGGCAAGATCCTCCAAATCAAGAAAGAGGAACGGGGTTTCAGAGAGGACGAGGCTGCAAAAGTGGAAGAGGCTGGTAAAACCAGAGAAGGCCTTTCACTTGTTTCAGGTGTGGAGAAGAAGGACATGAAGCCTTTGAATGCTCAAATTATAGCATGCCAGAAAGAAATCAAGGAGGACAACCTAGAGTGAACTTGGTTCAGCTAGAATTTATAGTATCAGGAGCAAAACAAGAAGTCCTACCAGACGTGGGAGAAACTCACATGATGAGGAGATCGATGATCATTCCAGAGAAGGAAGAAGTCCTTTTAAAGAAATTTGATGATTCATGGCTTCAAACCAACATCTTTAGAACTAGATACACTTTAGGTGGAAATGTACGCCAAGTTATTATTGATGGGGGTAGTGAGAATATGGTAGCTAAGGAAATGCTAGAGAAATTAAATTTGCAATGTGAGAAACATCCTCATCCTTACCGTGTTGCGTGGTTTAAGAAAGGAAATGAGGTTAATGTTGATAAAAGATGTTTGGTTAGGTTTACTATAGGAAAAATCTATAAGGATGAGATATGGTGTGATTTTATCCCTGTGAATGCTTGTCATATTTTGTTGGGAAGGCCATGGCAGTATGATAGGAAGATCATGCATGATGGAGAGAAAAATACATATACCTTCTAGAAGGATGGCTCTAAAGTGACTCTCTTACCACTTAAGGATGAAAGGAAGAATGAGACCATGTTGTCTGCAAAGGATGTTGTCAAAGAAATGAAGGTGATAGGTTGTTGCTATGCATTGGTAGTAAAAAGAGGAGAACTAGAAAACATAGTACCACATGATGCAGTAAAGATACTACAAGAATTTACTGATGTCATTCCAAATGAGCTACCTGACGGTCTCCCACCAAAAATGGATATACAACACCATATTGATCTAATTCCTGGAGCAACTCTTCCTAATCAAGCAGCTTATCGAATGAACCCAACGCAACATGCAGAGCTCAACAAACAAGTAACATAACTAATTGAGAAAGGCCTGGTTAGAGAAAGCATGAGCCCATGTGTTGTTCCTTGACTCCGAAGAAGGATGGAACATGGAGGATGTGTACTGATAGTAGAGAAATTAATAAGATTACTATCAAGTATCATTTTTCTATACCTTGTATAGAGGATATGATGGATGAATTAGCAAGGACCAAATACTTTAGCAAGATTGATCTACGAAGTGGATACCACCATATTCGAATTCGTGAAGGAGATGAGTGGAAGACAACTTTTAAGACTAGGGACGACTTGTATGAATGGATGGTTGTGTCATTTGGGCTTTCTAATGCACCTAGTACTTTCACGAGATTGATGAATACTATTTTACGACCCTACATTGGTAAGTTTGTTGTAGTTTATTTTGATGATATCCCAATTTATAGAAAAAATAAAGGAGAACACCTACAACACTTGAGGATCATCTTGAGTGTACTAAGGAAAGAGAAGCTTTGAGCAAATTTAAAGAAGTGCATATTCATGCAAAACAGTTTGAATTTTCTGGGATTTGTCATTTCTGAAGATGGTGTTCAGATAGACCCAGAAAAGGTCAAGGCAATCCTAAAATGGCCTAGTCCATCTAGCATAATAGGGGTAAGGAATTTTCATGGATTAGCAACCTTCTATAGAAAGTTTATTCAAAATTTTAGCAGTATTGTAGCGCCCATAACAGATTGTACGAAAGGAAGAGAATTCACATGGACAACAAATGTTGAAGAGAGTTTCAAGTTCTTGAAGAAAAAGGAAACTGAAGCTCCTATATTGGCACAACCAAATTTTGATAAAGTATTTGAAGTAGAGTGTGATGCTTCCCATGTTGGAATAGGTGTTTTTCTTAGCCAGGTAGGTAAACCAATAGCTTTTTTCAGTGAAAAGTTAAATGATGTGAGGAAGAACTATTCTACCTATGATTTAAAAATTTATGCTATTGTTCAAGCCTTGAGGCATTGGAGGCATTATTTGGTCCCACAAGAATTTGTATTGTTTACAAATCATTTGGCCTTAAAATATGTGAACACACAAAATAAATTGAATAGTGGGCATTCTAAATGGGTGTCTTTCTTGCAAGGGTATAATTTTTTTGGAAGCATAAGTCTGGAAAGAAGAATCAGGTTGTGGATGCCCTAAGTTGGTGTGTTACACTAATAACTACAATGGAAACAAAGGTCATTGGTTTTGATTCTATTAAAGTTTTGTATGAGGCTGATGATGATTTTTGGAAAATTAGAGAGAAGATTAAAGAGCCAACAACTAGTCTTTCAGATCACATGAGAGGAGAATACTTTCTGCATGATGGTTACCTCTTTAGAGGAAAACAACTTTGTATACCAGCTGGTTCCATGAGGGAAAATATTATCTGAGAATTTCATAGTGGTGGTTTGGCTAGTCACTTTGGGAAGGACAATACAGCCTTGGTTGAAGATAAATACTACTGGCCAAAAATGAAAAGGGACATTACTAAGTATGTGGCAAGGTGTAGATTCTGTCAAGTGGCTAAGGGTCACTCCCAAAACATAGGCTTGTATACACCTCTACCTGTACCCATCGAGCCATGGATAGATGTGAGTATGGATTTTGTATTGGGGCTTCCCCACACCCAGCGAGGCCAAGATTCTATTTTTGTAGTTGTTGATAGATTCTCTAAAATGGCTCATTTTATTGCTTGTAAAAAAACTAGTGATGCCACAAGGATAGCCAACTTATTTTTCTCAGAAGTTGTTAGACTCTATGGCATTCCAAAGACTATCACATCTGACAGGGATACTAATTTTTTGAGTCATTTCTAGAGGACCTTAAGGAAGAATATGGGAACACATTTGCAGTTTAGCAGTGCCTATCACCCCCAAACTGATGGGCAAACTGAGGTGGTCAATCAGAGTTTGGGAAACCTGTTACAATGCATTGTTGGTGAAAATCCCAAGCAGGGGGACTTGGCATTGTCTCAAGCAGAGTTTGCTTACAATAGTTCTTTTAACAGATCAACTGGAAAATCTCCTTTTCAGATTGTATATGGTAAGAATCCTCAGGGTGTTTTGGACCTTGTACAAGTTCCTATGCAAGATAGAATTAGCGCTGATGGGGAAGCATTTGCTGAACACCTTCAACAACTTCAACAAGATGCGAGGAGTAAATTGCAAGATAGCAATGAGAGATATAAGGTTGTTGCAGATGTCAGTAGGAGACAAATATTTAATACAGGTGATTTGGTGATGGTGTACTTGAGACGTGAGAGATTTTCTACTGGCACATATCATAAGCTGAAATACAAAAAGATAGGTCCTTGCCAAATTCTGAAGAAGATCAATGATAATTCTTATGAGGTTTGTTTACCAAATGATTTGGATATTTCTCCTTTGTTTAATGTTTATGATTTGTATGCATTTCATGGAAAGCCATCTAAAACAGATAATAGAGATGAGGTGGATTGGCATCACCACCTTCCAAGTAAGATTGCCCACATTCTGGATAAGCAGTCTACAATCACATGGAATGGTCATTACAATAGGTACTTGATTTAATGGGAGGGATTACCAATGACAGATAGCACCTGGATCTCAGAGTGGGAAGTGATGAAGTTAGACCCCAAAAAGTTGTAGCAGTTCATATAAAACCACTTGCAGGAGCTGTGTTCCTTTAAAGAAGGGGAGAATGATGCAGAAACTTCCAGAGGTCATAACTTTTGACTTAGTTCTGAGTTTTTGCTCAAATTATTTGAGTGCATGCTTTAGAGGTGGCATATATTTTTCCGATGTTCTCAGATCGATCGGGGTCCGTTTTGGCACATTTTCAAGAGCTGAAAGTTTCATTTAGGACTTTGAAAATAGTTTTTAGTGTTTTTTCTAATTTTTAGAAAGTTTTGTTTTGTAATAAATCCAAAATTATGTTTCTAATCTCATATATTAGTTGGCAATTCATTCTAACTTAATCAAGGGCATGTTTAGGCAAAAGCTCAGCTTTTAAGGTGTTGTTTTGAAAATTACCAAAAATGGCAAAAAAACAACTATGAGAAAACTGTCAAAAAGGGTAATTTTTGGATTTCTTAATTTTTTCAATTTTTTGGTTATTTAAGAGTTTGCAAAGAATTGTAGAAGCAACCAGTAATGAATTGAAAATATTGAAGGTTCAAAATCTGTGTTTATTTGTCTTGTAATTGAATTTTATTATTAACAGAGAGTTGTGTGCTACATCAATTTGGGAAAGATTATGTCAATTTGTCAAAAGTTGTCAAAGTTGTAAAAAATATTTGTCAATGTTGTCAAGTAAAAATGTAAAAAAAGTTATCAAAATTGTCATTAGCATTAAGAAAGGAGTTAGATGGTAGTTGGGTAGGTGTGATTGCTTGTAATTGAATATAAAAGGGGTGTATACATGTAGACCAAGGTTGGGGGAGGAATGAATGGAAAAGACTACTTTTCTTATATGTTTTACCTTATTTTTTTATGTCACAATCTATTTTTCAATTGGTATGGCCTGATACAAAATTTGTCAAAATTTATAGGGTTGGAAAGCTAATTGTATTACAAATTTTTTTGCTCTTACCCATCTTAAATAAAAATTTTGTTTGATTGGTCTAATAAGCCAATCTTCCTAACAACCCTATTCAAAAACTAGGGTTTCCAGTTTGAAAATTTCTCTCTTGATTGGTAAGGTGGAATATGCTAAAAATCAATGGAGAGGTCTGTGTTGACATGTGATTCAATACCCCCAAGTTGTAGGGTCTAGAGTTAAGGTTTGCATGTGCTAAAATTGACTATTTCATCTATAACACTGTTTGATAGTTTATAGAACAACAAATGTAGGGTTTGTTCAATCCTCATCAAAGTTGATTGAATGATCATGACTTATGATGCTGAAATGTGTTAAGAAGCATTCGTAGACCCAATTTAAGGACCTAGACATCAAACTTGTGTTGTATCTCTCTTTGTTCCCCAAAAAGGGCAAACCCAATATGCCTATCATGGGTGGAATGTTACTTTCATGTACTAGGTTGTTATTGGGGATGTGAAATAAACTTGTCCTTGAAACCAAGAAGGTTAATGGATGTTTCCATGAAAGTATTCCAATTAAGTGTGTCCATGAATGTTCAAGTGGCCCCATTAATGGAAATCTAAACAAATGAAGGCATAGTTCACTCGTGCAAGTTAATGGTGTAAGAAAAACCTTATTTGATGTTGTGCCAATTCTATATCAATTAAATTAGGGTTAGGGTTATGTAAGGGTCAATGATATGCTACAACAGAGATTAGTATTCTAGAAAAATGTTTGACACTATGGTTAGGGTTTAATTTGAATAAGTATTATGGTTAGGGTTCAATTAAGATTAGGGTTAGTATTGCAATTCAATTATGATTCAATTAATATTAGTATTCTTAGATAAATTTTATGGTTAAAGTTCAATTAAAGCTAATGTTAAGGTTAGTATTAGAAATGAATTATGATTTAAGACATGCACAATCAATGAAATAAAATTATAATATAGGTTGATTATAATAAAATCGTAAGCCTAAATTAAATTACAATATAGTCTTACTTTATAAATACATTCTACTAAGCAATCAAGAAAAATCAAGTTAAAATGTTAATTTTTTATTTATTTTGAATCTTTACAACTTAAAAATCAAGTTAAAATGTTAATTAATTTATTTATTTTTGAATCTTTACAACTTCTTAATAGATTATGATTCTTTCAATCATATTCCTAAGGAATGTAACATGTTTGGCAAAATGGGTTTCTAAGTAGCATGAAGGATGGGATGTTGCGGATTATAATAAAATCGTAAGCCCAAATTAAATTACAATATAGACTTACTTCATATAGGTACATTTTACTAAGCATTAAAAAAAAATCAAGTTAACAAAATGGGTTTCTAAGTAGCATGATGGATGGGATGTTGTGGATTGAAAGTCACTACTTCTAAATTATTCAAAGTCTCAAAAAGAGTTATGATTTTTTATCATGGAAGAAAGAACTGAAAAAGTTGATCATAGAAGAGAGAAATTTATAATGTTCTATTTTGTGTTGTACTTTCTATACAAAAATTAATAAATAAAAGTGAGTGATTTTGATTAATAAATAAAAGTGAGTGATTTTGATTTAATAGAGAAAGATATTACCACTTCTAAAATGTGCAAAAAAAAAAGAAAAGTGTATAAATGAAAGACGTCAAGGACAATTCCAATTGATCTATCCCACTATTTTAATAAAAAAAGATAGCAGAGAAAAAAACTATTTTAAAAAAAAATGGCAAGAGAAAAAAATAAATTTGATATGGAATAGTAACTACCAATAATCTTGATTTGGAAATACATTTTCCTGCAACCTCATTGGATAGGATTCCTTCACAATTCAATTTTTAAATTGATTTTGGTTGTCTCCGAGTGAGGAAAGAAATTCAAGGGCATAGATTGAAGATCAAAAAGATGATTTCTTTAACATATAAAGATAGAAAATCTGGAGCGTGCATAAGCAAATCTCAAATATTGATTTCTCGTTCATCATCTCGATTTGTTGCTCCATAATACTGTTAGGTTGCAGTAAAAATATCAACAATAAATGCACATAAATCATTCTTTAATGCAGTTAGTGGTTACAACTAATGTCATTGTAATAGAAAGAGAAAAAAGGATACATTATACTACTGGCTCCGAAAATTGTTTTAACCTATGAAACATCAGATACTATAAGGTTTATTTTGGTACAAACACATTTAACTATTACTATACTACTTGCCCGCAAAATTTAAAAGAAGAATAAAATAAAATTGAACCATGAAATCCACTGCTATAACTTTGATATTGATATAGAATATTTTTCAAAATGAACGTATAAAATTCCAAAAGAGTCAAAATTTGTGCTAGTCAATCCCAAATCACTGAAGCATTAAAAAAAAATATAAAAATATATGTATATCAAGCAGTCTTCTCTTTGAAAAGAGAGGATAGAGAAGATAGGATACAAAGATTGAAGATGAACGAATTGCCTTCACGGTGGACTTCCCTATGAAAGCCCGCCCCTGAGAAGGGCCATAACGCCATTGTTAAAGAAAAGAAAAAAACGTTTGAGTGGTAGGACTCTCTCACCGAATAAATCTCTATCAAAGAATTCTTTTCTCATGATTCAGTATGTCAGTATATTATCTGCACAAAAAAAAACAGTAAAGGTGAAAATAAGCCTCCCATGCCTTTAAGGTGGACTTCCCTATGCGAGCCCATCCCTAAGAAGGGTCCTGACGCCAGGGTTTAAAAGGAAAAAATAGTGTTTGAGTGGTAGGGCTCTCTAACTGAATAAATCTCTATCATGATTCAACATGTCAGTATACTAACTGCACAAGAAATAACAATAAAAGTAAAAATAATAAATCACGAAACGGTGCTTGATAATTTAGCTCTGCGCAGAACATATAGGATACTCAGAGTTGAAGAAATAATATCAATAACCGACATGCGGTCTTTGAACATGAGCGACTCAATGTATCGTATACTATGAAAACATTCAAATGGAGTGTCCAGGCACCAATTTACATAAAATTACAGAAAAGCAAAGTACCAAATAGTCGTTAAGCACGATGCCTCTATCAAATCTATTTCTTGGGCATGCAGTGTTTTTTAGCAGTCATACAATGGCAGAGAAAATGGTTGCTCATGATTAGACAATGCATTAAAAGTAGAAAGGAGTAATGAGGCAAAGCAAAATTTAAAAGAAGAATATCTAAATTTAATGAGGCAAAATTTAGTGGCACAAGTTTACTCAGATTATCAAGTTTATTCATAGGTTATTTATTCTAAATTTATATCTTTTTACTTAATAATTATTATATTTTGATTATCTAATATAATTCTAAATCCTAAATTTTTCTGCTATCATGGTAGACCATGAATATGATGTGAAGCATAACATTCATGAGATGAAAAAAATCACAGTTTTATTTAAAAATTTGTAAATAAATTATGAAAATCTAATGATGAAAAACAATCGTAAGTTTGGTGAAAATGCCCACTACTACCCAATTTGAATCTAGACTGGCTGTGCAGTTGTTCCCTCGTATGATTGGAAACGAATACGAAACAGGAAAAATGAAAAGATAAAGCACAGATAATTCAATTCATGTTTTTTGTGGGATCTGTTCAGTCAATGTTTTTATTACTTCAATGGCATGGCATTCCAATTAAGCATGGCATACCAACTTAAATACAAAGTAACAAAATACAAAGGCAGATGAAAGATGATAACACCACAACAATGAAAGAAAATAATACTCCGTACCAACCTAAACTGAATTGACTTTCATCCGAACACAGCATAGCACAACTAAGCAAAGCGCGATATTCCTGCACTAATACTGTATATATATTAAAAATGAGAAAATCACATCAATCTACAGAAAAAGTGATATATCGAATGTATCATGACATTTTAACATAAAACTGCAAACCCTCCCCCAACATGGTGAACCATAAACTGCACTATAGGAGTAAATACTGATCTAACTACTACTTATTTAAATTCTAAACCAATGAAGAAGATGCATGATACTAAATACCACATAATAAGACAAACCATTATATCCCATATTTGTTCATTCATTAAGAATGCATCGCAGATTTTCAGCCGTCACTTTCATCACTTTCCTCTTCCCATGAGTGCAGGGATAAAGTAGTCCTTGGAGATTGTTCAGATGCGTCCCAATTTTCCTTCTCTTCACTTGTGAACAATCTTTCCTCTTCCCAAGTAAGCAAAGGCAAGGTAATCCTACCAGGTTCCTTAGCACTACTCCTGTAAGTCATATAAACCATGTTACTGCTCCCTGTAAGCTCTACTACACTTGTCATGTCACATAAATACCCCTGAGGAGGCCGATCAAATACAGTCCATGATGACTGCCCAACAGAAGCAGTAACGTGTAGTGCAACAGAAAATACCTCTGGCTTGAAACAGAATAAAACCCTCTCAACCAGTTGCTTGAGTTCAACATCTTGAGGTCCATAACCCATTGCTTCAAAGCTTGCATAACTAAACCCATCCTCAGGGGTTACATGAATTGTAGAAACAGCATCCCTTTCAATTGCATTCATGGAGTATCCACAGGGGTCAAACTCGAAGTCACAAATGTTAGAGCCAGGTAGAATATCACGAATCCCTGAGTTTAGAGTCATTTCACCTGCTGATTTATTATTGTTCTTGAAAAATATAGAAGCGCGCTCAAGATCCAGCTGTGTCATGCACATCTCTAGTATAAATACAGGGTCGGAGCTTATATTAGCTGAGCGATCATCTTCACAAGCAGAATAAACATGCCAGTTGTAATTCTTATCTGAATCTCCCATAACATATGCTTTTCCACCAGAACCAAGCATTCCAAAATATTTCTCCATATATAATATTTCCTCAGCAAAGCTGCGATGAGGAAAAGATTGTGCTCCAGTAAAGATAAATGTCCCTCTAGTATACTTCACAGCCTTTACAGAGAGAGACAAACCGCTCGCACAACTCAAGATTTTAGGTATTGAAAGTAGCAGCTTTGTGGTTCCACAAGTCTTCAGGACTATCTTGAATGGGTAGATAAACATACTTGATTCTGAGAGAACATATGAATCAAGATGCTCATTTGACAGCTCAGATACAACGGTGCACTCAGCCAGTTTCAAAATTTCATCTAGTTGAGGACGAGTGAGAGCTCTCAGACCCCTGCCCCCGGGATCAGCAGAGAATTGAGTTTGAAAAAAATGAATTTCAAGTCTCTTTTCGAAACCTTCAAATCCAATAGCGGACATAGTAGGACGAATAAAATCTCCACACGACGTAACCATCGTGAGCTATATTAAAAACTGCTGTTCCTACTATTGCCTTTGCAGGGAAGAGAGAATCTGATGATTCACAGTTGTAATGGAAAACTTTCCAAGCGTTGGGGGAGAAATAGTCAGTAAACAAAACTGAGGAGCTTATCTGCCAGCCGTGCAGGTAAGCCACAAACTAGCTCCCAGCATACAAAATTATTGAAATTAACAAATTAGCCTACTTCTACAGGATAGCAGCTGCAGTAGAAATGTCAGGATGGCTTTCGCACGCACTGCAGGAAGAAATAGGTGAAATAGACATATGTTAATATGCGAAATAGCAAAACATGAATAAGAAAGACGGGTTACACGCCATTAATTATCTACAGCTTCCATCAAATCGCAGCTTCTCCCTAAATAATTCTTGAAATAAACATGCTAGGGAGGCTAATCCCCTCTATTTCCTTTACAACTTACTAATTTAATATGACAAACAAAATGAACGCAGATACTTACGTTTGAGTATGCAGCAGAGCGGAAGATGTCAATGCCACCGTAAGGTCTAACGTCTTCAATCTTGTAGCCTAAGGGAACTTCGTACTGGGGATAATTACTACTGGACTCCTTGTCTTTGGACCCCATCACAACATTCAGCCTCTCTGTAAAAATGGAAAACTTGTCAGAATCAAGGAAAAATAAACTAAAAATTCAAGAAAGAGAATTTACAAGGAAAGCCCAAACACGGCCATGGAAACCCATGCTATAAAGACATAATCGAGATCGCAAAAACATCCCATAGGTTGTTAAGCTTCATAGAGGTTATTAACAACCTTCAGAATAAATCTCAACATGAAAATAGTAGTAGCAAGAGCAATCCACAGTTTTGAACCAAAATAAGACGAGATAATCTCTTCAAAAACTTAAATTAAATTGCACGAACATTCAACCACAGAGTTTAAATTTCAAGACGATAATAGTAATCATAAAATCAATTCTCAGCTATAAACCAAAATTAGACAACACACACTCTTCAAGAAGTGAAACAATTCAATTCAATTGCACAAAACAATGATCAAAATCTGGCTACCAATTCAATTTAATTGTCTCGTAGAGGTTATTAAAAACATCCATTCATCCATAGAGAAGTTTTCAAAATAAGAAGAATGAATGATTATATTAGTTGTAAACTCAATCGTCAGTTACCAACCAAAACAAAACAATACGGAACCCTCCAAAACTACATTAAAAATTAAATTAAATTGAACAGCACGAAAATATGATCAAAACCTGACTGTTTGGCTTCCAGAGGTTATTAAAAATCCTCATTCACCGACAGACGAAACAAAACAATCAATAGTCAGTTATCAACCAAAACAAAACAAGATGAAACCCTACAAAATTGCGTTCAAATTTTACAAATTAAATTAAATTGCACAAAAACTGATCAAAGTCTGGTTGGTTGGCCTTCCAAAAGCTATTGAAAACGTTCATTCATCCACAGAATAGTTTTCAAAAATAACAGGAAGAATTATTATAGTGGTGATGTCAAATCGTTAGCGACCAACAAAACAAAGAATACGAAACCCTTCAACACTGCATTAGAAACTTAATAATTAATTTAACTAGCCTAAAAACATAAACAAAACCCTTAGGGGAATAAAACACTGCACAACAATTATCAGCGAACGCCGTCGCCAATACACATCGCCGGGAAAAATCTCAGCAAAAATGCAATTCGATTGAGAAAAAATCCCGGAAAAAAGCATAATGTAAAATAAACAAAAACATCGAAACCCTTACATTAATTAAATACTGGACAGCAATATCAGCAAACGCCGCCCAATCCACGCCACCAGAAGACGAAAATAAACAATATCTGGAACTCGATCGAAAGACAACTCTCTGTTACAATCACACTTCCTCACACTAAAACCCTGAAAATCAAAATCTTCTCGGGCCGCCTTCTGTCATCAAAATGTTGTGAGGAGCAGATATTTAAGGGCCAGAAGCGGGTTTTCCTTTATCCCCTACCAGATTTGTCCGCACCTCTACATCCCCGCTAAACCTAGCGATCCTCCAAAATAGTTAAATACCTATCACCGCCACTTCCGCCACGTGGATTTACCTCTCACCGCAAACTTGCGCCACGTGCATTTACCTCTGTTTTCTTAAAAGCTAATCAGAATTAGTCCTGTGCTTAGTTACCTAATTAGCTGGCCTCATATATGTCGTTCCCAAGTTCGACGTGGCCATATATGTGCCTTTTGTCGGCCTGGCCACACATTTAGGGCCCATTTGGACGCAGGCATACCGAATGCCGGATATAGTCAATTCTGGAATATCATATCCTCAAAATGATATCCGGACTATGTGTTCGACCCGTTTGGACGCACCTGGAAGATGATTGAGAAGATGTATTTTTCGCGTTTGGGTGCCGCATTTTGAAATTGGAATATGCACTGAATGAGAATTTATTTTTAATTTTTTTATAACAATTTGTGATTTTTTCAAATGTTATGATGTTTTTCACATTTTGTTCGTGTTTTTGAATATTTATTTTATTTTTGCAATAAAATAATATTATAATATTTTATTTTGTTTTTGAATATTTATTTTATTTTTGCAATAAAATAATATTATAATATTTTATTTTGTTTTTGAATACTTATTTTATTTTATTTTATTTCATTTGTATGCGATTTTGAATATTTATAATATTTTGAAATAAAATTATGTTTATAAGTTTATAAAAATTTTAACATTTTGTATAACTTTTTTATAAAAAAAAAAAAAATCCTATACAAATTTATAAAATATGTAGACCCAAAATACACAAATTTATAAACAAGTCATTTATTTTATTATTTATTTTTTACAAAATGTTGCCAACCCAGCTCAATAGAAGCACCGGTAGGAAAGAGCCGGGTGGAGAAAACCTCCAGGTCTAGCCCCACAAAGTCATGAGCTGATATAAAATTACAACTTGAATGAGGCATTTCTCATTTTACATAATGCAGATACAGTGTTACAACTTGAATGAGGCATTCCTCATTTTACATAATGCAGATACAATGTTATAATTTAGTCTGATGAGTCTTTGACACTCTGTCATGCCCGAACTCTTGTTTTTGTCTCTAGGCACTGCATACATAGAACATACAACTACTTTGTGCTTTTGTTAGTAAACCAATGAAGTACATTTAGTTGCTCACTTTTGTATGAGTTTTTTTAAAAAAAATTTATTAATTATTATTACCTTCTATGACCTCCTTTGATTCTTACCTGAATGATCCATGCTTGTCAAGATCAAAACACGACCAATTAAATGAGTTTATACATGATATATTTATGTTAACCTCAAAATTCCTCTACAAACCTAGGTTAGAATTCTACAAAGCAATAACCACGAAAACAACGTTAAATCATGTGACCGATAGTAGATTTGGGCTCACCTAAGCCATAAACATGAAAAATTATTGTGAAAAAATATGTGGACCATATATATGCGTACTTGGGGCAAAGAGGAGTTACGCCATATCCATATTAAAATATTTAGTTACAATATCAAAATACAAAACTGACTAATTCCTGAGCTCATCTCCGCATATTACAATATCAAAATACAAAACTTACTAATTCTTGAGCTCATCTCTGCATATGGTCGCAAAAAAGATATGCGATTACAATACAGAGAAGACATCGTAAAAATATAATTTCATTTGCCCTAGCTTGACAACTTTTGCACTCAAATCCTGGATTGTGGATGAGTGGAGATGGGCGGATGTCTGGATCGTGGATGACTGGAGATGGGCGGATAGATGTAGATGGGTTGACATCGACCCACCTAAAGTATCCACAATCATGATAGCCCTGTGATGCCCAATCTACATTAGTTTTTATAATATAATGAATAGTATTTACATTACAAACATTAAATATAATAAATAGTATTTACATTACAAACATTAAATATATACACATTAGCAACCTTTTTTCTATTTGGACAACACCAATATTGTCGTCCAGGGTTGTCCACTGTCCGTGAAATCTTCAACTGGCACTGCCCACCACCACATGGACAGCTTGGCACATTGAGAAGAGCCATCAAACCGATATCAATAATGCACCTATATCAACAATCCCAAAATTAAACAAAATTCATTGAGAAAAACAAAAAGTTGCAAGGCTGAATCAACCATAATGAGTTATGACATATTGTAGTGTTGTCATGTTATATTTAATGTTGTCATGTTATATGTAATATTGTCATGTCAACAATGCGTTATGACAAAAGAAGTGGGCAACATGGATCCTCCCAATAAAATGTATATTCTGAAATTTAATATGCATCAGCAAGAGAAGAAATGGACCTCCGTAACAATGAAGAATATTCTGAAATTTAATATGGAACTAGCTGCTAGCTGTCAAGGAGATTGTGGAATCTATTGTAACCATTCAAGGGTGCTATTGACCCAAACTAAGTTCAAGAACTTCAACTTAACTCAAGAGGCATCTAACAATATTAATCTCTCTTCTTTTGACAATCACTATCAATGATGACAATAACTTCACTTGTTCATTAGGCTCAACTCACAATATCTTTATGTCAGTGGTCTTTCCACTGTCTAAGACTCTAAACTGATACACATCATGCTCCAAAAGTCTATTAGGTTCTGTCAACAAGTGACTGATCACAACCCTTCAACACAACTCTCAACACTTGAAAAGGGATTAGTAGTTCAACTTAAACCAATGACATTCCATTCATTCTATCAAATATCTTCATACTGCATTACATAGTCTTAATGGAGAGAAAGATCATTGAACAAGACACTTCCATTTGTGGACTATCAACATACCATCTGCCTGGTCATAGTCATCTGAAAAATCACCTTAAGATCTTCAGGGAATTAGTTTCTTAGAGATGCCTTGACAATAGATAAGTAAATATTATACTTCTCAAGCATTTTCTCGTCAACGAAGACTCAAACATTAGTGTTCAATCTATAGGGACAGACATTTATTATCTACTGACTGCCACACAACATTACAATAATGCATACAAACAGTTGCTATTCCACCGATCCTCTTGATACCTACTATTGGAAATGATCTAAAACATTTACAAGGCATGTAATACAATGGATCTCTGATTTATGACAGAACAAAAAAGAGATCACTGATTGGAATAAAAACACAATGGATCACTGATTTATGATAGAACAGTGGTCAAAACAAGACTCAAAACTCCTTTTCTTGCATTCCAATACTGTAGAAGGTTTCAATGACCATTGCCAAACATCCTCAATCCCTTTACAACATCATGAGATCAAGTTTTCAACAACTAAATGCGTGAATCCATCAAACTGCCCTGTTATTCACTGTGATTAGTACTGCAGTCCTAGGGCCTACTCAAAACCATAGCAAATCAAGTCCATTTAACCCACAGCAGAGAATACAAATTAATCCAGAGTAGAGAACTCAAAACTATATTCTATGCAGCCATCTAATCCACAACAGAGAATACAAATTATTTATAACCTAATGTGTAAATGATCCTGAAACAGTTAACAATCGATAATTACATACAAAAATAATAAAGGCACTTCAAGCATTGCCCGAAAAAGTGAAATGGTATCAAAAAGCAACATTTCACAAATGAGATTATAAATGTCAGATTTCACAAACTATTTACCAACATTGAGATTGTAACCGTAGATTTCACAATCTATTTAGCAACATGGCAGATTTCACAAACTGTTTAGAAACATTAGTTAGTTTTGACCTAATAAACATGGATCAACTAAAGTCCAAACTTCAATATCATATATTGGATTCTCTCTTCTTCATCCATTGTCAAGAACAATGCGGCTGATTGAGGATCATGCATTAACTTTTCGTATGCTTCAAGCATAGTAGAGTTGCTAAGGCCAGGGATTGCTTTAAGTGCTTTATACAAATTTGCTACATCATTTTTCAAACTAGATGTTTTATCCACTATCAGAGGCTGTCCAAAGCCTTCAGACAAATCTTTGATCACTTCACAAATTGAATCCAACGAACCTGCCAATGCTCCCCTCTTCCTCTTTGGCCTCCTTGACGATATTGAAGGGTTCTCTTTGCCGCTTGCAGTAGATTGGTTCGATGTAGGTGTATCAATAGATTCGATACCATCATTAGCCAAATCAGCAACAGTCTCAAAACATGCATTATCCATACCATGATAACTGAAATCTTCATCATCAATGAAATCTTTCTCCATCTCTTGAGCTGTTGCAGCTGCAGTGCCCTCAGCTATGTCATTCCCAACAATACAGGATAATTCATTGTAGTATTGAAATGGTTGCCTCTTATACATTCTGGCATTTTTAAATTCCTTTCTCTGTATGATGGCTTAACAATTGAATTCATTATTGGTGCTTCATTACTTAAAAAGATAAATTCAACTTAAAAGGAGATTTGAAGACCATGTTACCTTCAACAACTCGTCCCAAACACTATCATCAACATCCATAGTTTGGGTAGTCTCATTCCAAGCTAAGCCGCTTGTATTCCTCAAGTCTTTCATAACTCTATACCCTTGTTTCCAAGTTTTGAGCTTGTTCTTGAAGTTATCCTTTGATAGCTTCATTTTCAACTTATTATTAAACCTCCTTTCAATGGTTGTCCAAGCCTCTTTCTTGAAACCCCCTTCAGCTTTTTTTCCAAGCTGCACTTGCTCCTGTAGCAAGTCTAGCAACTTGCGTTCCATCTCTTTTGTCCAGAAAACCTTCTTGCAAGAAGAAGTTGCCTGGATAACTTGAACGTCACCATCCATGTTCATGTTTAGATCCATAGACATACCTAATGCACACACAACATGATAATGTACAGTCACTGTAAGGACAGTCACAAATGAGGACATCTCACAGTGATTGTCCCTTGTGTGACTGTCCTCATTTGTTCAAGAAGAAAAGCATTAATGTGGTTCAATAGCAATACATTCAAGTGGCAATTACACAAGGGACAGTCACTATGAGATGTCCTCATTTGTGACTGTCCTTGTTTACATCCATAGACATACCTGATGCACACACAACATGAGCTGCCCACTTCTTTTGACAAGATCAATTGCAACATAACATGACAATATTAAATATAACATGACAACATTAAATATAAAATATAGCAACATTAAACATAACATGAGAATATTAAATATAATATGACAACATTAAATATAACAACATTGAATATAACATGACAACACTAAATATGGCATAACGGCTTTTAATATATCAAATCAGTTTGTGAAATTTATGAAATCTGACATTAGTTTAAACACTGTCATAATAGTTATTCAATCGACTAAGATCAAGATCTATAGTCTTCCCACATTCTTCTTGCTATTTCATCTCAAAAATTGCCCCAATCATCTCTTTCACGCTGGCTCAACCCATATGTCTCAAGCACTGGTACATCTATCCCATCACGACCATCTTCCTCTTCAAATTCTACCTTAGATGGAAGGTCGTCCTCTATCGTAATGAAGTTGTGAAGTATGCAACATGCCAAAAAAATATGTGTTTGTGTCTTGATTTGATAAGACATCGCATGCTTCAAGATAGGAAAACGCTACTTCAAAATCCCAAATGTACGCTCTATTACATTCCTAAGCGAGGAGTGTCAATGATTAAACAACTCTTTAGGGGAGTTTATTGGGTTTGCTCTTGAAAACTCCTTTAGGTGGTAGCATGTGCACTGATAAGACGCGAGAAATCTTGGTACGTTTGGATATCCAGCATCGACCAAATAATATTTACCTAAACAAAACAAAATGTCATTGTCATAACATTGTCTTATTTTTTGTATGCTTCAATAATATAATCATATTTTACAAACCTGGGGGAACTACCAATGGATCAGCTCTAGAGAGAGACGAAGCTAGAACATGGCTAACTGCAGCAGACCCTTCCCAACCAGCAAGGATGTATTGAAACTTGTAATCAAATGAACACACTCCCATTACATTTTGTGACAATTTGCCTTTTCGATCGCAATATTTAGCTTGCAGGTTGACATCAACAGTGACTGGTATATGGGATCCATCAATTGCTCCCACACAATCCTGTAGTTAGATAAATGATAGGTCTAATGAACACACAATAATAGGATTACAACTCTAAACAAAATTAAACCACCGGGAGATAAACCTTGAAGAATGGATCAAAACGGGTCTTCCCACTGATTTCCCGAGGAGTGTTTGGACCAGGGGGTATAAAATAATCCGAATGGAGCGCTAAGATAGCCCTCAAGACCTTGTGGAAGTATCGGCTTACCGTCTCTCCAGAGTGCCCAAAGTTATGGGCAATCTTACGATTCCTCAGATTGTGGCCAAGAGTATGGAGGAACATGACTAATTGTTCTTCTAACATGAGGAATTCTGTATCTCTGATGCTTCCTTTTTGCCTTAAAATATTGGCTATTTTAAAGAAGGATCGTCTAGTCATGCGTATTTGGTCAAAGCAATCTGTCTCATTGGAGTTGATAACACGCTTATAAAAAGGAATTGTATCTCTTGTGCACTTACGCCTATTTCGACTACCTTCTTTTCTACACTCCTCTATGGCCAGGACAAGGGTGGCAAGAACAATTACAACAACAGCCAGGACTCTTCTCCTCCTCATAATATCTCCTTCTATTTCAATATCATCTTCATCATCAATATCATCAATGAGATCCATTGAATTACCTAAAAATACGATCAAAACAATCACGATACAACATAAGAAAACACCCAACTATAATGCATAAGAATAGAGTTGCAGGTTGAGTATACAACATATGTAGACAAGAAAGTACATTGTGTAATTTCACAAATGAGGACATCTCACAATGACTATCCATTGTGTAATTGCCACTTTAATGTATTGCTATTGAACCACATTAATGCTTTTCTTCTTCAACAAATGAGGACAATCACTCTAAAGACAACATGATAATGTACACTCACTGTAAGGACAGTCACAAATGAGGACATCTCACAGTGACTGTCCCTTGTGTAATTGCCACTTTAATGTATTGCTATTGAACCACATTAATGCTTTTCTTCTTCAACAAATGAGGACAGTCACTCTAAAGACAACATGATAATGTACACTCACTGTAAGGACAGTCACAAATGAGGACATCTCACAGTGACTGTCCCTTGTGTAATTGCCACTTTAATGTATTGCTATTGAACCACATTAATGCTTTTCTTCTTCAACAAATGAGGACAGTCACTCTAAAGACAACATGATAATGTACACTCACTGTAAGGATAGTCACAAATGAGGACATCTCACAGTGACTATCCATTGTGTAATTGCCACTTTAATGTATTGCTATTGAACCACATTAATGCTTTTCTTCTTCAACAAATGAGGATAGTCACTCTAAAGACAACATGATAATGTACACTCACTATAAGGACAGTCACAAATGAGGACATCTCACAGTGACTGTCCATTGTGTAATTGCCACTTTAATTATTGCTATTGAACCACACTAATGCTTTTCTTCTTCAACAAATGAGGACAGTCACTCTAAAGACAACATGATAATGTACACTCGCTGTAAGGACAGTCACAAATGAGGACATCTCACAGTGACTATCCCTTGTGTAATTGCCACTTTAATGTATTGCCTATTGGTATTGAACCATGTGAATGCTTTTCTTCTTGAACAAATGAGGACATTATCAAGAAGAAAAGCATTAATGTGGCTCAATACCAATACATTCAAGTGGCAATTACACAATGGACAGTCACTATGAGATGTCCTCATTTGTGAGATGTCCTCATATTTTTTAATTTGAGGCTCGAATTCCGGTTTCAAAATGCCAATTTTGAAATGTCGTTGGATCCGCGTGGGTATTATAATTTTTGACATCCACATGATTACCTTGTTTTTGACATCCGCGTGGGTATTATTTTTGACATCTCACAGTGATTGTCCCTTGTGTAATGGCCACTTGTGTATTGAACCATGCAAATGCTTTTCTTCTTGAACAAATGAGGACATTATCAAGAAGAAAAGCATTTGCATGGTTCAATACCAATATATTTAAGTGGCAATTACACAAGGGACAGTCACTGTGAGATGTCCTCATTTGTAATAGTATTTTAAGTACCAAACAGCAAACTGGTAATCAGAAATATCTTGAAGAGATCTAATTTTGTTACCTACCAATGGGACTCTATCTCAATCTTCAATTTTATAGCATATTCTTAAGATCAGATTCAACCTGAACTATATCACCTGTATTTCTAATTTTGTAACAAACAGAAGTGAACACTATACAAGTGTTTGTTAATGTCGTAAGAGGAGTCTCATTCTAACCTAAATAACGTATGATAATCTAACCTAACTAAAAAGGTAAAAAATGAACTACAAATTAAATCAGCAACCATTGGCCATACTAAATTAAAAGGTAGCTTTTTATAAAAGTGCAGCAGATCAATGTATATCCTTTTCACTATTTTCAGCCAATGGATGTAATTTCAATCGCCTACGAAAGATTACCTGCAGAGTTATTCAGAGACAAGGCAGAGAAACATTCAATTATATGGTAGTCTCCGATTTGGCAATTCAAAAGGGTTTGCTCAGATGATGAAATAGACACAGTCTGGTAGTATGAAAATGATGAATATATGTGTCCTTTGACATTGCAGAGAAGAACAAGAAAATGGTGGAGGCAGGGGAAGTTATGTACTATGTGAGTCCAAGAATTATGAGCATTGGGGATTGGGCCAGTACAAATTCTGATATCACAATCAGATTTTAATACAGGTGATATAGTTTGGGTTGAATCTGATCTTAAGAATATGCTATAAAAAAATTTGTTACCTACCGATGGGACTCTATCTCAATCTTCAATTTCATAACTAATAATTGGTACTTCCGCCCCACTATAAATTTCTCTGGTTTCTCCATCTCAAACACAATTGCAATTGTTTTGCTTTCTATGTGGTATTCATTCAATAGGGAAGATTGCAGATTTATAGTAGTTTTTTCTTTTATGGGCAATAAGAGGTTTGGAGTTCTATTTAGCAGGAGCAGATAGAGATTATGTGAAGAAAATTGGTTTCATAACAAATTGGTTTCCGTTGAATCTATTATGTTCATTACAGCACGCATTTCATAAGAAATTGGTTTCTCTATAAATGCTAGTGTTCAGATTAATGATTTAGACATTTTGGGACTTTTAGAGGCCATGGCTATGGAAGAGGTGAGTTTGTAAACAGAGGCGACAAATTTGATTATGTCAGAGGTCATTTGCTGCCAGGTTTCTTTTTATCTTTTACTTGCTTCTTTTCATTGTGTTTCCATTTCCCCTTTGGTGCCATAGATATGTGTCATTTTATCATTGTTTTGAACAATTTTCTTTTTTCCTAGCTTTAGTTCACGATCCAAGCTTTCTATTCATATGTTTTTTGTTGAAATTTATTTGGGTTATGTGGAGTTTAGAGACCACCAAAATAGAACATGTATTTGAGTTTCTTCATGTGTCTATTGCCCATGAAATAGAGAAATTTTGTCATAGATTCATGATGGATTTACCTATAGTTGTGTCAGTAAATTGTAAGCAGCAAAGTTAGGAGTCCATTGTGAGTAGTTACAAACGAAATGCATCTTGATTTGAGCTTTTTTTTCTAACCCTACATGTAAGAAGATTGAGATGGAAGACTACTAGACTAGAGGTTTATTATCCTTCATTAGTCTGCCATCATGCAACTTAAATGGTGCCCAAATATGGAAAGGAATGGTGGACAAACTAAGGATTCTAGTGAAAATGATAAGGACCCTTTAACATATGAACAGAGACGGCTATGTTGACAAAGCACCTAGTAATATTGTGGCAATAATCAAAATGTTGATTTTATTATTTTTCATTGTTGGGCTAAAGGATTTTTCATTGTTGGCATTGTGCATTACTGAAAGCAATATACATTTTTGCTTTGCGAGTACTTTATTAAAAGTGTAAATTTTCACTAATGCCTCTAGATCTGACCGTGTGGCATATTCAATTCCCATCGTTTCCAGTCTCTATAAAGAGCCCCTTATCGGAGCAAAAGGGTACCAGTCAATGCTTGACCTATGTACATTCTATATGCTATTGAAATTATGTAGCAAAGATCGCTTACACTAACCCTATAACACTTGTAAGTGCATAGCATATTTACTTCCTAACTTTTCCAGTCTCTCTAAAGAACCTCTGATCAGAGAAAAAGGTTACAAGTCAATGCTTGACCTTTGCACACTCTATACGATGTTGAAGTTATGTAGTAAACATAACTTACACTAGACATATAACACTTCGTGATTCGATTACCTAGATGCCCAAACACAGATCATACAAGGAGAAATTGAATCATGTTTTTTCATGTTCAATCTATTGGCCCTCACATTCTGACTGTGCATGGTAACATATCACTAAAAGTTAAAGCAAAGGCCTCTTCGCTTTGGAGATAAAAGGAAGGGAATGTTTAGGTAAAAGCTTACTTGGATGGAGAAGCACGCCATGGAAGTGTGCCAAGTCCACTTCTACCCCCATTAAGCGAAGCGCCCAACTTTTTACTGGCTGCGCTGTGTACAGTAAGTTTGTGGGCGGAGTTGTCAGCCGGCAGCTTCAACACGACAAGAGAAAGAAAAAGAGCCATGAATGCTCCAGATAAACCCAAAATCCTTAAAAAAGAAAAGGGCTCTGCAACTTATGCATTCTACACATTTAATACTTTTGTGACTAACTCAATTTATATAACATACATCTACTTTGGATGCTGCAGAGTCTGTTGGCGTTAAAATTGTTTTGTCATTTTTATTTGAATACTGAAGCAAATGGGAAGAATGGGTAGCTCACGTGCTGAAAAGTTCTCATACTAACAAAAGGGGACATCGCATCCTTTCTCAACAAAACTGATGGAACCTTGCAAAAAAATAGATGTTCATTTCTCAACAAATTCTATCATGCACATTTATAAACCGAGGTGTGGCCGTAGTTGTGCTTGTCGAATCCACTGATTTCACTATGCAGTCGACAAAACCAGTTGAAACCCTAAAACTCTAAGAAGAAGCAAGAGCAAAATAAATGCTAAATATGCCTGAGATAACCTTTCCCCATTGACGAATACAAATGCAGAAAGATAAACGGACGAATACAAATGCAGATAAACGGATGAGGGAGTATACATACAACATATAAACAGATGAGGAAGATGCAGCTTTGAACCAGATGCAGGAAGATGCAGCTTCGAATCAGATGCAGGAAGATGCAGCTCAAACCAGAGAGGGCTTCCAACGAACACGCGATGTAATAATAACCATTGCGGATGTCAAAACAAGGTAATAAAGCGAATGTCAAAAATCATAAAACCCATGCAGACCCGACGACATTTTCAAAATTGGCATTTGGAAACCGGAATGCGAGCCCGATATTCCAATTCCACCTTTTCAAGTGGAAGACAATATGCCCATTTTTTGGGTAAAATTGGAATATCAAAATTCCAATTCCATCCTTCGATGTTGCACACAAACAGTGGAGACCGTATTCGGAAATCGATATTCCGGTATATCGGCCGATATGCTTGCATCCAAACAGGCCCTTAGGGCTCTTCTTTTGGGCCACATTTGTGGACAGAATCTCATTCCACACACGCTATCCTAGGGGAAGACAACATTCATTAGGTAGAGTTATTAGGTCTTGGTGTATTACATGGCTCTCATAAACCTTCACAACTTTTCTAGGGATATGCTTGCCCCATCCTATTTAATACTCAGGGAAGTGACCCAATAATGGATAACGATGATTTGTTGTAATGTTTACTCTTCAATTATTACTATTAGCACTTGCACTTAAAGGAGGTGCAAGGAAGCGCTTATAGGCATTTCATTTGAAAGCATAATTGAAGCATCACATAATTAAACGTAGTATGTAAAAGTGTAAATGAGAAGGCAACAAAATGAAAGAAAATCATGTGAGAAGGTATTTTAACAATGTAAAGGATTGGAGAATAGTGAGTGTATGTAAAAGTGTAAATGAGAAGGCAATAAAATGAAAGCAAATCATGTGATAAGGTATTTTAACAATGTAAAGGATTGGAGAATAGTGAGTGTATGAATCTCAAACAAGTATTAAGTAATGAGGTACCTTGAACACAATAAAGCATAATTAATACAAAATAGTTGTTCTTGTATATAATACAATTGAATGTGGAACAGTTGACCATAAAGTATTGGCAACCTTTGTCCTGTGTAGGTTCTCTGAAGAGACGGAATCAACAATATTCAAAGGAGCGTAGTAGGAAATTTTGTATTTGCATAAATGACCAATAGGATTTTCTATTTTGTGGAAGAGCGAATGTGAACCCATAGAAGAGGAAAAGAGAGAACAATTAAGACACAAATGGTTGGCTTAAATGAGGGAAGTGAAAAACATAAATAGAAGTATTTAATGAGAGGGGGGACTAACATCACATACCTAAACTTAATTTGAGAGCAATTGTAGACGAGCTTCTTCTTTCTTTCTAATAATGTTGTACGGATTCTTTTTCATTTTACAAAAGCGCTCAAAAGTGAAGGCGGGTTCTATGTGAAGGCCTTGTAGGGATTTGACTCTGGAGACTGTTGTAAAGGTGAGGCTTTGTCTTTCATATTTACGTATATCAATTGTGGCCCTATCTAGGGTGAGGCCTTGTGACTTGTGTATAGTGATAGCCCATGTAGGCTAGTGGTAGTTGTGTACGATTGCCTCTGGTTATTGGTTGTATGGGGATAGTTGTTGGGTTTTGAGAATCCCAAGGTGGACCATTGTAGTTATCAAATACGATTGAAACATATGCCGAAAGTTTTGGGGGCTTAGACCCACAGGGATATACAATATCATTAACGGTTCCAAGAGATCCATTGATAAGATCAACTTCTATCCATAGGTTTGTTATAAGCATGACATGTTGAGATCTACACAAAAGGACTTCTTGGGGAAGTTGTTCATCATTATCAGACTCATCATATTTATGTTGTGTATTGAGTGCAACACAAAGTGCAATAGGAACATTTAGCTATTTTAGCATTTTTTGTTGTGTAGTGCGACAAGTTCATTTGTAGCAAATAAATGTATTGCTTGGTCAAACTCTGCATGCTCAACTGGTGTTAGGTGTTTGCTTGTGTGAGTCATTAACAACTTCCAATCATGCTATGTTGGGTTTGCATTACACATGTTTTGCAATGCTTAGCGGAATTGTATCTGGATTGGGTCATCACCATCTTGTCTAAAAATTGTCTGCAATGTTACAATTGTATCAAATGTGTGCCATAGATTTCTTGCAACTGTGTGTGATGCATAGATAGGTTTTTCCATGACTGGTGGAATTTGGGTGAGATCTGCAATTAGAATTATAGAGACACCACCAAAGAAAATGTGTTGTTGTTGTGGCATTGCTTCACGTAACCTGCTATCAATTTTCAAGAGTAGTTTTGGGCCTATGAAATTCATCTCATTAATGAGTATGTATTGTATATTTTTCATGTCTTCTTGGAATGTTGTCAATGTTTGGGCTTGTAGTGGTTTCATTTCTCTAATTGGGATTTTCAGTGTTGCATGTATGGTTGATGTGTGAATATTAAATGTTGCGATTCATGTTGGTGCGAGAACAAGTAGTGGATTTATTCCTTGTGGTCTGCAATTAAGTAGTGCATTTCTTATGCAACTAATTAGATATGATTTTCCAGTTCCCGTTGTTCCTTGTATGACCATGTACAAAGATATAGTTGAGAAATTAGTTATTGAGTAAGTTGTAATGAGAGAAAGTGTCAGTTGTTGGTGAGGCGATAACCTAGATAGTTTTGGTTGTAAAGATTTGTGGGGTGGAGAATATCTTGTTGGGACATCCTATTTCTATAAACAAATTGAACTGCATTATCATGTAGTTGTGAAGCAACATAGTGCTCATCCCAAATGTGATTGTTGTAAATCACGCTTTCCCAACATGTCAAGATCATTCAAGTTGATACTATTAGAAAGGCCCATTTGAGACAGTAGCTTCCACTCATTCAACTATAAAGGGTCATGTGCACATATTTCTCTATCACTCTCACTTTCTTCTTCAAAGACATCTTCATTTGGAGTGGTACGATCAACATGTTGTTACAAGTAGTGGTTGTCATTGCACCAAAAGATCGACCTGTTAATGCCTGATACAACCACTAGACTTATATAAGACACACGAGGCGGTTAAGCCATGTCACAAATCCTAAGAGGAGTGCTAACCATTTTTCCAACAATCTCCCCCTCGGTGTTACCCGAGGGAATTTGAACTTGTGACCAAGCTCTGATACCACTTGTTACAAGTAGTGTTTGTCGTTGCACTAAACGATCAACCTGTTAATGCCTGATACAACCACTAGACTTATAGAAGACACGGGAGGTGGTTAAATCATGTCATGAATCCCAAGGGGAGTGCTGACCATTTCGCCAACACATTCCACACAGTATATTTTTATGTATTCATGTGCTTCCAATTAGGAATGATCTCTTCTTTGGTTAGGCCTATATCTCTATCTATTTCTTGAAAGTGTTTGTATAGAAGTAGCTCACTTCAACAAAACGCCTCAAAATTGTCAGAGTCTACTTTTGGAATGGTATAAAACCTTGGAAAGACTTGGACTATTGTGTTTTCCTTTCGACGACGCCATTTGCAGCCTTTGCGATTGGAAACATATGTGTAAGATCTTGTTGATTCTATGAGTGTAACTATTTCTAAGTGATCTAGACGTTATAAGTAGGATTGTATGTAGGTAGATTGTATCTGATTTCCATTGATTATTTGTTTGAGGTGGTGGAACACTTTTTTACCTACATTAAGTGATATGAATTGGCAATTGTAAATCACAAGAGGTAGTTTTTGTATCATATGACATGTTTCTTGTGCACTTATATCTATCTCTACAATGACCTCATCCACGAACTTTTTGTATGCTTTAATGGCATGATCTTGTTGGTGTGGAGAGGAGAAAGATTTTGAAAGCATATCAACACAGCTCTATGGTTTTCTTCTTATTTTGATGCATATTTGGCAATGTATCTGAGAACAAGAAGTTATAAGGTGATAGGTTGGCAATCTATATTAGCCCTCCATATGAAGAGCATATGTGGGTTATGGATGTTCAACCTGTCATCATTTCATGATGGTTCATATGATTTGTGTCCTACTTAATCACATAGTAGTTTAGATTCTTCGCATTTTGTCCAAGGAGATTTATATCTACACTCTACATTGGTGTAGGGGCACCTAGAGAACACAAAGAACTCCAAATACCTATGAAGGCACACTTGGAGTACACCAAGACATCAGAGTACATAAAGACATCCAAAGACATCAATTATAGTATATTGGCACCTATCATGCCTCTCATTTAATATAATGATTTCATGTTTGTAATGTCCTCAAAGGGACTAAAAGCTTGTTTGTAATGGACTAATGTTGTCCAAGTCTCAATTATGTTTCTAAAAGTCTAGGATGGCATGGGATAGGTCTAGGAAATTAAAGAAACAATATGAAAGGGTTAATAAAGCCATTTTTGTGGTTTTAAAATTCAAATATTTAAAAAAGTAACGGTTACCTAGGAGTTTAGAGGGAAATAGTATTTTGTTATGTTTTAGACATTAACCATTCAACTCAATGACCAAAGTTTGTTGATATGATTATTTTAAGTTTCTATATTGCGTAGGAAGTCTATGATATAGAGAGATATGCTTGGTGTATGGACTAAACAGAGAAATAACAAAGAATACAGTTTACTGCAATATTGGTATTGAATCTTGCATTTGTTAATCATATGTGATCATTGTGGAAGGAGTAGGAATGTAATAAGAGTTTTTTATTATTCATTTTCAATCTCTAATGCATGAAATCCATCCTAATTTAAAAGTCTACACGCCTGGTAACAGGTCACTGTCTAGATTTTAGAGAGGTTTTTAGCAACAATCTTGATTTTTTATTAATACATGACCATCCCATGAATTCTAAGGGCCCATACTTCATGGGATGCATGAATCTAACATTTAAAATATTATTTTAACCTCTTAAATGCAGGATGAAGTTCATACATTGACTGGTTTTCACAGAACAGTGAAGGAAACCTAGAGGAATTGCTAGGTATAGAGCAGCGGTAAGAGTTTGGCCTTAAGGGAAAATAATTTTTATGATTTGGTTGATCATATATGGTCATATTTATGGTGAATCAATCACCAAGAAGATATGGAAGTGTTTGGAGAAGGGAGTTTGAAGAAACCCTCAAATTAAGGGTTTAAGAGGGCTCATTTGGAGATTTTCGTGTTCCCAAAGTGTTGGGTTAATTTCCTCTTATATTTAGATTTTTGACAACATATTGAGACATTGATGAAAGTTAGGAGTCTTGGGGATATAAGTAACTAGGTGATGCTTTGTAAAATCACCCAAGTTTAGTGCATTTTGGGGTCACATAGTGAGGACAATCATACATGGTCCAAAAGAGTCTATAGTAATCTTTCAGTATGTTGTGGTAGAGACAAAAGGGTATCCAAATATATGATTTATTTTTTCCATCCTTTGGGAAATTAAATAATTACAATCCATTTTACCGCTGGACAAGGCTACTAGACCAAGCAATTAGGCCTCTGGACAGTTTGGGAAATATTGGAGAGTTGGGTATTGTGGGTATTTCCAAGAAGCCTAAAACCTATCAAATCCATTTAGATATAATCCTTAGACACCATATATATCATTTTGGAACCTTGGAAAAGTCTAGTCAAGTTTGAGCACTTGGGAAGCATTTGAGGCTTTGGGAAAAATAGTGGCTTTGTTAACCAAAAATTTATAAACTTTCCTTGTTTATTCACCCACCACCCTTTCCTCTGCATCATAAATGATTTCCTTTCTTATGTAGGCAAGTACTCTCAGTACATTTGGTGTGTCTTTGCACATGATTTACCAACTCTTCATAATCAACGTAAGTATCTGTAGAAAATATTTCATTTGTGTTAAGCACACATGGATCATCAGTTGGAGTTTTATGTAGCATGTTTCCAATTTCAGATTTAGAGCGAGGATTCTAAGTAGTGACATATTTTTTGAAGAATGATTTTTCTTCTTGTACTTCAGAAGGGTTGGCCCAATCTAGTGTATCCATGTTTGGTGCATTTTTAATCCAAATGAAACCATGGATGTGTGTGGATCCTCAACTTTTCCATTCATAGTGGTACCAGTAGTTAACTATCCCCATGATTTTATCAATGAAATCTTCCTGAAAGATTGTGAAATTTTGATGTAGGTACAATGTTGTTGTATGAGGGTTTCTAACCACATTCTCTGTGTGTTGTTTATTGGATAGGAAAGAAAATGTATCATTTGGTGAAAGGACAACATGGAGATCAGGTGATAGGACTGGTGTTTCTTCACTTGGATTCAACTTGACTCACACTTAAGGTCTCTTCAATAGACCTATTTAGGGACTTCTCTAACCCTAATCTAGAGGGAAATTCACTAAGATCTCTACCCATCTAACCAAGATCCACCCTATCAACAAGGTACTTCAGTGCTCACTGAACTCCACATTGTGTAATTTTCTACCAACATATGCCAACATGCTCAAAATGGATTGCAGGGTTGAATTTCAACCACTTTAGGTTATATATCAACTAGCTTCAAGGTTTGGAACCCTTCTTCAACCTTCGTCCCATCAAGTTCCTAAAAACTAGGAATTAGGCCTAGTTGCCCCTTGTAGCCTTGTCCAGGTACAAAACATGGATCTCCTCACAATTTTGGTTAAGGACTCCCAAAAATAATTTAGGATCCAGATATCCTTCTCAAAGACACAAAAGATTTTCAGGGTGAGGATTCTTTAAGTCTACTATATAGTACTCTTACACCTTTAGGGACTCAGTCCTTAAAAATAGGGCTAATTTCTCTTTACACTGATCTTGTCTTCATGAACTAATAAAAACTCATCACCAAGTATCACCATTGCTTGCAGGGTTGTTTCTACACTGGTTCAACATTCCCCAACCCTTGGATTGCTTCTACCAATCCAACCTTGCAATTTCTTGGTCTCTATTACTCTATTTCTCTAGTCTGGCTATGGCAAAGCCCGCCTAGGGAAAGAGCTCAAAATTCATTCATGTCACTTCTACTCCTAAAATAAAAAAGGAATATGTACATTGACCCCTCTAGAATTCCATCGATGTCCATTTTGTTTTCTTGGATTTAAGGAGCTCGAGAGACCATTTTCTATGTACAATCCAGATTGGACCAGTGAACTACAACCTTAAAAAAAATTAACAAGAAGATACAAAATAGAAACTTCTTAATAAACTATCTACACATAGAGTTATTGTATTATCATGAGAAGCTAATTACATTGGAAATCCAATCAAATTATGCCATTTACAAATCTATTCAATCCAAAATGTCTTGGAACAGTTACAGTCACTGTCTGCAACTTCATAGTCAATAGAAAAATAATCTAAAAGTCATCCAACCTTGTGATATCACCATGGAGGTGCTTAAATAGTCTCCTCCTCTTTGAAATAACTACTCCAATTGACCCATTTCATCATTTATTTTGAAAGAAAACTTCTGGACAAAGTTGTTGAGCAACTTTTCCAAAGTTGCAAAGTTGCTTTGAGCAACTTTTTCACATCTCTTAACCAAATTGATTTTTCTTGTTTTTTCCACCATGGCCAATTCACCTAAACCCTATCTTCACTTTTAAAGACTCAAAACAGATCAAAATTGACCTCCTAAACATCTAGAGGGTTCATTCCACCTTTTGACTCATTGTATCCTCTAGGACATTACAAGGAGTGGATTGAACAAAAGGGCTCCAAATCTTAACCTAACAACCTTGGTTATTTTCTTCTTGGTAACCCTTGAGTTCAAAATCTTCTCTTCTTGGGGCCTTTGTGTGACTGGTAGCTTCAATGCCTTGATCTCTTCTACATTCTCAATTTTATGTTGATCTCCTTCTAGATTTGGTCCTTTATATGACACCAAATCTGCAACATTAAAGATTGGTGAAAGTCCCATGTCTATCAGTAGTTCCACTTTATAATCATTTGATCCATACTTGGCTAGAATGGAACAAGGACCTATTCTCCTCATTTGAATCTTATGTGGGACACCTTTTTGTAATCTTTCCTTATTCAGTTGCACCATAACCAGATCTCCTACCTGGAATTGAACCTCTATTTTGCTTGCATCTACCTTTTTCTTGGTATGAGTACCACTCTCTATCAATTCCTTCTTCACTGTGTCATGGACTTCTTTCATAGAATGGGAAAAATCCTCAGCATAACCACTCTTCTCTTCATTACTTCCAAGGTCTCTGAGTTCGCATTTACCCCTAGATGAATCCCATAGACTATTTCAAAGGGGATCTTACTTGTTAACCTATTGATGGTGTCATTGTAAGAAAACTCTGCTTGAGCAAGTAACTAATCCCATGTTTGTCCATATTCATTGGTGAGACACCTTAAGAGGTTCCCTAAGCTCTTGTTGACTACCTCAGTTCTATCCATCCATTTTTGGATGATATGCAAAGCTGAAGGAAAGATTTGTACCAATATTTTTCCATAGGGTCTCCATAAATGACTCATAAATTTAGAGTCTATGTTTGATACAATGCTTATAGGTAGACCATGTATTCTTTTTGCCTCTCTAAAGAAGATATTTTATATGTAGGATGCATCATGGGTGGTCTTGCATGGCACAAAGTGAGCCATCTTACTAAACATGTCCACTATCACAAAGATACTACTCAATCCTTGCTTGGTCTTAGGAAGTCCAACTACAAAATCCATACTGAGGCATTCCCAAGGCCTATTTGGAATTGGGAGGGGTTAATACAACCCTACATTAGATGAAGTCCCCTTAGCCTTTTGACAGACTATGCAAGTCTCTACATACTTTTGGATGTCCCTATTCATCTTTGGCCAATAGTAATATCTTTTAACTAACTCTAAGGTCTTGTGAACACCAAAATGTCCACTTAGTGCACCATTATGTTTCTCTTGTACTAGGTTCTCTCTCATTGAACCTCTCAGTACACCGAGTTGTCCTCCCCTAAACAAAAGACCATCTTGAATATTATTGTCAGAGTACTTACCATGGAAATGATTTTGGAAGTCCTTGCACACCTTGTAAGTGTTGGAAATATAGTTGGGAAAGTGATACTGAGAGGGGGGGTGAATCAGATATCACCTACTAATCCATTTTAATATTACTCAAAACTTTTACATAGCATCAACAATACTTCATCAAAACAATGTAACTAACATACTAAGTAGCATTCATGTAAGTACTCATAACACAATAATTTTGGTTACCCAGAAACCCTTGAAAGGTAAAACTGGGGTGGGGATGACACCCACAAATCTTCACTACTACAGTAGTAAGTTTGTCTATTAGGGCTTACAAAATTTGATCAAAGTATGATCTACCCTGTGAGGGGTTTTCCCTGTTAAGAGCTCAAAGACTTATACAGTCTACCTTGCTAAAGGATTTAAAACTTACAACAAAGTAAGCACTCAGTTAAGAGATTACAATAGGTCTATTAGGACCACTCGGTTAAGAGATTTACCCTGATACACTAGTTAGAATGTCTTAGTACCTAATCCTTTAGTTTGCACTGTATGCTGATAACAGATCTTCTCCTTACCATATTGTTTTGATCTCTTTTATCAAGTTTATCTCTGTTCTGTCCTTTCAATGCTTAATTCAGTCACTGAACTCTATTGGAATGCTTCACTGATCTGAATGTGCTTCACTGGTCATTCCTCCATACCCTTCGCATCCTCATATGGTACTACATTTTAGGGTTTAGATCTTATACTTATATACACAACAAAACATCTTCATGATTCAAGATCTACAATTTAGATTAACTCCTTTTGTCACTTAAGCCTTACTAATTTCCGATTGGCTCTAAGTATTACATAGGGATCAATGATTACAAAATAGATGCGTAATCACCTCTGTAATTACCTCAACAAACAAAATACAAAACATGAATGTTGGCCAAAATGATTTACCTCGATCACTGTGCCATAACAAACTCATATGTCATTCTTGGCTAACTCGGAAAATGTTGTTCCTAATACTCAACATTCATTATACTCGGCATATGTTGATATCTCTATCACTCGATAATCATTGCATACATAGCTCGGCAAAACTTGACTCGACTAATACAAAAATGTAGTGACCATGATTTACTCGGCAGTACTACTGCTTGATAAGTATACATTATATAGCTCGGCCTAAACATAATGACTCAGTCGCAGTGATGACCGACCATCATTGCCTAGATAAATGACTAAGTGTGAGTCACTAATAGTCAACAAAACTTTTAGAGATCCACAATCTCCCCCTTTGACATTAGTGGAAAAAACACTTTGTCATGACATTATATTTGTATTTACAAAAGTACTTAGTAGAATACTCCCCCTAAGATATATATACAAACAAAATTTTGTTACCTTCCCTTTGTCATGTCATGTCACTTAATTTCCCCCTTGTTTTTGACATGATTGATTTCTTCAATAGTAGGGAGTGTGACGAATTTCTCTAGAAATGGTTTATGAAGCATCATAACCATGTATAGTGCAGCTTCCCATATGCTTGTAGCAACACTCAAAACTTCTAACTGCACATCTAGCTCGATAGCTAGATTAACAAGGCTCTCATCTGTAGATAGATTTGGATCCTTCTGTGTTAAGTCCTTAGCCTTGACTAGCTCTCTTTGAATGACCTCTAGATGAGGTGTCAAGATTTTTTGCATGGAGAGTAGACGATCTCGTATCTTTCCATCATTAGCCATCAGCTCGGCTTGTTGGAATTAAGAGAGATAGGGTACTGAGAGGGGAGGGGTGAATCAGTGCCCACAAAAACTTTTACTTGTAAACCTTTCAGATCTATGACAGTAAACAATAATAACCTTGCAAAATAACTTGTATCTAATTGCATGTATCATTCATCCTTTTAACTTGTGAAAGTAAACAACATGAAATCAACAATATATCAATCACATAACACAAGCATTTTGGTAACGCAGAAACCCTTGTAAGAAGGTACAAACTGCGGTGGGGATGACACCCACAAATTCTTCACTACTGCAGATAGAAAAGGTTTGTATGTTAGGGCTACAAGTTTTGATCACTTCTGGTGATCTTACCCTATTAGGAGTAACATATTAGATCAGCTAGATCTACCTAGTTATAGGATTTTAACAACACTAATGAAATGTGCACTCAGTTAAGAGATTTACATAAGTCAAGTCTACTCTGTTAAAGATATTTAGCCAAAAACTCTATTACAATTGTTAGAAAGAAATAGGAAATTATCTACTAATTGACAACTTAATTGTCTGATACAGATCAACAAGTACTGAATATATTTCACCTTTATTGTGATGAATCTCTACTCCAAACTGCTCGATTAGCCTATTCTGATTCTGCTTAATCTGATCTCCTCTGTATACTATTCTGCTCTGTCAATTGATAGTCTTGAAGTTAGACAAGTGCCTCAAGTGCTCCTTTTTCATACATTAGTTCACATCACAAATGATGCAAACATACATTTATATATCATACTTTATGTCGCTTTAACAAAATTAGGTTACAAATCTTAGACAAAAACCTAAGATCTACGATGTACAAAAATGACCTAGATCAAACTATTACATAAGATATACATTGCATTTAATGAATATCATGACAATAAATATTCCTCGATCTTGGTAAAACATTTTTTGATCCATTGTAACCGTTTGCATAGAAGAATGTGTCATTCCTGATTACTATGTCATTTCCTATGATCATCGGTAAACACTGTATAAACTACTTAGTATATACTGGCGCTCAGTGTTTACTGTCATTCGGTGTCAGTGTCTGTTGATTCTTGATAAGTCATCTGATGCTCAGTGTACAAGCTTAACCGACTGGTCTATTTTGCTTCTAGTTACCGACTAGCTCAATTTAAGTAACCGACCGATATCTTTGATAACCTTTGATACTAATGACAACCTTTAATGCTTAATAGAGATAACATGGCTATCCTACCTTTTGTATGCATAAGCTTGGCATAATGTCTAGAACTTGATTCTACATCCAAGCTTAAGGATTCACTAGTAGACTTGAGTTCTTGTTGTAGTTTATCAACTAGCCCTTGGTTACCCTCAATGAATTGTTCTACATTGCATAGTTTGGTAAGCAGAGTTTGTGCATTCACAGTGACTTCTTCTATCTCTATTACCAAAGTAGAAAGTGCTACCTATTTCACTGTGAACTCGGCAGATACTTTTTCCATCATCTTGGTCTCAAACTTTCTTTCTGACCATTGTAACAACTTACCACTGGCTCCACTTTCTTCATTAGTTACTTTTTTAACAATATGGACAAGTTGTTCCAGTATGGGAGCAGAACTATTTACATCAGACAACTCAAAAGCATCATTAAATATTTATTTTATTTCATACAAGACCTTCTTTTGATGACGTTCGCTCCTTAGTTATTCTTGTCTGATTTTCCTCTTCAACAAATCTTGCAGAATTTGCATATGCTCATAGGATAAGTTATCAGTATCCCATTTCGGAATAACAATAACTTCAGTAATAGTTACCTCTGGTGAAAAGACTTTCATTTTCTTCTTAATTTCCTTATTTGGTGTGCTCCCACTCGGCATCTATACAAGAGCTTGTATTGCCTCTTGTTCCTTAAGGCTCTTGTACCTCAATAGCTTTATCTTTTTCTTCTATTCCCTTATCCTTCACATGAGGACTAGTAGCCTTTACTTCAAAACTACTCTCCTTGATCTCATTTCAACTCCTCGACAGATGTGGGTGGATTTGCTGGTGCCGACCAATCCTGTTCCTTGGTAGTGCTTGTACCGGCTAACATGTCAACTGTAACAACTTTAGGTTTGGCGGGGGTAGAGTTAACAATTGATGTCTCATCAATTGTTGGATAATCTTTGACTTGTAAAAGTATAGTATTTTTGCCAGGCAAAGATGTATCTTTTGCTTCCTCAGCCTGTATATCCTCCTCGATCAATACCTGAGTCTTTATTTGGGTATCCTCTGTTATATCAACAATTTTTACTTCTGATACCTTCTGAATTTCCTCCACCTTAGGAGCTTCAGTCTCCAGAAAGGGTATTTCCATTGAATTATGTCCTGTGTCAGGCTCAGCATCCTTAGATGTACTAGCACCTTTATCTACATCCTTGTCAATTGACAATCCAAACACTATCTTCTAGATCTTTACACTTTCTTGCACAACATCCTCAACCTTGTGTTGAAGGATTAAATAAGCTCTAAGCTTAGGATCAAACTTTTCTCTATATTGTTCCATAATTTGTCTAATGTTTGTAGGGGTTAAATTTGATTCAACTTGTGCTAGGGTGCTTTCCCTTATTTGTTTCTCTATATTAAGAGCATATTCCCATTTATGTGCTACCCTATTGCTCAACTCCTTAGGAATTCAGTTCTCCAACTGAATAGGTAACATCTTGAAAGTGCAAAGCATTTCAAGAATAGCATCTTCAACCTTTTCTTTGTCTCCTATACTCATGCTTCCAAATTTTAATCCCTTCAATTCTTCTACTCTTGTAGTGCTTGTGATTTTGTGGCATGTTTCATCCACAGTAGGTTTTACATTCTGCAATTCAACTTTCTTCTTCACCTCTTCATCACTTTCAGTTTCCTCATCATCTTCCTTTTTCCAAAATAAGATTCCTCCTAGGCCTTTTGTTAGCCTTTCTCAGCACTACCTTAGGTTGAACAAATTTTTGTTTACCTGATGCAAGGGATTTCTTTGGTGTCTCGGCAGCTGCTCTCTTTTTTCTAGGCCTAAGCACAGGTGTCAAAGACACTTTAGGTTTCAGTATCCTTCTTTTGGTTGGGGGCTCAGCAAGTATAGGCTTCTTACCCTTCTTCTTTTCTACTTGAACTTCTTCTTCTTCTTCATTGTCACTAAAGTCACTTGGTTCATCCTCTCCTAGTCCTTGGGTTAATTCGAGTGGTGCATTTTTCTTAGCTTCTTCCACATATCTCTCCAGATTCTTTACTATTTTCTTCCTCTTTCTTTCTACAGTTGCAGCCATCAAACCCATAGTGATTTTAGATTTGGCTTCATTGTATGTTCCAAAATAGGGTGCCTTACTATCAATTTCTTTAGCTAAGAGGGTTGTAATAGCAGCACTCACTAGTAAATTTTACCTCAAATTTCGACCAGAATTGGTCGAATTTTCGACAATAATTGGTCGAATCCACGACCAAAACTTTTGTCGTTCTTTTTTCGTCGAATGTTCTACGTATTTCTTATTTGTCAAAATTTTGACCATAATAGTGGTCGAAATTTTGACTGTAGCTCTTAATTGAAACTAGAAGAATCACCGTCATTTTTTTGTCTAATGGTTGAAATTGAGACCATGCATTGGTAGAAATTGAGACCATGCAATGGTCGAAATTGAGACCATGCATTGGTCAAAATTGAGACCATGCATTGGTAGAAATTGAGACCATGCAATGGTCTCAATTTCGACCATACTATTGGTCGAATGTATGGCTTTGTCGTCAATTGTTTTGGTCCAATGGTCAAAATTTTGACCATAGCATTGGTCGAAATTGAGACCAATGCTAAAAAAAAAATTTAAAAAAAATCTCTATTAAAAAGTGGTATTGGTTTCTTATTTACAATAATTATTAATTAATTATCATACCATATATAAATAGAATTATCAGTTACAATTAGAATTATCATACCATATATAAATACTAAATGTGATCAGTCTTTGATGTGATTAGATAAATCTATGGATTGGACGGGTGCAAAGATATTGTTGACAGATTGATTAACTAGTTCGAACTATGTCATATTGCAGTGTTTACAAAGGATTTTATCATGCCTATTGTATCTCAATGTTTTGAATATGTTTCAAATAGATCTTAATACTGTCTGTAGCAATCTGAAGATGACATGGAGTTTTCATTGGAATCTCCTGGGATCTAAGAATAGTGTTATGTTGTTATGAAGGACTTAATAATAAGTTCGAACTACTGACGTTGCAAAGCTGAACACTCATCGATCTAATGTATTTTCAAGTAATAGTAGAAACTGATGTTCTCCGTGAAATGAATGTATAAATCGATTCCTTAAGTCTCCATGATCCTAACAGTGAAAATGGTGTACGATTTGATGTTGAAATGTGCCAGGCTAGGAATCCATGTGCACCAATCATAGAGTGATCGCATGATCACATGGAATAAAATAATGCCATGCGATCATGCGACATTCGAGTTCAGGCAGGTGAATGCACTCTACTGGGACCCACATATGCTAACAGCGCGGATGCAATAATGAAAAGTTATAAGTCCGAGCCCGACGAGGATAGTATTAAATATTATTTCATGCGCCAATGATAAAGCGGTCGCATGATCGCGTGAATAAAATAACACTCTTGCGATCATGCGACAATGGAGGACCAGGTGGGACCTGAGTCAATGAACTTACCTATGGTGGAATAAAGGAACGCATCCAACGGTCCTCGCAAAATCGCGACCCCTGCCAAATGCTTTTGTGAACTTGCGAGATTCATCCACGTGTCAAGTGGGGCCAAGAAAAGTTTGTTCGCCCGATAAGAAGCTGTCAGGTGGGACCCGAGACTTAAGGAAAATAAAGAGATTAAAAGATAACATAATCCAATGGAACATCAAAGGTGACTAAGAACACTGGATTATTGACACAGTGTTATGATCGACCTGTCGACTGAGGTCATGGGTAGGAAAAGAAAGAAGAATATAATGCTAAAGATGATGTATGCTTGGCAATGCAGGATTATGCTATGTGTTCATGTGGGCCCGTTTTATTAAAAAGAAATATTATATCGTGCACCAATCATAGAGTGGTCGCATGATCGCATGGAATAAAATAATGCCATGCGATCATGCGACAATGGAGTTCGAGCAGGTGAATGCGCTCTACTGGGACCCACGTATGCTAACAGCGCAAATGCGATAATGAAAAGTTATAAGTCTGAGCCCGACGAGGATAGTATTAAATATTATTTCATGCGCCAATGATAAAGCAGTCGCATGATCGCGTGAATAAAATAACACTCTTGCGATCATGCGACAATGGAGGTTAGGAGGGACCCGAGTCAACGGACTTACCTATGGTGGAATAAAGGAACGCATCCGACGGTCCTTGCAAAATCACGACCCCTGCCAAATGCTTTTGTGAACTTGCGAGATTCGTCCATGTGTTAGGTGGGGCCAAGAAAATTTTGTCCGCCTGATAAGAAGCTGTCAGGTGGGACCCGAGACTTAAGGAAAATAAAGAAATTAAAAAGTTAATGTAATCCAACGGAGTTTTTATTCTCGCTTAATCCCTTACTTCTTTTATGCACCGGACATGCGTCGAGATCCTGCATTGCCTCTGTGACTTTTCCGCACCATCATGAAAAAATGGGGATTATTGATTCACATCGGCCGATAAGTCTTTGGGACCCACCACCACGCATTTGCATCCCGCTTTGCCGCTAAGCATCTTTGGTGACTTACGTTGTCGCATGATCGCATAGCAATATTTTAATCCATGCAATCATGTGACCGCTTTATCATTGGCACATCTGCGCTATCAGAGTACGTGGGTCCCACTACCACGTGGAAGTTCTTGCTATGTCATAACTCAGGTCCTGCTGAGAAACAGGGCCCACTAATCTACCCTTTTTTTTACTTTTCGCATGATCGCATAACTCATATTTGGTTTATGCGATCATGCGACAGCCACAATTTTCTTCCTTCAAACCATATTAACTTCTAACTTTCAAACATCTAAACATTTTGAAAGCTATTATATGATTGTTTCAATTCATTTCAACCAAAGAAAACCCTGGGCATTAGCTAGTTGTATTTCAATAAGATATTTTATTGAAACACTTATCATCCTATTGGAATAAGATATTTTATTGAAACCTTGTATCTTATATTGCATCAGGGTACAATTTGATTTTGCCCTTATAGGCCTCCTTTTCCAGACATATGTGAATGAGGCCTAAATGTATGCTTTGACACCAAACTTAAGGGTTTACATCTTCTAAAAATACTCCCATCATTGGTGAAATGTGAGTCATGGAAGTATCATTCAGAAAGTCATGGAAGTATATCAACCAGAAGCAGTTGTCTTACAATGTGGAGTAGATTCACTTTCAGGCGATAGGTTGGGATGCTTTAATTTATCAATTAGAGGACACACAGATTGTGTTCAGTTTCTTTGATCATTCAATGTTCCATTAATGCTTGTTGGAGGTGGGGGTTACACAATTCGCAATGTTGCCCATTGTTGGTGTTATGAGGTATATATTCTTTCTGTACTGTTAGGGATACTTACATGGTTCTGAACATCTATTCTTCTTTATGAATTTTGTACCTTCTAAATGGATGTTTCAACTTGCTTGATATAGACTGCGGTTGCTGTGGGTATTGAGCCCCTAGACAAATTGCCTTATAATGAATATTATGAATATTTTGGGCTAGACTATACTCTCCATGTTGCTCCAAGCAATATGGAGAACCAGAACTCTACTAAGGAATTGGCAAAAATTAACAGTGATCATTACCTTATTGAACTTGGAGAAGTACACCATACCTAAAAACTGCCTCCTTATGCTATCCTTATGCACTGTCCTTAACCCAATGTAGGAACCCTGTCTATAGTCCTTTATCTGTCACCAAGTCCTTCTAGCACCTATCAATATACTAGATTTCCATACCCAAAAAGTTGATGTCATAGCTTCACAACTTTCGACTGTCACTATCTACTTAAAGGAATTTGATCGCAGTTTGATCTAATTCATTAACTCCTCCATCACATTGAGTTGGAAAATTATAAATAGTTGAATTAAAATGTAAAACAAATCTCAATTATCCCATGTTTGTCACATCTTACCCCATCAATCCCTCTAGTGTCAAAGGATAGTCCTGATACAAATCTCTCATCTGAAATTGACCAGGTAGATAGGATCTTGATCTCACAACATTCAATGATGAGGTCGAGAGAATAAGTTGGTCTTCTAAGAATTTTCAGTTTCTGATTTAAGTGATAAGTCCAATATAATGGACAATCTGAAAATGCACAGAATTCTGATATAATGGGAATTGTTCCTTTAGAGTTTGGATATGGAAATTTTATGAAGATATGAACAATCTGATCTGTTATGATAAAGAGAGTTCCGATAAATTTTGGATGAATTACCATTTTGCTAGTTTTTTATGAGATTCGCCTAAGCAATCTATTCAAGATTGAAATGCCTAGAATTAATTTGAATGACCTTTAGCATAAAGATATGTGAATAAGCAAAAAAATGACAAATCTATTCATTTGTAATTCAGAGGGAAAAAATATACATATACATTTTCAACACTTGTAGCACAATAATAACTCACTTCATTTAATTTATATGCTGGATAGATCTAGTAAGACTTACCATTTTTTAAAATTGGTCATTGTCAATAGCTACAATTTTTTAAGACATGCTAGTCTTTGCACAGTTGATAAGAGAATCTTTTGCCAAGCTTATCAACCTGTTATGAAACATTCAAGTCCTCAAAGTTGGCCCCATTCTTGTACTAAGCATTAAACATCGAAGCAAAAAAGAATCCCATCAAAATAATCTAGATGATAGACCAAATTTAGAAGTCTTTAACATTATTCCTACACAAAAAAGGCCACCTCCAATAATCAAGTCAATACAAATATGAGAAGCTGAAAATGTGACTCCCCAGTGAAAAATCTGAATATGATGTCAACTGCTAAACCTAAACACACAACATATGAGAATGTACATCAAGCAAGCATTAATTCTACAAGCATCCTTAACACTATCAATGCATAACTCACCTTGACAGCCAATTTATCATCAATGTATTTGCAGGCTTCCCTCATTGCAAGCTGTTCAAAAAAAAAAACCACAATATGATTTGCAATGGACACTCAAGTCATAAAACAATCATCTAAATAATAGCAAAACAGCTGATTCTACTGCTCACAAACTATGCTTATTTAATCCCTATTTTGAAATCCATAAATACAATTATGTATGCATGCATTTCTTTTTAGTAAGATAAAAAGCTTAAATTACCCTATATCCACTGATGATAGAAGTTGGATGGATTTTATTCCGAACCAGGTCATTTGCCCGCTGTAAGTACAAAAATCAAATGGGCACATGCAGCACACTATAAGAAAGATGCCTTTATGAAATTTGAAATAAGAACCTAAGAAGCGAAGTAAAGATTTAAAGGTCTTACAAAAATGTACAAGGTAACACAAAAAACAATCTCCCTAAAACAAGATATAATCTATATAACATACCTTCAGCAACTCTATAGCAATAATAACAACTGACGTTGTGCCATCCCCAACTTCTCAATCCTGCAATTCTGCAAGTTCCACAAAAACCTATAGATAGATGAAAACACCAACCTCATTAACAATATATTTTGAGTGCATTGAAAAAATTTATGGAATGAAATTGATAAACATAATAAGTTTTTGAAGTACTAGTCAAATAATGAATATTTTTACATCCATTACCACTGATAATGTGTAATAGCATAAGATATTAAGAACAAAAAATAGACAATAAGAAACACCAAGAGAACAAATGACCCAACCTTTGCAGTTGGATGCTCCACCTCCAGCATCTTCAAAATTGTTGCTCCGTCATTGGTGATTGTAACATCTCCAATATCATCAACCGACATCTATCATATGTCAGCCATGTTAAAGCATAAATCCAACATTGTGGTCAAACATGTCCCTTGTCATCATTAGAATAGCTCCATTGCTTAGCACAATCAATACAAACTTTTCAATGAGATTAGTAAGCTGCATCAAATAGAGAGTTTGGACTGTCATAATACTCTACTGTACATCCAATTGAAATGCAACAACAGAGAATATGACAGTTCTTGAGCACCATTTTCTCAACCATTTTAATATCGAAAACATCATATGAAATATCTTTATCATTTAAATTTTAATGGTATTTTTTAACTTTTAATCAGAATTATGTGTAATAGAAGGACCCCTATTCAAAGTTATGTCAATACCAACTAAGTGCTAGTAATTTTGAAAGCTGGCATATAAAATATCCTTGCATAATAATGTTGACGAGCCTATAGAGTTTTTGCATGCTTTCATCTTGGTGCAGGGGCACCAAGTGGACATCATCTAAGAAATTATATCTTCAAGGATATAATTAGATGGTTGGGAATAGGTGGTCAGTTTATTGTTCTAATAAGCCAGTAGGGAAAAAAATTGGTAGACGAATCCTTCAACAAAGTAGATGTTTAGAATATAGAAAATAAGTGGTTGTTTTTCATTTTAATAAGCCATAATACCAGCTTTAAGCCTAGAGTTGAATGTCTACCTTCATATAAATTTTGAGTTTAAGGACTTAAACCAAGAGCCACAAGACAATCCTACATAAAGCATTTTCCTTAAATTTTATTATACACTAATTATAGAATTAACCTCAGATTAGAAAAAACCTATAATTGTCAGGGTTTGCAGCAAGTAGAGATTGATATGTTGCCTCAGCTTCCTCAAAACGCCCAAGCTTTAGCAATAATGAAGCGCACTGTTCCTTGAGAGCTAGCTTATCAACCTACATTGCATTTCATAGCATATACATTTCAACCCACTAATACTGATGCACCACCACATGATAATAATGCTAATCGATTTAGGGTATAACAAAATTACTGATTACTAATACTCAAACAAATTTATCTTGCCGTGACTGTCTACTTAACAAGTTACCATTCGACATTCTAAGACCGTTTATCTATTTAATGTGATATATTATTTTTCAAAACAATTTATTCAAATTGGTATTTAGAAATTTGTGTGATCTATAAATTTACAAGAATTTTTTAAAAACAATTTAAATATAATCCGATACTTGAAAATTTGTGCAATCCAGTCTCCAATTTATAAGGTTTATTTGTAAACAGTTTATTTTAATTGGTAGATAGAAATTTTGGGTGAATCTTTTTCTATATTTAAGATTTGTTTGAAAGCTGTTTATGGAAAGAAATGCCAAAGAAATGCTAGCATGGGCAGCAATTCTAAAACTAGCAATCACACCTTAGTTATGAAAGATCCTGAGATTAAGGAAGCTACTGGTACTCAGATGCTAAAAGTACTCAAGAATTATTACTGCAAGATCCCTAATCCCACAAGCTCTTGGTTATCTTAAACTAATAATAGGACACAAGCAGGTAGGGATCAAACATATGGCAATACATGGACCTCATCCCACCTCCATGTCTATCACAAAGTATCCAGGAGTTAAGGGTCGAGACTCCAAGAGTAATCATATTTATTATTAAGAATCCAAGCCCTCTTCTATGGTATAATCATATTAGAGTTTTGTTTACTGTTTAACTTAACATCCTTTCTGCAATAGATGTGACTAAGTGATAAGACAAAGCAATTACAAGAAAAGACTTTGATTCAAATCCTAGTTAAGAATCATTGGCCCAAAACCTAATAAAGTAGGCCATAGACGTGTATTATTTAGTCAGGGAATGGTCCCCTCTACTGTATCCCCATTTGGCTTGGGCCTCATAGTGTCCAAGATTTACAGGTCAAGAAAAAATTTACACCAGCACACCAAAATGAAGGAGCAGAAAAGAATAAAGATTGAGATATTGAAGGACAAACTAAAGTATACCAGTTAAAGGAATGTGAGTTTCCAAGGGTGGTTGCAAACACCAAATTGACCTCTATGGCACACTCTCCAAGCCAAAAGAAGTGAGTTCATTTGAAAGGGGGCTTCTTGTCTAGTTCTCCATCTCTAATTAAGAGCACTTACCATTTGTAGTTGTTATTTTCTTCCTGCTTTTGAAAAGGTAGTGGCAGATAAAGATTCGTGATGACAAGGCAAAAATATGTCATGCCACTCAAATAAAAGAAAAACCATGTACAAAGACACAAATATGGAATAATAATAAATGCAGAAAGTGTCAAAAAATGCATATAACTGCATTTAATCTGGCATTACACAGAGATGCATCCCCACCTCTAAAAGCCCCGTCTCCATCCATTTCAAGCAAAAAGTGCCAATGACATAAATGGTTCTTTGGATATTGGTAACCTAAACGAGGCATCATCTGATAGATTGTTGTATTTTTAAGTTTTAGATTTTCAATTACTTGAACTTTAATTTTGAACTTTGAACAACAAATGCTTTCATACTTAATACTGTTGTCATGAATATTGTGGTTAATTTTATTGATGTTTATGCAGCTATTTTACTACTATTATACTGTTTCATTGAAGTTTACACTATTGTCACGATTTACTTACATAATGACTCTCTCTCTCTCTCTCTCTCTCTCTATTCGACAATCAATTTTTTAGGAGCATTGCCTTAGCATATGTGATTTACTTGACTATAGCGTTTGATGTGATTTTCTCTGTCTAAGCTAAGAACTAACAACAACATTCAAGAAGAAATAAATATAGGAGAACAAGAAATATTTTAAGTAACAAATTGCAAAATATCTCCACAAAAATTGAACCTTATCAATAAAGCGCTCATGTTCTTCAGCTTGTTTGGCAATCTTCTTCGCCTGTTTTGACAATATTGATTTGGTGTTGAATAAAACTTGTAGCATGTAAAATAATCCTACTGTTAGTGCTTACATTTGCTAGATGGTTTAGAAATATCTTAGATCTAGTAGATACTCTACTAAATTTGATGAATCTATTCAACATAGGACAATGTTTAAACCCTAATATCAAAAACCCTGCCAAATTTTAACATACTATTGCAACAAAAGTTAGTAAGACAAATTCAATAACTATTAGAGCCTCTAAGTCACATTCCTTGAGGTCATATCAAGATGAAGAAATATTCACTATATACTTTAGCAAAATCCTAACTATAATAGCCATGACATTCAAATCCAAACTAGAAACCCCCATACATTTGGCCAGTCTATTGCAATATAAAATTGGTAAAAATATACAATTGAAGAAGGAAGCATCAAATGATGCCACACAAATCTATAGGAATCTTTATTTAAAGATGACGAAGGAAAGAGCAGTTGAGTTGGCAAAAGGCCATTTTGCTTTTGTGTTGATTAGAATATCATTATGCTTGGGTGTGGCAAGCTCTTCTCCACCTACAAACAGATTGTATTATTTGTAGATTTTTGAAACTCTCTTTTGTCAGCATTGCGTGCAAGGTTTGATTTGGTTTTTGTTGAGAGGATTAGATAGATTTTAGGTTATTTGATGTTTGAAAATAGAAGGAGGGGCGGGGAATAAGTCCTCTTACACTGATGCAATATTAGATTATAGCTCAAATTCATCTTCAAAATTAGCAGCGTGTTGGTTAACAGTTTGTCCTCCCATTAGATTTATAATCTCTGACTCTCTAAACACCCAAGGTGAGAGAACAAAAGGATGTCACCAACAAATGGGTTAGTGTAAGTCATCTATCACTGCCCTCTGAATTGACAGGTACAGCTCCCTGATTGTGTTTGATATGCAATGAATGTGTCTTTTTATTGATCATCAGATTATTCCTTATGAGTTTTAACCAAATTGTTTGTAGGCACAAACAATTCAGGCAAGGATAAGAGTGGATAACCTATAATCCCCAATGGAATGTTGATCACGGATTATCTTGAAGTCTATCTTCTAACCTAAATCTATCTACTCTAAGAATGCATATTCTACTAAGGAGAATAGGAGCAGAATCATACATGGACAGTAAATGGAATTACCTATGCTGTAATTACTAACATGAAATGGAATTCAAGCAGGAATTACAATTCCACATACAACTGCACTTTCTATTCAGATGCATCTAGATAACTGAATGAATAGGAGAAGAATCATACATGAAAGGTAAATTGAATTACTTTCACTGCAATCACCAACATGAAATGGAATCCAATAAGTAATTACAGCTTCGCATATAACCGTTCTATCTATTCAAATGCAAAATGAATGACTACTGGCACAACAAACATGAAAAATAACTAAGTAAATGGAATCACTCTTGCTACAATTGCAAGTTTGCCAACCCTTTCGTTGAGTTTCCTTTCAAAATTTATAGATTTTACAATACATAAAGTTCCCCAAAATTCATGACCTTCCCAATTCCTTGAATACAAAGAGACAAGGCACAAAGAAAGAATATTTTTGATAACAGAATTTGAAAAGCCAATCACCGATATAGGAATTAGAAAAGATATCAGAACTGTGACACTTCAATTCGAATCCTTCATCTTCTTTCAACAACACCTGTCAAGCCAAAGTCCATTGGGCTTCTCAGAGTCAAGTTATATTTCAAACAACAGTCCATCTGATATACCACTGCATCCAACCTTTTTCAAATAGTTCAGAAATACTTAGCATGACCTTATTTGACATAAGGGCTTTATCATCACTACCACCTATGGCAACCCTTGTCACATCTACTGGACCGCAAGCTACAACATACATCATCTTTAGCATTATATTCTTCTTCTTTTTCCTATCCATGACATCAGTCGACAGGTCGATTGTGTCAATAATCTGCTGTTCTTACTCACCTTTGATGTTCCATTGGATTATGTTATCTTTTAATCTCTTCATTTTGGGTAGGTTGTAGATCCTAACCTGGAAAAGACTTGGTGCTCCTATTGATGATCTTTTTTCAACAGATGGAATGATGTTTGGGAGTCATAAGTTTCAGATATTCAAAAGAACCAGAGAAGATTCTTCATATGGATGATACATTGACAGGGCCAACATTGAAATGTTCAAATTTTACTCCATAGGACAGTGTTAAGAGGATCTCAAGATATTGTCCTAAAAGATTGAAGAATGGGAAATTAAAGTTATGGATGTCATCTCAGTTGCATCTCACATGATAGTATTATCCACAGGCCCAAGATATAAAGGGTGTTTACTTGGGAAGAACACATTGTTGATCCTAACATCAAACATGTGTCAACATATTCAACTCTCAGAAGCATAACTTGGACAGTCATGAAGTGGATTATATTTAAGATCATTTGAAGTCTTTGAGCAAGGTTCAATCTGGTTATAATGAAAAGGGAACTCAATCCTCTCTTTTGATCAGTCTCTGATGTAGTTGGATGGATCCATTGATTATAACCATTGAAATTCATTATTTACAGTTTGATTGACCAGTTCGGTCAATTGGATGAATCCACTGATTACAGCAATCAAAGAAAATGGCAATGAGTCTATGTTGAATTATAATGGAATTGAGGGACAATGTGTGTAGTCATGAACGACTCGGTGACAAATTATAATTTCCTAAAGATGTGATTGATTTCCATCACAGTGATAAACATATGGATGATTATTGCAATCGGATGTGGTGTTGTAGAGCAAAGTGCACATCTATCCAATGCATTTTCCACAGTTGATAAAGTTGGTGCTTTCCATGTTATGAATGATAGAGCGATCACATGATCGCAAGAGATTAAAAAACACCATGAGATCATGCGACAATAGAAGCCCATGCAAATAAGGAAAGTCAACGGAAAGACAGGAAAGGTTAAATAAAAAATATGTTGAGACCCACGTGCACCAATCATAGAGCGGTCGCATGATCGCATGGAATAAAATAATGCCATGCGATCATGTGACAATGGAGTTCAGGTAGGTGAATGTGCTCTACTGGGACCCACGTATGCTAACAACGTAGATGCGATAATGAAAAGTTATAAGTCCGAGCCCGATGAGGATAGTATTAAATATTATTTCATGTGCCAATGATAAAGCAGTCGCATGATTGCGTTAATAAAATAACACTCTTACGATCATGCGACAATGGAGGACCAGGTGGGACCTGAGTCAACGGATAGTAAACCTATAGAATCATCTCTATGTGTCCTAAACAATTCCCATAAACTTGAGGTTAGCCAATTATTTCATTGATGCCTCTAAGGAAAATATATTTTGGTTATGCCCAAACCCTCAGATCTGTAGATCGCATAAATTGTATATGTGGTATAAAAATAATGATCTTTCTTTGTTTTCACAGATTTCAAAATCAACAATATTACCATTAGCAATGACAGAAATAAAAGCAACAAATGTATTGTTATCAGCATAGTTTCTAGGGCAGTAATAACGTTAGGTTTCATGGTATGCTTGTCATTCATCATTATTCAAAAAAGAAAGAGAACAAAGAGCAGATCTTCCAAAACCAATGATGATACGGGTAATGAGAAATGTTTCTTTCTGGTCATACGATGTCTATTTATGCCACATTTCATACTCCGGTGTAATCTGTGAAAATGTCGACAAGTGGACTAACACAAGTTTATCTAAATGTTGTCTACGTATAAACCCATTCCATACTGATGTTTTTGTGATGCAGGAGTATCCAATGTAGGTAGCAGAAATGTCATAGTTGAGAAACATTCAACATTCCAAAACATCTTTTAGACTTCTAAGTAGCAAGTCAACTAAGTTTTAGAAACTAGAGACAACTAAATGGAATAGCATGATGGGTAGAGGAAATCTAGCATAACAAGATGAAGAGGCACAAGAAAAGATGAGTTTGAAATTTAAAAGAAACCAAAAATAAAGCACATTGTAGCAAAGAAATGGAATCTGAAAAGCAAGAAGACAAATGAGAAGAGGCAGAGGCATTCAAAAGAAGGCTTATTGAGATCTCTTATAACATACCTGGTACTGCCCACGCTAAAGTGAAGTCACTTGCCCACCTCCGCTTGCTTATAGAAGGTCGCCTACGCTAAAATTTCATAGAAATGAATGGAAGAGCTACGGAAAATATGATAAGGGCTTTCTTCATCAAACCCTACCTCCACTTAGAGAAGGTCTCACTTGCCCGTGCTAAAGTGTTAATGCACTTTCCCGCGCTAAAGTGAAGCTCATTTTGATGCAGGTGCATCATAAAAAGTTTGATAATTACGGGAATATAAATTGTTATATGTTAATGTAATATGGCTTAGTAAGCCATTTTATGTTTTATTGATGTAATGGAGTCCAAATAGTCTAAATGTCATAGAATAATAATAAAATGTATTAAATATAATAGTTAATATGTTTAGAGTTCATTAAAATCAGTCTTGAATAACAGAAAAAGGGCCGAGTGGTGTGTTTATGTAAAACCCCTACAATATCACTGAAACAGAGATCGTGAAACCCCTGTAAATCTGTAATGTTCGATAGACTGGTATGGCTTAAATCACTGAAATAGAGCTTGTGAAACCCTTGTAAATCTGCAATGTTCGATAGACTACAGGTATGGCTTAAATCACTAAAACCTTTGTAAATCTACAATGTTCGATAGACTGGTATGGATAAAAAACCCAAACATTGAAGATTTTTGCCCAATACTGGTTGTCGCAATGAGCTCCCACGTTTAACATGAAATAGTAAAATGAAGTGTTTTTGCCTCCCGTATTTTTTAACTTAATGCTATGGTGTTGGTCTCAATTTTGACCAATACCGTGTTAGTCGAAATTGAGACCAACACGGGCATATATTTCAAAAAAACAAAAAATTTCATTCTCTCATGCGACCAAGTAAACATTTTTTTTTTATGGTTGAAATTTAAGGTCAAAATTTAGGGTAAAATGTACTAGTGAGTGGTCTCATCTATGTTTACCTCATAGGGTAATGGCATTAGCCATGAAACCCTAGGAAAGACTGCTTGTGCATAAGTAAAGTCTGTGTCGACTAGAAAACATGTATCCTTGCTATACTTCTCAACTAATGACACAAGAATTCTACTCCTCTTCCTCATTTTCTTCTTGAATTCAACAAAATAGTTATCCATTACACCATTAAAACTATCTCCTATCTGACTTATGTACTCATTGATTTGAACAAAAATGGGTTTCTTCTTATCCCATATCGCATCTGCAATAGTAGGAAAACACTTATGTACATAAAAGAATAGACAGACTATCAAAGAACCAAACTTACACATGGAATTCTTTGCAGTCCAAATTGAGTTCAGGTTCTTGGCAAGTTGTGTCAGCTGGAGCTCATAAAGATCATAAGTGTGCCCTTTCCTGATGATTTTCCATGCCTGGTCCACTGCCATATAGGGGACGTTGTCCAACTGACTGGATTGGTAGAATTTGTGCAAGAGAACCCTAACTACAAAGTCAATTTTTGGATTAGTGATAGTGGAAATCGTTATTCCACACTTGTTCCATACTGCATGTGTGTTTCCCCAAATTTCTTCTTTACCTGAACACTTCATTGTCCTTTTTCCTTGAATTGTAGGGTATCCAGTTACTCGGTGGATCATTTCCTTCTTTATTTTCACAGGTCCATCTTCCAGCCACAATTTCATATCATGCACTTGACTCAACACTATTTTTATCCATTCAACCTTAAAATTTTGCGGGAAATCTAGGGCATGCACTAACCCTTGTCCGACAACTGTTTTATACTCCAGCTTCAACACTCAATTATCACATAATTTGTCATATGCCTCCCTGATCTCGTAATCTCCGATTTCTCTGATCTTGCACATGTAACAAGACCTAATGTCATTCATTATCAACACATTCTCTGAAATTGAGGATAGGGCACCGATAAGATCTCCTTTAATTATGGTTTCCATAATTGCCCTAAATTTCTATGGCTTGCAAACTTCATTTCTTAACAATTGTGCATTGAAAACTTCCATCCCTTATTTCTTCATTGTAGCAGATGATGATGATTCCATTTTAATTTGAAATTTATGAAAAGAAATGTTTTCTCGGTAATGTACCTTTTCTTGTAAGTGTCATGTAGATGATTTTTGTCGATGGCACACTGAAAAGATTTGGAATCATTTTTGACAAACTAGTTGCTTGCACTCTGAATCGCTCAAAGAAATCTCAATTCACTTGGTGAAATGAAATGAGCGGCAACTTTTCACTTTATAGATTCTAAAAATTTGAATTAGGGCCTCATAAATGCTCCATACAAAATTCTAAGTGGAATACAGTTGTCTCGGCAAACTCATGTTAACCTCGGCTAACACAAGCTCGGTTAATATAACTGTTAAGACACAGCTCGGTGTACATCCCATCTTGGCTACCACAAATGCTCGACATACATTGACAACTTGGTCAAGACACTAACGCTCGGCATAAAAAATGAAATACTCTATTTTTCTCAGACATGTCCAAATGCATCTTTAACAAATGCAGATATGGACTTTTTCTCAACTAATGTTAGGAACTAATGTAGGATAAAGCATTATAGGATTCAGTTCCAAACATACCTTCTTTGCTTAGTTAGAAGAAGTGTGATCACCTGATCCATCGGATTGGGTGACCACAAAAGTGCTAGCTTCACTTGTGTTTTCTTCTTCCTTCTTCTTCCATGTCTTGTTCATCTAATTTCTCAATGTCTCACAGATATCTTCATTCTAATTTTTATCATTTCTCGGCATAGGTGATCTACAGTCTCTCTTAAGATGACCTATATTGTAACATTTGTAACACATCATATTCCATTCATCCAACTTTTAGATTGGCCTCTGAAGTGAGTCTTCATACAATTTGCTCCAATGTGTCCATATTTATTACAGTAATGACAACTGTACCAAGTGTTATAATCCCAATTGTATGAGTTATTCTTCACAGGTGACTTGGTCTGCTCATTTGATGACCATTTAGGTTTGGATCTACATTCAAATGCTCTATGCCCATACTTATGACAGTTAAAACAGCGTCCTTGAAATTTTGGTGAGGTAGGTGGATTACTGACCTTAGACCTACATTCATGTGCCTGATGTCCATGTTTCTTATAGTTAAAGCAATGCCCATTAAACTTAGGTTTAAGATTAGACTTACCATTTTTTCTCTTGCATATGTTGGTTGTATGCCCTGGCTTTCCACAGTGATGGCATGTGGGCTTGTTGTTCTTTGGTTTTGCATTCTTTTGTTCTACATTCTTTGATGATTCTCCTTCTTTAGTAGATGATGAATGTTCATTTAGTCCAAGTCCAAATCTATCACCAGATCTTCTAGGTGACCTTAACAACTCTTCAAAATATTTTGCAGCTTCATTTGGTTTGTTCATCCTTACATTGATTTCCTTCTCAGATCTTAGTTCATTCCTTAATTGGTCATTTTTAGACGTTAGTTGGTTGATATCCATATCTTTTCTACCCAACTCTTGATTAGCCAGCAGCAGTTGATTTACCATGTCTAGTTGATTGTTAGTCAACCTTTGTATGTCATTTTTCCTTTCATCAAGTCTCATTGATATTTGTCTTTTATCTTCTTCAGCCATTGTCTTGTCATCTTCAACTTTCATTTTTTGTTCAACTACTTCACAGAATATGACAGATTGAATTTCTTGTTCTCTCTTAAGACTTCTGATGTCATCATTTAGTATGGTATTTTTCTCCAATAGCTCTTTTATGGCTTTGTCACTTTTTGCAGAGTTCCCATTGTCAAATAGTCCAGTGGTATCTTCTTCTTGATAATGTGAATCATTTTGTTGAATAGCAATTTCTCTTCTCTTGCTCAAGGATTTATTCAGTTCACCTCTGGCTGCTTCCAGTTATTGTAATGCCAGTTGCACAGCAATCTTCTGATTCTCTATGACCTTTCCCAGCTTATAGACTTTCATTTCAAGATCTTTTTCCTCAAGTGGTTAGACTTGCTAATGAGAAACCTTGAAGCTCTGATACCCATTGTTGGAAATATAGTTGGGAAAGTGATACTGAGAGATGGGGGGTGAATTAGATATCACCTACTAATCCATATTAACATTACTTAAAACTTTTGCATAGCATCAACAATACTTCATCAAAACAAAGTAACTAACATACTAAGCAGCATTCATGTAAGTACTCATAACACAGTAATTTTGGTTACCCAAAAACCCTTGAAAGGTAAAACTGGGGTGGGGATGACACCCACAAATCTTCACTACTGCAGTAATAAGTTTTCCTATTAGGGCTTATAAAATTTGATCAAAGTATGATCTACCCTTTGAGGGGTCTACCCTGTTAAGATCTCAAAGACTTATGCAGTCTACCTTGCTAAAGGATTTAAAACTTACAAAAAAGTAAGCACTCGATTAAGAGATTACAATAGGTCTGTTAGGACCATTTAGTTAAGAGATTTACCCTGATACACTGGTTAGAATGTCTCAGTACCTGATCCTACAGTTTGCACTGTATGTTGATAATAGATCTTCTCCTTACATTATTGTTTTGATCTCTTTTATCAAGTTTATCTCCATTCTGTCCTTTCACTGCTTAACTCGGTCATTGAACTCTGTCTGAATGCTTCACTGATCTGAATGTGCTTCACTGCTCATTGATTCATACCCTTTGCATCCTCTCATATGGTACTACATTTTAGGGTTTAGATCTTATACTTATATACACAATAAAACATCTTCATGATTCAAGATCTACGGTTCAGATTAACTCCTTTTTCCGCTTAAGCCTTACTAATTTTTGATTGGCTCTAAGTATTACATAGGGATCAATGATTACAAAATAGATGTGTAATCAACTCTGTAATTACCTCAACAAACAAAATACAAAACATGAATGTCGGCCAAAATGATTTACCTTGATCACTGTGCCATAATAAACTCATATGTCATTCCTGGCTAACTCAGCAAATGTTGTTCTTGATACTCAGCATTCACTGTACTCAGCATATGTTGATATCTATGTCACTCGGTAATCATTGCATACATAGCTCGATAAAACTTGACTCGGCTAATACAAAAATATAGTGACCATGATTTACTCAGGAGTACTACTACTCGGTAAGTATACATTATATAACTCGGCCTAAACATAATGACTCGGTTGCAGTGATGACCGACCATCATTGCCTAGATAAATGACTAAGTGTGAGTCACTAATAGTCCACAAAAATTTTAGAGATCTAAAGTAAGCTATTGAAAAGCCCTCATCTTCTGGATATAATTATTTGAAACTCTTTATGTCAATGCTCCTTAGCCATATTTCTTGGACTATGAGAAATCTCTTGCTCAATGCATCTGCCACCTTGTTTTCAAGTCCCTTCTTGTGATTAATAGTGAAGGTGTAGGCTTGGATATATTCCACCCACTTCATATTCTTGTGACTCGGTTTGTCTTATGAGTTAAGGAAGCTCAAGGCTTGGTTGTTAGTGTAGACCACAAACTCTTTAGGGAGGAGATAGTGTCTCCATTTCCTTAATACTTGCACCAGTGCATATAACTCCAGATCATAGGAGGAGTACCTTCTCTTTGCATCACTTATCTTTTCACTATGAAAGGCCATTGGTCTTCCTTCTTGACTGAGGATTGCTCCAATGGAAGTGTGACTGGCATAACATTCCACAGAAAATAGTTTACCAAAAGTAGGCAATACTAATATTGGTTAGGTGGCTATTCTCTTTTTCAAGGTTTCAAAACCCTTGTCATATTTCTCATTCCACTAAAATTTGGTCTTCATACCTCCCTTGACGGTATCCAAAATAGGTGCACATATCTCACTAAATTTCCTAATAAACTTTCTATAAAATTGTGCTAGGCCATGAAAACTTCTAACCTTTGTAGTAGACTTAGGTGTAAGCCATTTCAAGATTGCTTCCACCTTGCTTGTGTCCATCTTCATAGTTCATGAGTATTTCCCACTTTTTAGGAAAGATAGAGTTCTAGAAAATTACCATAGGGTTCATGATGTGTTTTTAGGGAGATTATGCTATGATCTGGTCGGAACTCCAGAGGAAAGGATCTCTTTAGGCACGCAAAAATTGATTGAAAGATATAGTAGTTTCTTCACCCAATTCCCGAGGTTCACCCACATAAGAATAGGAGGGTTTGATGAGGAATCTCTCAAGTTACATAGATATGTCTTTGATTGTTTTATTCTAGTGGAAATCTGTAACAGTTATTCACGGTGATTAAAAACACTCTTCTCAAAGAAAAAATGGGACTCTATGTTCCCTGTTAAACTTGGGGCTCTGACTTGTAAAAGTATGATTGATGCTTCAGTGGCTGTAAGTGATCTATTGAGTTTTAATATGTAGTTTTATAAGGAAAAGAAAGGCTTCGACAGTAAAGGTTTTGCAAAATAGATTCTGGGTCTAGAAAATCAGATAGAAGTGGTTCCTCATATTGAGGATTTGTGGGAGGACTGTGGTAGTGAGAAGGAGATAGAAAAGAGAGACCATTCAAGATTACTGATTCCCCAAATAAAATATTTACAATTGAAGCTTAATTCTAAAGGTCTGGATGAGGATAGCTCTAATGTTTTTAAACCTAGTTATAAAGGTTCAAATAAAACAATTCCAGTGATTGACTCGACTAGGGAAGAATAAGATGACATAAAGCTGAGGGAAAGGTCCATCCTCAAATTCATAGATAATTGGTTGAAGAAGAAGAGACAGGAAAGAGTTAAGGCAGCACAACAAAAGAACACTGATAAGAGTCCTACCCCAGTTTAGTTATCACCCAATCCTTCTAATGCTTTTGTTTTGATCAATGATGCATGTGATTTTTTCTCGTCCAAAATAAAGATCCTTTCAAGTGAATCTTCAATTAAATCACATCCTAATCATCCCACCATGCCTCGAACAAGGTCAAGGACTAGGTTTCAGACTCAAACTCAGATGGTTACTTAGGATTTGAGTTACACGGATATAGAGATGAATGAGGAGGATATCTCTTTGACACTGCAAGAACAAAGTAAAGAACAAGAACATGTGACCCCTGCTAGGTCTACTGATAATAGGATAACTTCCAGTACTATTCCCCCTTGGTTATCTAATTCTTTGAATTGAAAGCGTAGTTTGAAGCCAGTTTCCCTCCCCATGAAAGACATTGTTACTAAGTATGCAATCTGCACCCCCAAAGCTAAAAGGATGAAAAATAATTCTAGGCTAAGAACGGATCCTGCTACAGGAAAGGTAACTACAGAGATTGTGACTTATAAACAAAAGGAAGGCACCCAAGAGCCGGAAGCTGAGGACTTTGAGGTCACTAAAATGGAACTGGGGATTCTGAACTGTGATACCAGAGATCACTTATTCAAATTCTCTACTTATCATATGCTAGGCCAATCTCAGAAGGATAGCTAAGAAAAGAGGGATCTTAAACAACTGGTCATCACCATTGTTAAATTCCTTAACTCTTTGAGAAATGTAGGAGCAATACCTTTGGTTTAGGCTCATCAATCCTTTGATTCCAATTCTACAGACAACAATCAATTGTTGAAACAAATGCAACAAGGAAGAGCCTTAACTGAGGCCAACGTGTAACTGGATTGATAGAATTGTAAAGGAAGGAAACAAATTCATTCAAGAATTTTTTATCATCTACACAAAGGGTGAGACACTGCTTGGTGAAATCCAAACACTAATTCCAGGATGGGAATTAGATGAAGCCAAATTGCATCCATCATGTCCCAGGTACAAGAAGTGGAAAAATATGGTGTGATGAAGTTTCTATCGAAGAACCTGATGAAATCAGTGGACCCATGCATGTTGTTCATGTTGAAGAAAAACATGAGTTGGAAAGGAACCTTGTTCAAATCTGCAATCCAAAGTGCTAAAGCCATAGGGAAAGAAATAAAATAAATGCATGAAGACACATTGAAAGATATCAAAGTGGTAAATCCTTCGAGTATTCTCTAGTTTGAAGAAGGAAGCCTAGATCCTGATGCCATGATTAAAAGTTTTGAAACTTCTATGAATGCTATCAAAGAAAACAAAAATCCCACAACCCACAACTTCACCAGAATAGAAAACATGGAAGCGTTGCTAGACTTGAACAAAGGGAAATTTCCTAAACTGGCGGAGAAGATTGCGGAGCTCAAATGGGAGAAAGATGTTTGTCGAGTGAAACTGTTAGGGATGAAAAGTTTGCACTCTCACCCAATACATGAGTTCGTGAGTACCTTCCGGAGATGGAAATTGGTAAAGGATTCCACATGGGACAATGAGCCACCAAAGGAGATAGAATATATTTTGGTTAGTTTAAGTTTCTTTGATAAGAGGACAACTGTCCTAAAACTATTTCTTTACTGTGTTAACTAGTTTTAACTATTTCTTGTTAACAATCTGAGAGTCTGAGTTTTCAGGGAGGCCTCCCGGGTTGTAAAAAACTATTTATTCTAGAGCATAAGTGATGCAGAGGTGGTAGAGGATATGGTGGATCCAAGGTCCAAATAACAAAATGAGAACAAGTCAACAAGCTTCTTTAATGTCCAATCTTAATGATCCTAAGATAGCTTCAATAGGTGAAGTATCAAAGAACACTCAAACAAGACCCAAAGTATGATCTAATAGCATCAAATCATGCAATTAAAAATTCTATAAAGGTTTACAAACTTCTGTCCAGGGTTTCATACTCAAATCTTCCAAAACTGTCAAACTAGGCTTAACAACTCTGCCTATTAGGTCTCCAACAGTCAAGTTTAACCAATATCTCAAATACTTCCCAAAATAATTGTAGAATAAATCATATATTTAGATACCCTTTATTGAGTAATATAACATACCTCAATTCAAGATATAGTTGTTTTGGAACATATTCAAGGTTTTGTCCCTGTGCTTCAGCAATTAGGCCTCAAACTCCTCACATTTACAAAGGAAGTACTAACCACTCAAACTCCCAGGTTCTAAATCTTTTCATAGTGTCTTGAATAGGTTTTAATTAGAGGAATATGGAACCAATTTTATTCCAAGAGACTTCTAGACACAAAAGCCCCAATTTGCACTCTCCAAACCCTTAAAACTAGGGCTTCTCCAATGTCATGTTTCCCAAAGCTTCCTACAACAAATAAAGGTTGTAACACCTTGTCCTCAACATGTCTTCACACAATCAATCATAAACTTGACCCCTCCTTAAGGCCAAATAGCTACTATTGTAGCATACCAAGCAATTTCATTAGTTTCCCTTCACAAAATTTGGTGATCACCGAGAGATTAGCATATCACTGCATCAAATCATCTTAGTGGACTATAATACATGTTATTTCAATGTCATTCCATGAGTTACAATGCCCAGGGGTCATGAAATGATGATAGCAAATTGGAAATCAACAAAATTGTTAAAGGAATTGTTGCAACAACACTGCCCGTCATAATTGATGGAATAAAATTGCAGATACAAAATTCACAAAAGCATGGATAAGTTATGTGATGAGTTCCTAATAACTCCAATGCATCAAACATACAAAACTAGTTGCAAAAATGTTCCAAACAATTTCTAGAAGTCAAGAAAAATAGCATTTAAAAGAAGTTTTCTTCTCTAAAACTGGGTACAGTTCGTACAACAGTGTAACTTGCCCATACAATGGGACATTGGGACTTTGGAACATTTAATTAAGTTCAATCAACTACCCTAACTGATCCAAATTGGTTGGATGGCTTAATTTGGCCTAAACAATAACCAAAATCTAATTCCCTCCTAAATGTCCATGACCATTACAATTTGAAAATTCAAATTTGTAACTTTGTAAATTTTAAAAATATGTAAGTGCCAAGAATTGAAACTTTGTTCAATCACATAGATGGACTTATTGACCATTATTAAAACTAATTTAACCTATTTGAAACTTGTAGCACCTAATTTCCAATCTAGACTCCTAAATTTGGTCCTAAGGCTTATTAGGCCTTTTAGGACTGATTACACATTTGCCATTCTTATTACATGAAATGACCTCATAGGCGATTATAGGTGCCAAAATCCTCCAATTGATGTCTTTGGATATCTTTATATTCTCTAATGGCTCCAAGTGTGTCTTCATAGGTATTTGGGTTTCTTTGTGTCTTCTAGGTGCCCTTGCACCAATAAGACTGCTTAGGGGTTAAATTTTTTTATTAGAATTAAGCTTAAAGTACTTGCTAGTGATATTTTCCTTTTTTTAGCAAAAAGAACTAAGTGGAAAGATATATGGACTAAATATCTATTTGGCTTTAGACTTTACAACACTTATATATTAATGCAAAATTTTAGTTTGAAACTACAAGTTTAAACCTTTGATGCATTAATTCCTTTGTGAGTTGATACGTTACTTGTTTTGCATTATTTTCTATTTGTTTGGTGATCACAAATCTTTCCACAACAGTTTGTGTCTTTTTTTAAAAACAAATATTTAAATCTCTAAGAGTTGAAGGAACTGTGTTTTCTTTAAACTTTTCTTGATATTTTGTATTAATCTTTGAAAATCACCTCTATACCTAAGAGTATACGAGAGATCCTTAAGTACTTTCTGGAAAAAGTACACATGTGCATAGTTAAGTCACAATTAATTGAATATTTATGAGAGGGAGTTGTACCTCATAAAATTCAAAGGGAAATAATTACTACATGTTTACATAATTGTTATGAACTATTTGTCTTTAAGAGAGGGTGATAGAGTTAAATTATATTTCATTTAGTGTAAACACAAATCTGTTCACTAACAGATTTTTGGCGACTCTATTGGGGAGTCTTGTGACAAAGACCAGACTCTAATATGTCTATAATGAATCAAAATGGTTTTGCCACATAATGATGTGTTTCCTATACTTCAGCCCAATTTAGGTTTTAATGATACATAAGAAGACTTGATTGCTGATTTAGCTGCAGTAGCTTGGAAATATAGGCGTAACAATCAATAATTCCAACAAACTCTCAGGGCTTTTGAGAGAGAAGAAGAACTTGGAAAACACCTAAGAGGTATCCCAGTTGTTCAAGAAGCAGTAGTTGTGGACAGACTTGCTCAAGCCCGTGCCAGAAAATGAATATAGTTTGAGTTTTAAAAAACAAACTGGCTAACAAAAGATACACAAGTGATCGAAGCAAGGGGTTGGTTGATGAATATTTTGAAGTTTTGAAGAATTTGAATTTTGTTCTTGATTTGAACACTGCTAAAAAGAGAAAAACTAAATCCTGTAGTAGGCCTTCCTCTCCTCCTGCAACTCCTTTTGTGTCAGCCACTATGCAATTTGTAATCCCACCAGGAGTATTGCTACCCTCACATTTTATACTTCCAAATATGGTTGCAAATCAGCCTTGGGGTAAAATATTGGCCCTCTGAATCTAGGTGTTAACCCTCCCGCTACTTTACCTAAAGATGCTCATCAGATTCCACCTAAGTTCAGTGGAGATGGTAAAATAACCACAGAAGATCACCTCGGTGCATTTCATACTACATGTGGTGTTATCAGTGTGCCGACTCAAGAAGTTATGGTTAGGCTTTTTGTCAGAACCTTAACCGATACTGCAGCCAACTAGTTCAATCACTTACCTCGTGCTTCTATAACCAATTGGAATGATATGAAAACTAATTTTGAGATGAGATTTAAAACGCCTAATAATTCAATGTCATTATTGCTCCAACTAAGTTAATTAAAAAAATAAATACACGAACCGATGTGAGAATACGTGGCAAAGTTTAACATGATGTTGTAGAGGATTCCTACAAATTCTAGACCCAGTGATGAAAATCAGAAGATCTTATTTCTAAATGTTGTGCCACCAAATGTAAGCTTTCATCTACTGAAAGATGGAGTGGTCGATTTAAATGTTGCCCAAAGATAAGCTATTGAATTAGAAGACGCATTCATCACAACATGGAAATGGAAAAGGGAAGTTCAAACTTCAAGTGCCTCTTCATCCGCTCCAGTAGATCATCTGATGTAGATACTGATGAATGACATAGCCATGCTCAAGAGACAACATAATAAACCCAGTTTCCCATATCAATCACCTTATCAGGATGTCATTTGCATGCAATACAACTAACCTCATGGGAAAGTCCCTCTTTTAAAAACATCGCAGCCTAGATTGCAAATTGAAGCCACCCCCAAAGAGGCAATGTGTTATTTTCACCTAACAACCAATCATGACAAAGAAACTTGCACTAATTGGTTGAGGTGTCTCCAAATGAATGCAACAAAGGATGTTGTTGGAGAAGAAGAAATGCAGGAAGAAAAGGTTCCAATTGAAATTGTGAATTTGGGCTCCTTTTTGGAATACAAGTTTGATTATGAAAGAGGCAGAGATATCCTAGTGACTTTGCAAGACCTGTCATGCACAATCCTTACCTAGAACCAGAGAAACCAAAAGTTTGTTCCTGGCATTGGTGCATCAAATATTCCCCCTAAGGGCAGAGAGCAGGTAAGTAATGATACTCCTCCCAATTCAAAAAACTCAAGAATCCAAATTTTGCCAAGAAATAATTCGGCCTCACCCTCTCCTAGTTTTGATATTGTTATTTTTTTAAAATCTGCTTCTATCTCAATCTCCCCTACTGAACACTTGAGGATGAACCCTAATGAACTAGACAAACTGATCAAATATGTGAAAGGAGAGTCGAGTTCACCTACCCAGTTCAATAAACCCCTTATAGGTGAAACAACAAAGTTCAAGAGCCTCCCATTTTTGTATCGGAAGTTACCTCACAGGCCTTCGAAGAAACTCCATGTACCAATATTGTGCAAAATGAGATGGAAGAGAAGAAGCCTGAGCCTTTCTATATTTCTTTTCTTCTAAATGGCCTAAAAATTAGTAACTATATTATAGACTCTAGGGCATCTGATAATATTATGCCCACCCTTGTTGCTAATTCCCTTGGCCTTACCCTCACTAAAACATTTGGTCGTTGTTATTCCATGGATGGAAAACAAGTGTCACTAATGGGTCAAATTAAAGATGTGTAGGTTGCCCTTGTCATATGTCATGATAAATGGTTGAAGCTCATAATTTTATTCACAAACATCCCAATGAGATATGGCATGTTACTTAGTAGAACCTTTTGTAAAGATATGGGGGGAGATATAAAGATGGATTGGTCGGAGGCAATTATCCCGGTAGGCCAGAAAAAGACAAAACTTGAACTAGAGCCTAAAAACAAGTACATGGTGGTCCCTTCTAATAATCCCAAGGCCCAAATTCTTTATGAAGAATGTCATTTGACAATTATGCAATTCTTCTTGGAGAAGAAGCTGAACCGATTGTTGAAAGTTCAAATGAAGGGACATTGTGGAGTATGGAATTTGATGACAGTTGTTCAAATTCAGGATCAGGGGATGGAATAGTATTAATTCCCCCTTCTGGAGAATGTATTCCCCTGTCTTTTAAGTTAGACTTCAAAAATACTAATAACACAGTTGAGTACGAAGATTTTTTGTTGGTATTGGAGGAAGTAAAGCCTAGAGGAATTAAGAAGCTGGTGACAAAGGGAGATGTTGAGCTTATTGTTAAAAAAGTAAGGGGCCAATTTGCTGTCAAAAATGAAAGGATGAAGCATTATAGAAACCTAGTGCGGGATGAAATTGATTGTTTTGATGCTTTTCCCATTGAGTTTGTACCCCAAAATTAAAATTCTAAGGCAAATTCTTTAGCGATCTCAGCCTCGCTGCTCCTACCACATCCTGATTTTAAAACACACACTTATAAAGCGGAAATGATCTATAGACCAAGAATACCAGATAATGTAGGGCATTGGTAGGTATTTTATAGTGATTCTCAAATTCAAGATTTTATTGGTTGTGTTCAAAATTTTCCCACTATGTACTTTGAAGGTTCTGACAGTGATGTAAGGAAGTCTATGAAGGTGTTGGGGAAGACAGTGAAATAATGCAGTTAAAGGGGAACAAGATACCAAAAGGGTTAGTGTCCTTAGAACATTTTTTTCATAGAAGAGATGACAATACAGTCAAAGAGAAGGTGTCACATTCTGATACCTCCAAAGAATATGATAAAATCAATATTGGTAACGAAGGTAATCCTAAGTATATTTCAATAGGCAAAACCTGCTCTCAGTAAGAAAGAGATAATTTGAAAATATTACTAATGAAATACAAAGATTTTATTGCTTGGGGATATGAAGACCTCAAGGATTTCAGAGATAGACAATTTAGACATCACATTCCCTTGAAGCCCGGTGTCTCACCATTCTTCCAAAAGCTCAAGAACTATAACCCGAAGGCATCCAAGGGTATACTGAAAGAGGTAGATAAAATACTGAAGGCCAAGATTATTTACCCCATCCATCACTCAGCCTAGATAGTTAATATAGTGCCAGTAAGAAATAAAAATAGTGAAATCAAGATTTGCGTTGATTTCAGGAATTTGAACCAAGATATCCTGAAAGATAACTATGTGTTACCGGTCATAGAACATGTTCTTCAAGCTGTGTCAGGTTCAGAAACCATGTGAATGTTAGATGGATATTCTAGGTACAACCAAATTAGCGTGGCGAAGGAGGATCATCATAAAATGGATTTTATAACACCATCGGGTACATTTACTTATAATTGGATGCCATTCAGTTTGATTAATGTCGGCGCCACATTTCAAAGAGAAATGAACTCTTTTTTGGAGATCTAAGAAATAAAATCATTGTGATTTACCTAGATGATTTAACCATCTACTCAAAGAGAAGAAAACATCACCTAAGAGACCTAGAACTATGTTGCAAAGGTGCAAGAACCATAATATATCTCTAAATCCTAAAAATTTAGTCTTCTTTGTTGAGGAAGGAAAAATCTTGGGGCATATTGTCTCCAAAGAAGAAATCAAAATTGATCCTGATAGGGTTAAGGCTATCCAGCAACTTAACCTACCCTCTAGTAGAAGTAGTTTGAAATCATTCTTCGATCAGGTGAACTTTTTGAGGGGTTTCATTCTAGAATTCTCAGAGCTCACTAGACATATGGTGGACATGATGAGCGAGAAGCAACTTTTCAAGTGGAATGATGCAAGAAGAAAGGATTTCACTGATACTAAAATAGCTATAGATCATGCCCCTATGTTGACAAGCCCAGATTTTAGAAAGGATTTCATTATTTACTGCTACGCGTCAGAACATACTATGTCAAGAATTTTGATGCAAAAAGATGATGAAGGTCAGGAAGCACCCATTGCCTTCATGAGTAAACCATTGAAAAGACATGAGCTCAAATAATCTCAAGTCAAAAAGCATGCCTTTGCAGTGGTGAAAGCAGTAAATAAATTCAGGTATTATATATTGCACTCACATTCCACTGTGTATGTTCCAGAAACAATAGAAAAGAGAATTTTACTGCAACAGGAAATATGAATGAATAAAAGAGCAATTTGGATAGCCAAGATCTAGGAGTACGACCTAAAAATTAAGCCAACCAGCTTGGTACGGGGTAGAGGTATGTGTAACCTAATAGCTAAAAACAAAGAGTCGTTAGAAGAAGGAATAGATGAAGTTCCTACAACTCTGTTGGTAAGCTTAACAGACCCATGGTTTTCCAGTGTGGCATATTACCTTACATACAAAGAGTGACCTGCACACCTAAGTTCTCGTGAAAGATGAAATCTATGATTAAAATCATCCAAATATGTCATTTCTCAAGGAGTGCTATATAAAAGAGGAATTGATGGAACCTTTCTCAGATGTGTGGACACTGAGTAGAAAAAGGGATTACTTAGGACTTTCTATGCCAAAGCTTGTGGTGGGCACTTTTCCTCAATGGTTATAGCTTTCAAGGTACTCAGGAACTATTTTTATTGGCCCGACATGTTTAAGGACGTGTATAGTTATGTAGAAAATTGTGAGAAATCTAAACTATTCATGGGGCAACAACTTGCAGCCCTTCCTCTCAAACTGATGGTGGTAGATGAACCCTTCAGGCAGTGGGAAATCAATTTTATAGGACCTGTAAATCCTCCATCTAGTGTGGGGCATATGTATATTTTGACCACCACAGACTATTTTACAAAATGGGTGGAGGCGATACCCATGAAGAAAGTCGATTCCCAGGTGGTTTGTGATTTCTTGATGAATCATATTTTTGTTAGGTTTGGGGTGCCACAAAAAATAGTGGCATATAATGATACATACTTCTCCTCAAAATAAATCTCAATGTTCTACTATGAACATGGGATATCATTGGCTCACTCATCAAATTATTTTCCTCAGGGAAATGGTCAGGTGGAGTCCAGCAATAAAAATCAGGTTTCTATAACAAAAAAGTTGATGGGTGATAACCTTTGTGATTGGCATAAGAAACTATATGAAGCATTATGGGATGATCAAACTTCCCCCAAGAGAGCTATAGGATGGCTCCTTTTGAACTGGTCTATGGAGTTGGCGCACAGGTGTCACTTCCTCTTGAGTTATCTACCACAAAGCTTCAGTCTATGATCAAATATCAGTATTTTTAGAGTTCTCTAGAAAAAAGGGTTATGTACCTAAACAAGTTGGAAGAGGAAAGGGACAAGTTAGTGGATCATATTACAAAATACCAGATGAAGGTGAAGCAAGTATTTGATATGAGGGCCCATACCCGTAGCTTTATGGAGGGAGATGAAATTCTTATTGTGGGATAAGAGGAAAGAACCCAAAGGAGCCCACGAGAAATTAGAATCCTTATGGAGGGGGGATTTCATAATTTCAAAAGCAATTGGTTTAAATGTATTTTGTCTTTCCTACTCAGATGACACCATCCTACCTTTCACTTATAATGGGCAAGATTTGAATTTTTTCAATCTCTGATCTTGTTCGAGAATCTTTGTACATAGTATTCAACATGTTCCCTCTGCTTTCCTTAGGTTTAGGTGTGTGTGTTAGTTCTTTCCCCTATTTTTGGTCTTTGAAACCAGTAACCTTATTTCTCTGCATATCTTTGACATGTGGTCCCCCAGTCAGAGCTGATGTTGGTATCCATATGAGTCACCTTGTATAAGTGTCTTCAACCCTTGTATTTTTATTGAAAACCTTTGCCCAAGTTTTTCTCCAGGTCTTGGTTCATGCCCCACGTATGTGGTTTCTTCCCTATGATGTCTATTACATTGCTTTGAACCTTTTCCATATTCTAGCCTTCCCCATTTCAAATGTGTGTCACCTTAAGTTGTTATTGAACCACTTTAAACCATTGCGTACCTCAGTTCAAAGTAGTTCAAATAGGTTTAATCAAGATTTTATATCTAACATTTGTACTCGCAGATGAGATCTTTCAGTGAGCTATGATATAGTGTTGAACCACTTTGAACCACTTCATACTTCGGTTCAAAGTAGTTCAAATAGGTTGAAGGAAATTCTTTGGGACACAAAGAAAATTGACGGTGGATGTGACTAATGATGTATTAGGATAGATAAGAAATCACCGTGACAATGGTACAATGTACCTCAGGAATCCAGCGGATACAAGTGTAATTTGAATTGGCAATGCGAGTTAATGGGATTAACTCTCAGTGCGTGCGAAGTGATGGTGGCAGAGGAAAATAAATGATGACATGGACAGTTTCCTGAAGGTTATTGGATGTAGAGTGTCATGTCATGACACATGCCCCACTCCAGTAGCACTCCTTAATTAATATCTAGATATTCATCATACTTCAAGGGTATGTCAACATTTTAAAATCATGTCATGCTATTTTATTTCTCTTAAAGAAAGAGATCATGAAGGGTTGGTTGTAGAAGACAAGAATTCTCCCTGAGATAGTGAATTACAAGTAAACACTGAGAGCCCTTCCTGTATTCCTTCTTAGCATGTTTGTTTTATTTTGGAAAGATTGCGGAGTGCTATGTTATTTTGGAGGGAGAACATGAGGTCCAGTATGCATTTCTTTGGCAATATAGTTAGCTTAGATTGTCGAGCCCCAATATTTTCAGATGCTGACTTGATGGGGGTAGAAGTAGATAAAATGATAGATAATTTTAATAACATTGTAGATAAAGAGAACACCCTGGAGATTATGTCGAGTGGCCTTCTTGAAAATGTCACTTTTCCCTTTGTCATAACAAACCCTGAGCTAATTTAGCAGTGTGTTAACCACTATGATGTGAGGTCAAAAATTATATTGAAAAATGATGGCCAGAGCTTGTTGTCTATAAATAGGGAAACTATCATGCCAGTCTTCAAGTTACCTAATGAAGATTTCTCTAGTTTTAGTCCAACCCAGTCATATGCCCAGTTTCATGAACAGTTTGAGAAAAACCGTAGTAATATTGCCAATAAATGGATAGAGACATTTTATAAAGGAGGTTCTAGGCTATCGAAGATGTTCACAAAGAATCACATGAAGCCACATATTCATGAATTAGTAGTCTTACTGCACAGGGTGAAAGGCTCAGCTCAAGCAATTCTCTTTGAGGACTGGATGTATCACTATGTTGAAATTATTTTGGATGGAAGGCAATATCTAGATTGGGTCAAATTAATTGCTAGTTCAATGAGAGATTAACTTAAGCAAGCACAGATGACTAAGAGGGAATTTTATGTGTCGTCTGATATATTATTTAGCTTGTACTCGAGATCTTGCTAGGATTCCTCGCGAACCATGGAATGAAGACATGAATGTTCATGAGTATTTCCCTCTTTTGAGGAAAGATAGAATTCTATAAAATTACCATAGGGTTCATGATGTGTTTTTGGGGAGATTATGCTATGATCTAGCTGGAACTCCAGAGGAAAGGATCTCTTCAAGCACACAGAAATTGGTTCAAAGATATGGTAGTTTCTTCATCTAATTCCCAAGGTTCATGTACATAAGAATAGGAGGGTTTGATGAGGAACCCCTCAAGTACTCAGATATGCCTTTGATTGTTTTATTCTAGCGGAAATCTATAGATAGTTATTCAAGGTGATTAAAAACACCCTTCCCAAAGAAAAATGGGACTCTATGTTCCTTGTCAAACTTGGGGCTCTGACCTGTAAAAGCATGATTGATGCTTTAGTGGCTGGAAGTGATCTATTGAGTTTTAATATGCAGTTTTATAATGAAAGGAAAGGTTTCGACAGTAAAGGTTTTGCAAAATAGATTCTGGGTCTAGAAAATCAGGCAGAAGTGGTTCCTCATATTAAAGATTTGTGGGAGGATTATGGTAGTGAGAAGGAGATAGAAAAGAGAGACCATTCAAGATTATGGATTCCCCAAATAAAAGCTTTACAATTGAAGCTTAATTCTAAAGGTCTGGATGAGGATATCTCTGATATTGTTGCAATATTAGCTTGTGTTCTACCAATAAGCAATTATAATAGATATGAGCATGCAAGCACAAAAGCACCAACTGAAAGAAGACTAGAATTTACATCGAAACCCAAACTGGGAAAACTCGTAGAGAAGCTAATTCTCATGAAATGGAATACCAGTTAACGTGATTTTTACAAAGGTTCGCTACTAGTTTTCGCACTGTGGTTAGCTTACTTCCAGTCAGTCTAACTATCTTGAAATATGAAAATTCATAACTAGTAATACAAATAAGCTCACTAGCAGATAAATAGGCTCATTGCCAAAGTATGAGAAATGAGATTGAATCCACCATTGATACCACTATCATAGATTATCTTCAATATAGAAATGATATATCAGTATGTTACCGATTGCATCCACACACACAATCTCTAACACATAGATCTTCAGTTGTTAGATTCGCATTCACTTCACATTCAAGTATCGCACGAGCCACACAAACAACTGAAAAACATTAATCTTATTATACTGCTTGATGCCATCAACCAAGTTGGCCATGGAAATATAGGTGGCATTGAAAACATTCCCACAATGGTAAGGAATGAAATTTGGACCACCTCTCTCAATAAAACATGCCTCGTTCATAACAACATGTTACACCATCTCCAAATCCTTCAATACCAACAAATATAACGAACACAGTAGATGAAACTGTTGGGATGAAAACATAAATGAACATGCTCCAAATAGGACTAATCCCAAATAATTGATCTGCCATATCTTGTACACAAGATAGTATCACCACTAAAAAGTAATAAGATTGAACATTAAGATACATCCTTAGGTAAACACCCTTACCGATACACCAAGTATATTGATATGCATCAACCAATATAGAGAAAACATAAATATATATATGATATGTTGACATCAATGACAACCATTAATGAAAAAAACATGAATAGCATCAACTTCACATTCTAGCACATAATACAAGTGAACTAGCATACTCATTCCCCAAGAGAAGACAATATGCTCCTCCACCATCCTTCAAATCACATGAGTGAGGCACAATTAAAATCTTGTGCCCCAACAATCTGGAATCACTATCACTACAATAGTACATATCAACATTTTTCTTACTAATGGAACATTCTCAGTGACATACAAAAGTAACTGTAGAAATATATGGTCTGACCGATCACTAGGCATCGCTTTCCCAAGGCAATATGTTTGATTTGTGTGGATATGTGCACTATTTTCTCTTTTTCTAACCTCATTTTCCTCCCTCAGATAGGCAATCTTAGGATTGGATAAGCTTCGTCAACGTAGAATCATGATATCTCATAACTAGTGGATGGTATGCCCAGTACAATCTGATTTCCCTCAGTAATCTCAAATACTCAATGCTAAGATCTTGCATTTTTCCATGAAAATAGGTCAGTATCCAAGTGCATGCATGCTCTTTCATCTTTGAATGCTCCCACATTCATAAGACAATGGTTCAACATCAATACATAATATATACATCAAAATTTTGCTACCCCTAAATGCTACATGCTACCATTTTTAGGAATAATCACCTCTTTAAGAATATGTTTCCCAAAGAGGAATATAATATCTTTCTAGAAATAGGTCACCTAGAAAGGAAGAGATCGTCCAAGAAGGGACATGATGCCTTTATGTGAACTGGTCGCCTAGAAAAGTATATGTCTCCCAGGGAGGAATAGGTCACCTCCCAGGAACATTTTCACTTAAATCCATTCAGACATGCATCTATCCTAGGGTACCATGTGAAAAAAAGTCAAAAATGGAAAAATTGAAAGTCAAAGTAGTGATGGAATGGCCTACCTCATTTAGTTATACCCCATTCTTGATTTCTTGCCTTAGGTTCTCTATCCTCATCAAAACAAATGGTAACATCCTCGACATCTTCTTCAACTTTTCACTACAACAAAAAGGACAAAATATGGAAATGACACTTTGAATAGTGAAGGTAAGCACTATTAAAGGGGTAAGTTTTTAACACTTACGTTACTTTTATTTTCTTTTGTTTAAATTAAACTTCTCGCTAAATTATTCATATCTTAAACTAGAGAGCTCTAATTTTCACATTTTTTGTTACCCTATGATTGTGATTCAATTCCCTATCTCTCTAAATTCTCTATGAGATGTCTTGAGTTCATCTCAAACCTCATTGATAGCACTTGTCTATAAATTTGCATTCATAGTTGACATGGTGAACATGATACCTTATTTCACCTTCCTAATTAGCAAGCCAAAATAGGGAGGCATATAGCTACCCACAATTTTCATCATTCTTAGTAAGCCCTAGGTGGTTTGTGATTTTCAACTCATAATGTTCTTTTTCAAAATTTAGTTCCTAACATTATGTCGTAGGTATTTCCATAGTGGGGGCTTCATTCAACAACTTTGGAATATCATTTTTCATTTACTATTTCTATGTTTTAGCTTGCATATGCATGTAGTGTCATATACCACTAAAGTGGGGGATAAATGTACAATCACAAATTGTAAGAACCTTACAAGTGTGTGCAATTTAATTGACTCTATAACACACCTTAGTGTGTTTTCATGTTAGCATGCATAATAGGACTTCATGTTGCACTTAATGAACACCTATATTCAAATATGAGTCTCATGTCAATTTAATTTCATCAAAAATCAATGTGAGCCCTTATTTCTAGGTGTGCTCATTAATTATTTCACCAATTTAATTATTTATTTAATCACATAGGCTCTATCCTACCATTTGTGGCCTTTGTATTTTATTCCAACACCAAAATTAGTTGTTCTTCAAAAATATGACATCTCATTGTTATCTAGGACACATGATCCTGACTTCATGTCTGATTAGTGGGAAGAGGACACCCTAGGTATCCTCCTTCTAGGAAGAAGGGGCCCAAATTATCCTCTTCTCTAATGTTTTATTTGAAATTGAAATTAGAGGCTTGTCTCATTAATTTGGCAAGATCCCTAGATTCTTTTTGACCTCCTTTGAGTTTTTCACATGATTTAGTATAAAAGCATGTATCTCTTCATTTTGGTAACATGAAAGAAGTTCCAAGTTTGACTCTACAATTTGAAGACATCGTATGAAGGATCTGTAAATAAAGGAAAAATTAGTAAGCATCAAGATCTTCTAAAGGCTATTTTTCTACTTCAAGCATTCAACAATCACATCAACATCAATATGGAGTTTTCAAAGGATTATGAAAATGACTAGGAGGTCACCTACAGATGATTTTATTGAACTCAAAATCTTAGGGTGGGTATAATTTATTTTTATCCTAAAGTCTATACATTCAAGCTTTGGATATAGACTTATTTATATGCTCTCAATCGCATTAGATTTCATATTCATGGGGTTTTACTCTATCATGCTAGGGTAGATCTCCAAAATACATTTATGCATTTTAGCTCACAAGTAATTTATAGTGGCTATACATGGAGGTGGGAATCACCAAAACAAGGGTTTGACTAAGGAAAACACCTATATAGCCACCCACACACACATTTTTATATTTTCAGGTGTAGATGAAGTCAGAAACATGTATTAGTTGTTGGAATAGGCTCTCTATAATGAGACATTTCCATATATGTCCTTTTCAGTCCCAGATGTAGGGAAGAGGATACCTTGGGAAACCTCTTCCCCCAATAATAAACCCAAATTCAACTCAGACACATGTGTCAATAGAGAGAGTTCAGATCTAGAAGAATATCTTTCTACGTAGTCCCAATTGTCAAAAAATCATGTGTATCAATTTTTCTCCTTTTTGGACCATAGGTGCACACAAGCCCTCTTATATTTCATTTTTTACTTCATTTACAACTTTAAAAAGGTTATTTATTTCTATATTGATTTGTTTGATATGAACCTTATCTTTTCCCTTCTCAATTCTATGCAACAAATGAATAGAAACCCAAAGAGCATGGATATTGCATTGACTCTCTTCAATTTAGAATTGTTCAATCATATTCATCTTGAGGTGGTTTTATATTCTAATGTGTCTTAGGAAGTGAGAATTGATCTCCTTCAATTCCCATTTTCCTACTGTACAATGACAACAATAATAATTTAACATCAATGACAACCAAACTAACCAATTAGTTACACAACCAACTCATTTTGTTCAATTCTACAAAATTACCTATGGAAATTGAGGAGAAATGTGTAAATATAGACAATACACCTTTATTATTTTATAAATAAATGTCTCATAAATTGATTGAAAAATATGCACAAATAATTTCTTGAAAAACTTTGGAAATGGACAAGAAAATGCAATTGATAGGTTTTAATGTGAATGAAAGAGATAAAGAAAGGCATCAAGGTAAAACAAAACATCTAAGATAAGAAGACAAAATGTGCTCTGGTTCAGTTAAAAATTACCATCGACTTCTAAAGGGGAAAAGATTTGATAATGCATCAAGGAAAAATGAGTGGGAAATTGTCAAAGCAACTAAAAGAGATGTTGTACCAACATAGGAGTTAGAGAGTGGGAAGAAAAAAAATTTAGAATGAGATTTGGGGTGAATACAAAGTAATAGAGAGAATGGGAAATAAGGGAATGTGAAGCATATTATGTCAGATAAAGAGAGAAACACATAAGACAGAAAGGGACACGAAGGCTACGTAAAGGGGGGTAATCAACCAAGGAAGGGTTGTGTAGAAGATAAAAGATAAGAGAAAATCCCTCAAGAAGATAGAGAGGGATTTATAGAGGAGGCTAAGGTGATTGGTAAGGTTGTAGAATAATTTCCATAAGGACTAGGTGGTTGGTAAGAAGAGGTTCCTAGTTGGTGTGGAATCAAACCTTTAAACATTCCAATTTCAAGAAGTATATTTTGTAAATTTTTTTGAAATAAAAACTTAGCTTTTGCAATATGTAATTGCATCAGAAGCATATTGTGTGTTCATATGTTTTGTTTTTATTTTGATTTTTGAGTGAATTTGGATGGAGAGGATTATTTTCTTGCATTAAATCAAAAGTCTTTTAAACTCTTTATTGATGTAGTGTAATTATATCCACCATATCATCTTGTTCCTCCTTATTTTTTTGAGATATGTGATTCTCTTCTCTAGGGAGTCTTTGAATTATTGACCTTAAATCATAGTTTGTATATTAAAGGCTAAAAATTTCAATGGTAAAGGAAGCAGCAAACAAATCTCATACACAATTTTAAAAGGAGACGTGCCAACAACTCTCTTAAAAGTGGTCTTATTTTCCCACAAAACTTCATTGAGTGTTTTGTGCCAATTCCTGTAATTTTTATTAACAAGTTTCTTCATAATAGAAACTAGATTCTTATTACTTTCATCAACTTTCATGTTCCTCTGAGGATAACAATCTAATGAGTGGACTAAAGAAATTCCATGTTGATAATAGAAAAGTAAAATTTCAAAGGATGAGAAATAAGTGGCATTGTTAGTTTCTAACTTCAAGGGGACTCCAAAACACACCAGGATGTTTTCTTTTATGAAATTTCATACCGCCTCTGAAGCAGTGTGTTTTGCTAGCATTCCATGGCTTGTTTATTTTAAAATATGGGTACACCCTGCACTTCAATATGGATTAATAGAGCCTATAAAATCTAATCCTTGTTGCTAGAATGACTCTTCTATAACTATTGGTTTGACAGGAAAGGTTTCCAACTAAGGCTTGTGTACAAACTCTTTGCATTTATCACACCTAGAAACTCATTGGTATGCATCCTTAAACATTCAAGCTAGTAATAACATTATCTTAGAGTTTTAAAAGCAGTCTTTGGGGAAGAAAAATGTAGCCTAACACATGTTTTATTACATAATGCTTCCAAAAATGTACGTTGTTGTTCCTCATATACACACCTTAGCAAAGTTCCATATAAACCTATTTATACAAAGTATCCTCCTAGATAACATACTTGGAGGCTTTTAGTTTTAGGTTTCTCCTTTCTCTTGCAAATAAATGTAAAGGACATTCCCCATATGTAAGACAATGTGAAATAGTAGGAATTTGTGGTCTTGTAGACTCACCAAATACACTATAGGAAGCTCCACATCCACTACAAGTTCATTATTTTCTATAAACTTAAATAAGCCCTTACCTTGTACTAAATTTGTAGGTTTGATCTCTAAGTCATATTCCTACACTTTGGTTATCCACACTTCTCTTTTATTGCAACTAATTTCTTGCTAAGTACGAATGTTTTTTACTATAGCGTCAAGGACATATAGCTCATAATGAGAGTGAAAAACATACAATAGGAACTGTTTAATAGACTTGACTATTGCAGAAGAGTTTTTTGCAATTTGATAATAATTTAGTTTTTGCTTCTTTATAGGGATACTCATAAAAGAAATGGATGCTTCAATTTTTTGTTCATTAAGTTGTAATAAAATGGCAAACATGATGTGAGTAGAAGCATAACAATAAATAGTGAAATCCCATTTAAATAAGGATGTACCAACACATGCACATGATCAATGGCTTCTTTAATATTCCTGAAATCTTTCTTTCCAACATCATTCCATTTAAACCCATGTTTCTCCTTCATCATATCTACTATCTACTATGTCCTTAGCTATTTCAAAGAAATCTAGAACAAACTTTCTGTGGAAAAAATCAGTTGGCCAAAGAAAGCTTTTACACCTAACTATTCAATGAGAGGTTAAGTTGTTGAATAGCCTTCACCCTTTCAAAATCTATTCTAATACCTTCCTTTGAAATAATATATCGAACAATATTCTTTCATTTACACCAAAGAAAGACTTTTTAGGATTAACTGAAATACCATGTTTTCTACACCTTTGAAAAAAAAAATTTAATATCTCAAATAAACTTCACTCCTTTTAGAAAACTTGATTAAGTCATCTAGATAAATTATGATAATGTTATTTGCAGATCACTAAAGGATAGATCCCTTGAATTTATCAATCCAAAAAGGGATCTTTTCATATGAAAGGGTCCCCCAAAATGTGATGAAAATCATTTTGTGTTGGTCTTGTTTACCAATACTAATTTGTTTGTATCTTGAAAACCTATCTAGCATGAACCTCATCTTAGACCCAACAACCATTTGTAACACTTGATCCATATTTCCAACAAGGGATTATTATCTTTCAGACTTGCCTGGTTTAGATTCCTAAATGAATACATATCCTTATTTAACCATTCTTCTTATGTATAAAAATTATATTTATCACTCTAGAATGGTGAATGGGGTATATAATTCTTATTTTAATATCTTTTCATTTTTTCTAGAAATGACATCAATTATTTTAGGGTTATAATTCCTCTACTTGTTCCTAAATGGGGTTGTTCCAAGTTTGTGGGGTATTAGATGTTTAAGTTTCCCATCCATGAAATTTTTTAAATCTTCATAACACCAAGAAAACACATCTTTGTACTCATTTAACAATCAAATAAATTTATCTTTTTTTTTTTAAGTGTATCATATTCAATTATCCAAGATTCTTTTGGATCTTTAGGTGTTTCAACATTAATGCTTTCAAATTCACCAAATTTGTTTATAGAATTAGCCATCTTCTTTTAATGTAATTGTCAGTTCTATCAAAGAGGCATTCCACAAATACCAAACCTTTTGGAACCTTATTTCCTTTCAATTATATCACTCCATCAGCTAATTCTTCTTTTTTACGAAGGCATAATTCCGTGTACTCAACTTCACTATCTTCAAAGAATATATTTGTAAAAATTTCAAGCTTTTATAAGAGCATTTCAATCTTCCTATCACTTTTAATAACCTACCAAGACTCAACATTATCCAGGACCTTAGGGTGATAAAATACCTTGATCCTATACAAATCTTTTCCAAAATCCAAATGGGTTAAAATCAAAGATTCAAAAATAGCTAAAAAGAGCTCTTAAATTTTGCTCACAAACAACAATTCAAACAGCATCAAAGTGTTCTATATAATCCCACACTCTGTTCCTATGATGTTTTATCCTTTCATTCTTCATTGTACATGAATTCCTCATCTATCTAAAAATTAATTTAATGTCTCCCACAACCTTCAATTTCTTAATTCCTTTTAATTTAGTGGTTGCAATTCCAAGAAACAGTTGTGAATTCTACAATATTGTTTGTCTTAAACTCCATTTTTTATGAAGAAGACATCATACAAAAAAAATGAAAAAAATCCCATCTCTTGAGCCTAAATCAAATTAAATCCATCAAGCTCTAAAGTCTGCAGTTGAGAAGAAATGTCAAGGCCAAGGAAGATCTCTTTTTTAATCTCATTAAAAAATAACATATATTTTCCAAATTTTGCAACTTCATAAAAAATCTAAGAATAAGGATCCGCAGACTTAAGAAGAGTGAATTTATATTTTCCTTCTAGGTCCAATTTCACTTTCTTGTTCCCCAAAAGAATGTTTACATGAGACTAGATCAATTGAATTTCACCCCCCAAGTCTTTGCAAAACTTCTACTAAGCAACATGTAATCAATAGCATGGATATCAAAAAATCAAATAGTTAATTTAATCTCTTCCTACGGTAGACTACTAGAGAGACTTGGGCATCTTTGATATGACCAACCAAAGGGATTTTTTTGAAACCATTGAATAGTCTTTCATGAAAGTCTTTGTAAGGGACAAGTGTAAAGTTTTGGAAACAATTAAATTTTCAAAGTCAATTCAATGAAATTGTTCATTTATAACCATTAATATGCAAGGACACATAAAAGGGATTGGGATTCAAATTTGATGTAGGGAGATGTATTTTTTAGAGTTAGATAACAATCAGGAAGTGAATTTTTTAGCAGTGACTAAATGTCCATCAAACACATTAGCTTCACAATTATCAACCTTGACAAATTTAGTAAGTTTATCCAACTCTCTAGGATTCAATTTTAAGGTATTCAACAAGGGAAATATAAATTGTACAGGATTTACAAAATTCTATGATATCAAAAGACCCATCATTCTTCTCTGCTAATTGGGATTTTACAATCCTGGGAAGAAATTCAAGTACTTTAGAAGAAAATTTCTAAGCAATAGATGTACCTTTAGAATTAGAGTTTTGATGGCTCCCAATAAGTACTACACATAAAATATCATCCAATTTAGAGCATATGTCACCTCTTCTTTTTTAATCTAAATTGTGTTCTAAGAAGTTGATCATTGAGTCACCATTCCCTTCAAATATGTCTTTTTCAATTATTTCTTCTATTTATTCTTTCATCATAGTCATTTTCATAAATCTACTCATCTTGGGACATGTGCTTCCATTGTAATCAATTGTTAAATGTCCCAAGATAAGCAGATTTATGAAAATGACATGTCCCAAGATGAGCAGATTTATGAAAATGACTATGTTGAAAGAATAAATAGAAGAAATAATTACGTTTTTCAAAAATGTATAAAAACCTTTTAACTTTCAGGTAATTACTCTTAATTTTATGGTGTGTTGAGTCTTGGCACTCGATTCCTAGGAAAAATTTCTCAAACTATCACAAGAGGAAAAATTTCTACTACCCTTCTCAAAACAACCTTAGGTTGTTGAGACAATTCTTCTTCTACCTCCCATACAATTTTCACATGTGTGCACACAACAACATCCCTTCTATACCTCCAGGTGAGAGTATTTAATTGAGAAATGACATCATCTTGTTCATCCTACCAACTCAAGTGTGCTTGAATACTAGAAAAATATTTTCATGGGGTAACACCATTGTGAATAGTGACAAGGAACTTTTTATTAAATTATCTTTTTGATCGCCAATAGAATCACCAAAAATCTATTAGTTAACAAATTGATCTTCTTATTACCATTCATCAACATCTAGGTAAACTATTGGCCCGCATTTTGATACATTCACACTAGATCACTCGGAGGGGCACGGGGAAATACTTTCATTAACTTTGTATCCTTTGTGGCACCTATTTTCAGGTCGTTGGAGCTCTAAAGGTAGTCTATCAAGGCTAAAGCTTTTAACGATAAAACCTTTGATCTGATTTGGCATCTGGTTCATCATCTAGCTCAACTCAACATCATCATCATTGGCAACAACTAAAAGGTGCACTTAAAATTGATACATGGCACCATGCTTCCATTTATTAGTTTGTTGAAGTGTGTTGAAGCTCAACCAAAGAAACAACCTTCAACAATATGCCAAGTGACATCTATATAAGATTCCACATAATCAACATTGGTTAGATGAAGCTAAAATGATGTTTGGACTATCAACAATCTTTCGGTGATGAAATCTCTAAGACAACTCATGAGTCTTACTAAACATGTAGTTCAACCTTGTCTCATTACCATTGCTTTCAATCTAAGGCCTTTGAAAATGACACATCATATGTTTTCCTTTTGATCATTAGGCTATTGGAAATCAAAGATGGTCCTAACCATGTCTCGTCTTGACTAGCAACATGTCACTATCTATATATTCCATCGAAGGAGCGTTGAAATTGCATTAGAGTTCAACCAAAGAGGAAACTCTCAAGTGATAAGATGAGTCATCACCCATGTTGGATTCCATGTACTCATCGTTGGATGGATGAACCCTAATAAGTTTGGAGGGTCGGCTTAAAGATCACACACTAATCCTTTGACTACTTAGGTGGCTCTTGTGGGGCCCATTCAATCACCAACGCCTGAATCCATTTCCTGTTCCCGTGAGCAGCCCTTTTAATGGCACGCAAAAGCCAAAACTAATTTCAAATTCATCTATCGTTCCCGCTCTGCAGTACTTCACGAGGCTCAGTCACACTGTTTTTCCATATGCAATAAACAAGTTTCCAATTGAAGCGGTTTGCATTTGATAGCGTACTTTCAGCCGCTGCTAAAATGGGAGCTTCTGATAATGGTGTTACGATAGAGCAGGATATAAGCAAAATGGATTTGCTGAAACGGGTTCAGAAACTCTCAAGAAAATGCAATGTGTAGGTATAAAGCCACGCGCTGCAACCTTTTCCCACATTCTCTGTAATGATCCCAAATAGGGCCTTACAAAATTTTCTATCAAGAATTCCCAAATAGGATTTGTATTGTACATGGGAATATCAATTCCCAATTATCATATGCTATTATGCATTTAAACTATATTATATCAAGATTAATCTCTAGTTAAGCTCAATTCATTATTTTACTTCTAATCACTAAATTTAAGGAAGATGGTAAATTTATTGTACTAGGATGCTTCCACAGTTTACAAGTGGATTCTGTCAAGGTTTTACCTATCTCGGACTCCTTCCATCATGTGACTGATTTATCCGTCTCTTCTTATACACACTCCCTATCCTCTTAATAGTAATTAGTGAGTTGTTAAAGAATCGGCTATATATATATATAATATTACAGAAATATAAATAACTATATATATCACCATGATATATATCATATTTACTAATAAATAGATATAATTTACATATATAAATATTATATCATTCTTATAATTCAGATATATTAGACCACTTAGATATACATATTATATCACCCAAAAGTATACTATATAATTCCCATTTCATTAATTACTATATATAGATATGAATGCTCGCACCTTCAATTGCTGCTAGCAATCGGTTGCTCTAAACAGATCGATCCACAAGGCACAATTATATTTTATAATCTCAAATCGATCTTCCCTTCCTTGCAAATGATTGATGACTGTCTTCTTATAACTTGCGTGGGGGATGATAAGACACAAAGTCAAGACACGTCTCTTCAACTGCTTTCTTCCCTTGGTGCTAAATGCACCTCTTCAATACTAACCATATTAATTATAACCTCAGTATGATAAGCATCACAACTTTTAATTATTATTATGGGTGTTGACCAGTCTTAATTCCAATCGTAACTCTTTATTATGTAATCAGTCTACACTTAGTAATTCCAACTAATCGTTGACTGTGACAATCAACGTTTGTTCTTACAAATATCGTTATTTTTAAATCTTCATTGATTCATTAATATGATCGATGAATCAAGCTAATGCTTAAGTCTGTAATTATCTCCATAGCTTCAGTTCCTTATTGACCACGATGGTTATGTATGTTGTTCCCTTAACGGTGACTAGAAATGTTACTCTGCTGTCATCTCCTACTGTGGTTGACTCCTTACTAATTCCCGGTAATATATATAATACTTTGTTCGTATCTATTATTCTTCCATTTATCGATTATTCCCTTACTCTCGCTGTGTGTGTAGAGTGCTGGTTGTGAATGGATCTGTTCCGCTACTGTGTTCCTTTCTTCTATCCTCTGCTATATACGATGCCTTCTATCCCCATGGTTTCCTTTTCTTCTCCCTACTAATATTGTCGTACAGGGTCGTGTCCTTCCAAGTAGACGTGACTCATGGTGCCACAGTGGATGTGTCAAGGTCGTTGACAACATCTCTCAATGTTGATCATTATTACTGATGTTTGATGTTTAGATTATTATAAATTAATATTATATTGTTTTATGGATTAGTATTATAGATTAATAATATACTATATTAATGATCTATGTTAAATAACAATATTGATTATATTAATTCACAATATCAATTAATATATTATAGATTGATATTAATGATTATTATTAATATTATTGATCGATATTTATTGATTAATTATATATGAATTAATATTACTAATATTGTATGGATTAATTATATATTGATTAACAATTAATATATTGGTTAATAAGGTACTATTAATTAGTGATATCGATTAATAATATTGCATTATATTATTAATGATATTATTAATATCGATCAAGAATATATGTATTGATTAATTAATTATATATATTCTAGTAATACATACATATTTATTAATGGATTATCATTAGTTTGATTAATATATATATTTGATTATTTATATATTGATTATTATTATAGATTAATCAATATATTGCTCAATATGTTATTAATTAATTATATTGATTGTGGGGTATTATATTATTTTTAATATTATTTATATCAATTAGTGTAATTAAATGAAGAATTAATTAATAATTAAATCATAGTATATTTCAAGTATATCTTATTTACGGCTCGTGACATTCTCACTGGCTATGTCAGGATAGAAGGTTTTGATCTTAGTATGGATATCCATCTAAGGTTAATCGAAAGGGATTTTCGTCAGATTTAAGCAAAGGTCATGAACAATTTGATAGAATGCCTCAAAGAGAAGTCATTTCATGGAGCGCATTGATTTTCTGGGTATGCGAAAAATTCAACAAATATGACATAATAGCCATAGAAATATCAATCATCATAGACAAATATGGTCTCAAATTCTTTGATCTAATGAAACATTGTAGAACACATTCTATCATTTCAAGCTTTTCTTTTGTATGTACAGGCATGGCACTAAGCCTACGGTGAATCATTATTATCTTGCATGGTTGACCTTATTGACTATGGTGGCTTTTGTGAGGAAAGCATGATTTTATCATATGTCATTTAAGCATGTGGTGGTTGTGTGGATCTATTTTCTTGATGTTTGTAGATCCCATATGATGCTCTCAATAGTCTGAAGTATTTACAAATTACAATGGTGCAACTTTTAAATTTGGATCCTAAAAGAGATGGATATGTGTTATTCTCTTGGACATATATGGGAAAGGGATCATGGGAAAGGGATCAGTAATGGCTATAGCTAACTTCGTGCGTTCAATTGAGGTACCAAACTATGTCAAAATTTTCCAATTTTTTTTTGTTGTTTTTGTAAGCGACCTAATTGCTTAAAGCTAAGGTTTTGGCTTCTCACCAATAATGATGCACTCTATAGAAGGCGTTATGTGCATATAGATCAAAAAATGACCCAAAAAAAGTGTCGGTCGATAGTAGACACTAATAACCCCAATAGTGGTTCATTTTACATGTAATAATAACTTTGAAAAAACCCAATTTCAGAATTAAAAAGTACCTAATTGCAAGTGTTTAAGTGTATGGGCCCGTTCACATGTTTCATGTTTGTGTTAGGAAAGGGGGGCCACTAAATCCCCCATGGGCCTTTCCATGTCATTGTGGACCAATACATGCCATTTACTTGACGCATGGCCGAACATTATGGAACCCTAAAAATGTATGTTTTTATTACATCTTTCGGTCTTTTCCCTTTTGCATTTCACCATCTTGCCATTTCGCTTCAGCTTCGCTCTGCAACCTCTTTGACTCCGCTCTGCAACCATTTGGGCTCCACTTTGCAACCTCCGAGTATTGATGTACCCATCAAGCATGGTTCCTTTCTTGTATGTGCAATGATGGAATTAAACAATGATTGTCTCAATGCCTTTCATTTCCTTAAAATGTTTATTATTTTGCAAATGACGTCGAGGGTTTTGGTTTTTTGTTAAATGATTATCCGTATGCATAACGGGTTACCATAGAATAATGAATTTTACTTTTGCATTCATGCATTTTGGTATCTTTTGTCATCATTTATTCAAATGGCTTCCATTTCCTTGAAAAGTTTATTATTTTGCTAATGTCGTCAATGGTTTCAATTTGTTGTTAAATGATTATCTGAATCATCCGTATAAGGGTTACCATTAAACGATGAATTTTGCATCCACAATCATGCATTTTGGTATCTCTTGTCATCATTTATTCAAATGGCTTCTATTTCCTTGAAATATTTATTATTTTGAAAATATCGTTGACGGTTTTGGTTGGTTCTTAAATGATTATTTGTATGCATAAAGGGCTACAATAAAATGATGCATTTTGCTTCCCCGTTCATGCATTTTGGTATCTTTTGTCATCATTTATTCAAATAGCTTCCATTTTCTTGAAATGTTTAGTATTTTTCAAATGTCTTCGAGGGTTTTGGTTTTTTGTTAATTGATTATCTATATACCTAAAGGGTTATAATAAAATGATGCATTTTGCTTCCGTATTCATGCATTTTGGTTTATTTTGTCATCATTTCATTAAAATGGCATCCATTTCATTAAAATGTTTACTATTTGATACCTAGATGTTGAGGGTTTCGGTTTTTTATTAAATGATTATATGTATGCATAAAGGGTTACAATAAAATTATGAGTTATACTTCTGCATTTGTGCATTTTGGTTTCTTTTGTCATCATTTTTTTAAATGGCATCCATTTCATTAAAATGTTTACTATTTGGTTGATGTCGTCGACGATTTTGTTTTGTTGTTCAATGATTATTTGTTTGCATAAAGGGTTACAATACAATGTTGAAAAATGATAGATTAATGTATTGAAAATTTAGTTTAATATAATGTTTACATTAATATATTGTAAATTTATTGTTTTGTATCAAATTTATGTAATCTTAGGGTCTAAAAAATTTATACTATTTACATTGCATGTAAGCATTTGCATCAATTGTGTCATTCAGCAAAGTAGTTTGATATTGTCTATGAAGTAATTTTTTTTATATGTTAACTATTTTGCATATATTTATTTATAGAGTCCAAATTCATAAATTGCAGCCTCATTCATTTCATTACCATATAAATCATGGTTACAACATGAATACACATTTTTTAATCATATCATAGTTACCTCCTCCATCACCTGTTACCGTTTTATCTCATGCATTTTGGTTTCTTCTGTCATTAAGTTTTCAAATGCTTTCCATTTCATTAAAATGTTTACTATTTGGTATATGTGGTGGAGATTTTCATTTTGTTGTTAAATGATTATCTATATGCACAAAGAGTTACAGTAAAATGATGATTTTTTCTTTTGTATTCCTATGTTTTGGTATCTTTCATCATTTTTCTAAATGACATCCATTTCATTATACTTATGTATATGTGCGCGTGCGCGCACACACACACACACACACACACACACACACACACACACACACACATATGCCTACATGTTCAAAGAAGGTTGTCAAGACCTTATTTGTGTATACATATTTGTATACATAAGTAGGAGATATTTTCCATAGGAAGTCAAATTGTGATATTGCTATCAAGATTCAAGTGTGTAGTTGTTTGAGTCAATGAGTTTGACTCAAACAACTACACAGTTGAATCCTAATAGCAATATCACAATCTATATACATAATCAAATTTATGTATATGCATTTTGGTTTCTTTTATCATGATCATTTTTTCAAATGGCATCCATTTCATTATAATATTTACTATTTGCTATATGTTGTGGAGGGTTTCATTTTATTGTTAAATGATTATTCGTATGCATAAAGGATTACAATAAAATGATGAGTTATGCTTCTAGGTATAAAAACATAATGTATGTATACATATATATGCTTATGTATATGTATACACAATTATGTATACGTATACATAATTATGTTTACGTATATACGATTTTGTATTAAGGGTCACATTAAAATGTTGTATTCATGTGTGCATAATTTTACATAAATTTTTTATTTAGCTCTACAATCATTTCGACTCTTCTCTGCAACCTCCACGTAATGTTGTGCCCATCAAGCATGATTTCTTTCTTGTATGTGGGTAAGTGCACAAAGATGGGGGAACAAAAAGGGGGTATAAGATGCCACTTTTTTCTTGAAATCAACAAACTCTGAACTTCAACAAGAAATTGAAGATAGTTAGACTCAAAATTTTAAGATGCGACAAAAACAAGAGTTGTAATACTTTGAATCTAGTTCTTAAACTACTAACTTATTTTGAAAATGGTGTAGATTAAGGCCCTCAAAAAGGGGGAGCACAAACAGTGGTCCTATTTTTTGTCCAAAAACATAACATTGCGTCCGGTGTGCTCCCCCTAAAATGTTAACTTTTTTTTGAATTTTTTTAATCACTCCAGTGAGAAGTTAGCTAACACCACGTAGTTTAGCCCGAATTTTTTTGGTAATTTTTTTATGAACGTATAATTTTTGATGAATTTACGAAGTGCACACATCCTGAAAACATGAAATTTGTGTGTGTTCCCCCTAGAAATCATTTAAAACTAATCAAAAATTAAATTTTCTTTTTTTTTAAAGTGTGTAGAATGGAGTCTAGTTTCTAAAAATGTAACTTATTGCAAAATTTGATGAACGAGCCAAAATCTGTACCCAAAATACTACATGTTGGTTTTTTACAAAAAAGGACATAATCAGAATTCAAAATAAATTATATGCTTAGATAGCTAATAGAGAGATTTGCAATATTACGTTGTCTAATTTTTATGTTCTTGAGCCACGAGTAAACCTGACGAGGAGCACACAAAAAAAGATGTCATTTTTTTGTATGTCTGCTAGAAAACACGTCTCAGGCCTATTTCAGTCGTCCAAGCCTTTGGGTTGGATCTCCAAGGCAAATCCAAGCCTTAGGATTGGTAAATTCAAATACTTTACAAAGCACGCACGCCCTATAGGGCATGCACACTATGTAAATTTATGATTTCCATAGCGCGCTCGCACTATGAAAATCATAAATTTACATAGGGTGTGTGCCCTATAGGGCATGCGCCCTATGTAAGATATAGATTCACATAGTGATGAGAAATATTCAAAGTGGGAGGAAGAGAGAGAGAGAGAGAGAGAGAGAGAGAGAGAGAGAGAGAGAGAGAGAGTGCGCTCTCTCTTTGTCTCTCTCCCTCCACCATGCTCTCTCTCCCTCTCTCCCCCTTATCACGCTCTCTCTCACCATCTCACTCTGACCTTCTGTACCTCTCTCTCTCTCTCTCTCTCTCTCTCACTCTCTCACTCTCTCTCCCTTCTCTCCTCTCTCTTTATTACATCTTTTGGTCTTTTCCCTTTTGCATTTCACCATCTTTCCATTTCGCTTCAGCTTCGCTCTGCAACCTCTTTGACTCTGCTCTGCAACCATTTGGGCTCCACTTTGCAACCTCCAAGTATTGATGTACCCATCAAGCATGGTTCCTTTCTTGTATGTACAATGATGGAATTAAACAGTGATTGTCTCAATGCCTTTCATTTCCTTAAAATGTTTATTATTTTGTAAATGACGTTGAGGGTTTTGGTTTTTTGTTAAATGATTATCCTTATGCATAAAGGGTTACCATAGAATAATGAATTTTACTTCTGCATTCATGCATTTTGGTATCTTTTGTCATCATTTATTCAAATGGCTTCCATTTCCTTGAAAATTTTACTATTTTGCTAATGTCGTCAATGGTTTCAATTTGTTCTTAAATGATTATCCAAATCATCTATATAAGGGTTACCATTAAAAGATGAATTTTGCATCCACAATCATGCATTTTGGTATCTCTTGTCATCATTTATTCAAATGGCTTCTATTTCCTTGAAATATTTATTATTTTGAAAATACCGTCAACGATTTTGGTTGGTTCTTAAATGATTATCTGTATGCATAAAGGGCTACAATAAAATGATGCATTTTGCTTCCCCGTTCATGCATTTTGGTATCTTTTGTCATCATTTTTTCAAATAGCTTTTATTTTCTTGAAATGTTTACTATTTTGCAAATGTCTTCGAGGGTTTTGGTTTTCTGTTAAATGATTATCTATATACCTAAAGGGTTATAATAAAATGATGCATTTTGCTTCCATATTCATGCATTTCAGTTTATTTTGTCATCATTTCATTAAAATGGCATCCATTTCATTAAAATGTTTACTATTCGATATCTAGATGTCGAGGGTTTCGGTTTTTTATTAAATGATTATATGTATGCATAAAGGAAATGATTATATGTATGCATAAAGGGTTACAATAAAATTATGAGTTATACTTCTGCGTTTGTGCATTTTGGTTTCTTTTGTCATCATTTTTTTAAATGGCATCCATTTCATTAATATGTTTACTATTTGGTTGATGTCGTCAACAGTTTTGTTTTGTTGTTCAATGATTATTTGTTTGCATAAAGGTGAAAACTGAACTATACTAAGAGGGGAAGGGGTGAATCAGTATAATCACAAACTTTTAATGCTAAAAACTGAAACAAAGAACACAAGACACAGAGAACAAACCCAAAACGGGAAAAACCACGGCATCACTATCTGAAAAGGGCTACAACACGATTACAGCTGAGAGCTACAACTCTCCTCAAAACAAAACAGAACTGGATTCAACCAGTTAACAATAAGGCTACAACCTTATTAATCAGTGTATTCCTGGATAACAACAAGAAGAAATTTTTTTGTCTTTACAGAAGTATAAAGACCCTCTAAAGAGTGAAGAATCACTTAGCATAAGATAAGTGCTAGATGAAAAACCTCCTGAATGTCAAAACTCAGAGCTAGTGGATGTAATCCAAATCTTTCTTCACGATAGCTCCCCTATAAACTGACCTCCAAAATAAACAAATGCCAGTATACCTGATAACTTTCCTGCCTTAACAGAAATTCTCAAATTTTGACCTCTCTGGTTTTCTGTATGAAATTATTTGAGGTGCTTTTTATTCTAAAAATAGCATGATGTTTCTTCAAAGGCCACAACACTGTTGATATAGGCCCAACTGTGTATCTCTTCAGACTCAGCAAACATTAATAACTCTCTGTTCAAAATTGAGTCCCCTTCTCATATCAAAAAGCTTCTAAACTCAGCACAGCTTGTGTACATTTACACCCTCGTCTTCAAATAAACTCAACACCTAAACATCCTTTAGTATCGAAGGTTTGCAACAGTTTTTAAGAACAACATACTTGAGAATATTTGACTCCACCAATTTCCACTTTGACATCCACACGATATACTGGTACTGATCGCACTTTCACGGGAGTTCTTTTAGTGTATCCTATCGAAACTAAAACAATACTGATGCAACCTTATTAGCCTGAACACACTGTTCACAATTATTGCTCCTGTTCTGAAATCGGTTTTTAGATATTTTGAACTATTTCTTTTCTGAGTGCCTTTAACTCTACACAGACCTGTAAAGACCGAAAAACCGACCAGAGATATAAAAGCAAGAAAACCACGAGAATAACGCATAGTCGAAAAAAAACAAGTCTAAATAAACACAGACTTCAATATACAATAATCTCAAGACCCGAAGGTCGAATAAGTATAAGATATCCAATACATGCCATCGGACAGCCATTCGTCCATCTGCATGATCAAGTCTCCTATGCCATCGAACAGCCTGTCGTTCATCTGCATAGTTTGAGACGGAAATGTGATTCAGGCGTTTTATCCGCCCAACCACGGAGTGGTTAGCTCCCCCGGGGCTCATCCTGAAATGAAGAGCTCGCCGACCCTACACAAGTGACTTATCAAAATGACACAAGTGGATCAGAAAGGAATCTGGTGCATGCTGTGATTGCCTACTTCGTCTCACATAAAGTAATACAAACACAGATATGGCAAAGAGAATAGTACAATAACCAACACAAGTTCAATTATGTGTTTACAAGCTTAGGCCTAAGCATTTAAAGTACCAGAATTCAACTGGCAGGTAAAAATAAACTACTTTTACCCTTCTCTGCAATTCCATATTCGGCACCCTTTCCCAAGATATCTTATTCCAACAAGAAGACATGAATGTACACAAACAACATAGTAGTTCTGATGAATAAATCACACTCATAAAGTCAGAAAAGTTACTGTAGTATTTAATATCAAAGTTCAATGATTTTATATATCTCTGGTAACCTTCCATACGGTATACTCAGCATTCTCTAAATTCAGAGATTATATATACTAGAAGATTAATAAACACACTGTTTCTGATCAACAACAGTACTTTCTATTGAAAGAAAAAAAAAGAAGACATAATTTGGTCACTAAATCTTTCACAAATGACCTGTGTTATCACACAGAATGAAATACTGTTCCCAGGGAAATGGAGGAAATGGCAATCCTATTTTGATATCATTTGTTTATGCTTTCAGAAATTGCATGCATGTAGCATTGACAACGTGAGTTCAAGGGTGTATAGCAGAAAATAGCACCCATTTCAAATCAACATATGCTCTGATACCACATGTAAGGACCGAAAACAGTAATCAAGTCCACTCTTTTAAACATTCAAAACCAAAAACAATGTATCTTATTTATCAATCACATATTTCCGTTAAAAGAAAACAAACAGTCCACCTCATCACTTTTAATTCCAGATACGTGGCATGAAAAGAAATTAAAAATTTTCCCGCTAGTTATGGATATGAAAATTACGGTTGTGACAAGACCGAACCATCCTTTTGAGCACACTCTATCTTCGATTTAACATCCGCACCAAAGAATGTTGTTGTCACTGTTCCAATAGACCACTTTTTCTAATTCCTCTCGAAAAAGAACTACAAATGCCACTGTATTAATCTGAGCACTACATTCACAGTAAAAGCTACAGTTTTTGTTGACATGGAACTCTTTATTTTTCCTCAAAAACATCTATACCAAAATCTGAGAGAGTGCATGAAAGATTCTCATCATCCCCATTTGATATCATTTTTGTTTTCTGTTTCTATCCATATCACACGTTCCACCATCATCTGTCAAGTTCACCGGCTCCCACACTATCTTCTAACTGAGTTCGTAAAATTTTTAAAAACGGAAGCGCCCAAGACTCTACAGCTGCCAAGTTTGATCATTACGTTGCAGAGCTGTTATTTGTTATCTCGCAAAGACTACACCCTTAACAATCTCGTAAACATTTTCAGGTCCCTTTATTTTTGAAACTAACTCCACCGTACTCTTCTTTGTTCCTGTGTGTAACTGCGACCATCTAGTGTTGAGAAAAAATGTGTCATAATAAAAATTATTTCTACTAAGTATACATGTGTTCAATTTAAAGCAACAATTACACTCCTTGCATAACCACCATTTCCTCTACACGAAAAGGTGGCACACTCAACATCAAACAAAAACATTCCCTGCCATTAGTCATTTTGCTTGCCGACAATCACCAAAGACTTTTCGTTGGAGAAACATGATAGCTGGAAGAACATTATCGCACCGGAAGCCTGACATAGCATAAGTAACACAGTTCAAGACCAAAAGAGTCTTTCTTTGAAATCGGACAAACAGCCAGGTGTGAGATAAAGAACTCAACAGTCTCAATGACAAAAACTCAACAAAAGGGTTACAATACAATGTTGAAAAATGATAGATTAAGGTATTGAAAATTTAGTTTAATATAATGTTTACATTAATATATTGTAAATTTATTGTTTTGTATCAAATTTATGTAATCTTAGGGTCTAAAAAATTTATACTATTTACATTGCATGTAAGCATTTGCATCAATTGTGTCATTCAGCAAAGTAGTTTGATATTGTCTATGAAGTAATTTTTTTTATATGTTAACTATTTTGCATATATTTATTTATAGAGTCCAAATTCATAAATTGCAGCCTCATTCATTTTATTACCATATAAATCATAGTTACAACATGAATACACATTTTTTAATCATATCATAATTACCTCCTCCATCACCTGCTACTGTTTTATCTCATGCATTTTGGTTTCTTCTGTCATTAATTTTTCAAATGCTTTCCATTTCATTAAAATGTTTACTATTTGGTATATGTGGTGGAGAGTTTCATTTTGTTGTTAAATGATTATCTATATGCATAAAGAGTTACAGTAAAATGATGATTTTTTCTTTTGTATTCCTACGTTTTGGTATCTTTCATCATTTTTCTAAATGACATCCTACATGTTCAAAGAATCATAGAATGAACATTGTTATCTTGTCAACCCCATAGTGAATGTTGGTTGGACGATAACTTCTAGTCTAAAATCCTCTAACAAGGTCACACCTGACAGTGTGTTTGTAACCTTTAACAGGGTTGGATCTTAACCAACCTCACTTCAGAAGAGTGAACAATTTTGGGTTGTCAATTCCAGGTGGTTTTTCCCTTTACAGGGTTTCCACGTTAAAACTCTTGTGTTATGTGTTGATTGTGATATTTATTTGTTATCATTCTTTACATGTTACATGTTAGAGTTGATCATTCTTGGACTACAAGTGATTCAGTAGAGTGATGGGATATTCATCACACAATCTAAACACATAAAGGAAGTACTGAAGACATTTGGCATGGAAAATGCTAAACCTGTAGGAACACTGATGGCTACTGGATGCAAATTGACAAAGGAGGATGAAACTACTGAGGTAAACCAGACACTCTACTGATCCATGATTGGTAAGTTAATGTATGTAGTTCATAGTAGACCAGATATAGCACATGTTGTGGGAATTGTTACAAGATTTTCTACTAATCCTAGAGAATCACACATGATAGCTACAAAAAGGATCTTAAGATACTTGAAGAAAATAGAGAATTTTGGATTATGGTATCTTAAGGAAGGGAAGTTTGAACTGAAAGTTTACACCGATGTTGATTGGGCTGGAAATGTGGATGATAGAAAAAGCACCACCAGAGGAGCATTTTTCTTTGGTGAAAGACTTGTAACCTGGACAAGTAAAAAGCAGGCTTGTATTTCTCAGTCTACAGATGAAGCAGAATATGTTGCTGCTGCTACTAACTGTTCAAAAATTGCATATATCAAACAAGTGTTGGAAGGAATGAATGAGGTAATCACTGACCTGGTGATTATATATTGTGACAACACTAGTGCTATTAATATTTCAAAGAATCCTGTGATGCACTCTAAGACAAAGCATATATCTATTAAGTATCATTACTTGAGAGAACAAGTGCAAGAGAAGTAAGTAAAGTTAGAATTTGTTACATCCAAAGAACAACTTGCAAATATTTTTACAAAGCCCCTACCGAAGGACACATTTGAATACTTGAGGACTAGACTTGGGGTCTGTCCCCTGTCTATCGGTCACTAAGATGATCTAGTTGTTGCATCAGCCTACTTTTATCAGAAGATCATTCATGTTGATGTAGCATAGTTCACACTTTGAATCATGTTCAAGGTTGTGATTAAGTTTGTGAACTTGAACCGATTGGAATATCAGTATTCAGAGATACAGAGGAAGACACAATTGTTTGTTCATTTGTTTCTTTGGCATTGATGTCAAAGGGAGAGATATACAATATGAAATGAAAAGGGAAGAGATAAACAAGATATGAAAAGGAACAAGCACCGACGAGAATTATCTAAGGGAGAGACAATCTGAATGAGACAAAGTATTGAAGATCAGTTACAGAGAACAGAAGCAGGAACAAGACAATTGAAAAGATCACAACTGCAGAATGGTAAAGCTATATTATTTAATGCTAGTTTAGTAACGCAGTGATTAAACATATTAAATCTATTCAACTTACAACATTTGTTCACAAAGTTGTAGAATGTATGTTTGGTATGTGTATGGTACATTTCATATTACTTGAGTTGCCATCAATGCTAAAGGGAGAGATTGTTGGACTACAACTGATTTGGAATCTGATTGAAGAATCTGTGATTAAAGATCACTAAGGAGTTGATGATTAGATATGTAATATGATTAAATCAGTATTATGTTGTCATTGCTGTCAACTATTTTGATAGCACTTATCTTGTAAGTTACTATCCCGAGACATCTGAAGAAAGGTGAAAAAGATGAAGAATAGAAAAATCTACATGAGGAAAGATATGCATGATAGATGAGGATAAGGAACACATTGAGTAACTTGTTGATGAGTCTATGACTTGATGATATTGACTTTATTATGTTGCATTCATCTATAATGAAGTATAGAGCTGAAAGACACAAAGCAGTGTTGTCATTAAATGAAGCATTTCTAGTATACACCGACAGAGTGTAGTGTATACCGATCACAGTATTAACCAAGTAGTGTTCACCGACGCATTTCTTTGTTAACCAAGCAGAACAGAATGTATTAAATGATTAGCTTAGCCGATAAGATTGATGAGTTGGCAAGAGTATAACATCGAGGTAACAGATAATGTTTGTTACACAAATCGACGACAGATCTAACGGAAAAGATTGAAATGTGTTATTGACACAAGTACCGAGAAAGTTTGAAGCGGCAAAATCTATGAATGAGGTTAAGCGGTAAAATTTGATGGTGGAGAAGAAAATGATTTACTCGTCTATATAAGAGAATAGATTTTCTTTATGAAATATGTCGTAAGAAGAAGAAGCTACAGGAATATCACATGAACAAGGTTTTCATGTATTCTGATCATACTAGTTAGTAAGAACCGAGCTGCAGAACAATTACCGAGCTACAGAGAGCAATTACCAACGGACAGTAAGTTGATACAATATTGAATCTGAAGTGAATTATTGATCAGAAGGATTTGTATGGACTAAATATTGATCTGTAATCTGCAATTGAAATTGTATTAGGGCAGATCATTTACTGTTACATATTTAACCATTGTATACAGTCAAAATCTCTTAACCGAGTGGACTCTAAAAGTCTTATGATGTATCATTCATAGAATGAACATTGTTATCCTGTCAACCCCATAGTGAATGCTGGTTGGATGATAACTTCTAGTCTAAAATCCTCTAACAAGGTCACACCTGACAATGTGTTTGTAACTTTTAACAGGGTTGGGTCTTAACCGACCTCACTTCAGAAGAGTGAACAATTTTGGGTTGCCGGTCCCAGGTGGTTTTTCCCTTTACAGGGTTTCCACGTTAAAACTCTTGTGTTATGTGTTGATTGTGATATTTGTTTATTATCATTCTTTACATGTTACATATTAGAGTTGATCGATAAACTGTTTTAGCATTAGACTGGTAATCGGTAAAAGCACAGACAATAAGAGTTATTATTGTTTACCGATGGGCAAAAATTAAAGTAGTTTTGAATTATACATTTTGTTTTGGGACACTGGATAACTGATTCACCCCCCTCTCAGTTATTCTAATAGTTCAAAGAAGGTTGTCAAGACCTTATTTATGTATATGTATACATATATATGTATTTGTATACATAAGTAGGCGATATTTTCCATAGGAAGTCAAATTGTGATATTGCTATCAAGATTCAAGTGTGTAGTTGTTTGATTCAATGAGTTTGACTCAATTGACTCAAACAACTACACAGTTGAATCCTAATAGCAATATCACAATCTATATACATAATCAAATTTATGTATATGCATTTCGGTTTCTTTTATCATGATCATTTTTTCAAATGGCATCCATTTCATTATAATATTTACTATTTGCTATATGTTGTGGAGGGTTTCATTTTATTGTTAAATGATTATTCGTATGCATAAAGGATTACAATAAAATGATGAGTTATGCTTCTAGGTCTAAAAACATAATGTATGTATACATATATATATATATTCTTATGTATATGTATACACAATTATGTATACGTATACATAATTATGTTTACGTATACATGATTTTGTATTAAGGGTCACATTAAAATGTTGTATTCATGTGTGCATAATTTTACATAATTTTTTTATTTAGCTCTACAATCATTTCGACTCTTCTCTGCAACCTCCACGTAACATTGTGCCATCAAGCATGATTTCTTTCTTGTATGTATAGTCATGGAATTAAATAATGATTGTCTCAATGCCTTCCATTTCATTAAAATGTTTATTTTTTGGTATGTATAATTATATATATATATATATATATATATGTATATATATATATATATGTATATATATATATATATATATATATATATATATATATATATATGTATATATATATATGTATATATATATGTATATATATATATATGTATATATATGTATGTATATATATATGTATGTATATATATATATGTATATATATGTATGTATATATATATATATATATGTATATATGTATATATATATGTATATGTATATATATATATATATATATGTATATGTATATATATATATCTATATATATACATATATACATATACATATATATATGTGTGTGTGTGTGTGTGTGTGTGTGTGTGTGTGTATGTATGTATGTATATATGTATATGTATATGTATGTATGTATATATGTATATGTATGTATATATATATGTATGTGTATATATATATATATATGTATGTATGTATGTATGTATGTATATATATATATATATATATATGTATATATATATATATATGTATATGTATATATATATATGTATATAGATATATATGTATATATATATATATATATACACATATATATCTATATATATATATATATATATATATATATATAATCAAATGCATGGTATTCATAATTTTATTTTGTTGTTAAATGATTACTTCCATAGTATTAACGGTTACATTAATATGTTGCAGCTATGTTTGCACAATTATATATCTATGCATAATGGATGTATATGTATAGATCATCTGATATATGTTTACATCATTATATTCACATGCATATTATTGTTTTCATAATTGTTACTTTGTTTTAGGTGTTTTTAATAGATCAAACATTTGGTATTCAATGTTGTCCTTTCATAGTCATTGGAAGACCATTGCTTCAGATTATTTAATGTGCATGATGACAATCTCAAAAATGATATTATGTATCTTGTGAAACACAATGTTGGTGGCTCGCATCTACACGACGAGGTCATATATGACCTAGTCTTTTTTCTCCCATTTAAGTTACAAGTAGACTTGAATGGGTGTTGGAGGTGGGTAAGCATGTGGTGGTATCCCATAACCGGGATAAAGTTGCTTAGGGGATTCGAAATATCAATACACATTATTTTTGGCAGATTTGGTAGAATTTTTTTATTTCACAAGAGAGGATTGTCAAAACATTATGGTGGATGTATGGGACCTCTTCACCTATTCCTGTGTTATCAATGACTACACTTATGTTATAGTCTTCAATGACAATTATGAAGATTTTTTCACACATCAGGAAAAAGATGTTGTCCTAGACTACTTCTACGGAGTTTCCCTTATTGTCACTAAACTAAGTCATCTGTAGAATTACTTAAAAGGAGATGTTCCTCTCTATATTTATTGCATCAATTTTTTGGTAATATCCCCTCATATGTGGGGCTGCTCTACTTGAATACAAAATGATCTTCTATATTGTAATTGTACAAACATGGATACAACATTTTAATTTAACCCAAAATACATAATTGTATACTTTTTCACTCATAATTATAAATGAATGCATCCCTAATTATGTATATGTATGTAGAATAATTATATATATGTAAGTATGCATAATTATGTATAATTATACTTTATGGATAATTATGTAAATGTATGCATAATTATAAATCTATCCATGTATATTTGCATACATGCATATGTATACGCATGTATATTTTATACAGGTCTACATAATTGTGTATTGTGTTAAAAGCATTGGTTATAGGGCTCCATAATGTTTGGACATGCGTCCAAGACAAGGCACACACATGGCCAATGGTGGGTATAGTGACCACCCTTTCCTAACGCAAAACTGAAACATGTGAATGGGTGCATACACTTAAACACTTGTAATTAGGTACTTTTTAATTTTAAAATTAATTTTTTTTAATAATTATATGTATGTATATACATACAATCATGGAGACATGCTCATATGTGTGTGTGTGTGTGTGTGAAGAAATGGTTGTGTCTATACATATATGTATGTGTATACGTATATATCAAATTTACATTGGATATGCAAGTATGGAATTATTAATTGTCTACACCTAATATGATTTCACCTTGCATTGTAGATTATCTGATTAAGTATGAAATGACTGATTTTTTCTCACCAATATTCTAATTTAAAAATCAATTACCACAAATGAATGCATTCACTTTCCACATTCGGATGAACTTATAATAGGAAATTTGCAGGTTCATTTTCATTAAAACTCCATGTCTATTTTCAAAGAGATAGTCGTTGTTGTGCATGCAATATTGTAAGGATGATTTGATATGAGAACGTTACACTACCCCCAATTCTTACAATGTTTTTGCAGGTATGGGAGATGCATGAGAGGTGAACCAGTTGCTTGGATATTCGATGATTCAACATAAATGTGTTTGTCAACACACCATTTTTTTTGGCAAATCTAGTTATCTATGAATTAACATTTTTCCAATTGATTGGTTTAAAGCAATTGGATTTACGATCTTATGATATGTATAATATGTTTATGCATCTCACCTTTTTGCAGACTTCAAGGAACCTATTCAAGAATACTACAACACATTAATCTTGCATGATACATAAAGTCTTTATGGCTTTACTTTGACAATGACCTAGTAGACACTCCTTTCTATTTGGAATTGACTTTAGTTTCTTTATTACTTTACTCAATTTCATGTTGAATTCAATTTTAGGTAGAGTGCACTTTACTTTAGTTTCTTTATTACTTTATTGAATTGAATTTTGAATTCAATTGTTTTGATTGGTTATCATATTCTTGAAATTTTCTTTATAAATCGTGAAAGATTTTGTATAGACTTTGTGGTGTTGAATTATGTTGTGCCAAGGCTTTTCGCATTAATTTATCTTTCTCTAGCACAATTCAATACCAAAAAGGTCCTTCAATATATCTTTTGTGGTTGACAAAGTTATATAGGTGTGTGGTATAAAATTGGTAATCAATTGTGATGCAACAAACACTCAATAAACCATTAACTCAAGAATTTAGCTATAGGAGTTCAATTCAAGTGAACCAACTAAACCCTCAAAAACATCTTATTGATTTTTATTTGAAGCGATTTTAACCCTTTTATGATGCTCATCAGATTGGCATGAAGGATTAGTGACTTGACTACTCCAAAATGGAAGATTCAAATACAATGCAAATCTAGGAATGAACTAGAATGCAAGATTAATCTAACAACAATGATGCTACTATGAAAACAAACTAGATAAAAAACAATATTACTTCTAGAAATGAACTAAGGTATAAATGCAAGAGAGCTATGATCATATAATGAAAGCAACTAAAAACTAAGAACTCAAAATAGCAAGAATACTCTAGAATGCAAGAATGCAAATTACCAAGATACAAATGATCAAGATGCTCTAAGATGGAACCCTTGAGTCAAGGAAGAGCTTCATTTTAAAGGAATTGCCTCAAGAATGGAGGGTTGGAGATTAAGAGGCACAAGATGTTAGGTAGAGATGAGTGGTGAGAGAGATCAATCTATGTGAAATGATTCAAGATTTTTGATTGGTCAAGCTTGATTGGAGAATAAGATAAAATAGAAAATCCCCTTTTAATTGTCAATTAATCAAGATAAGTTGCACAAAGTTCTTTTTTTTAATAAAAGTGCTAGGACTTTATATTGAAAGTAACTTTTGACAATTAAATGATTTATTAGAGATTATTAATGCTTGATTTTTATAAATAATTTAATTATGCAAGGGGTATTATCAAGGTTAGTTATATAATTATATTTATTAAATTATGCCTTTGAGATTTAGAATTTGTTTTGAGGCAGTTTGATTGAAATTAGGGGCTTAGGTTCTACTCGACAATTTTTAGGTGATTACATTTTCCCCACTTTGAATCGATGTGTGAGCAGCACGTTGATTCAAAGAATAGATAGTAGCTAGATCATAGAACAGTCTGATGTGAAGCGATGAAACTATTTCTGATACAGGAAAAACTAACTCTGAACTTTAATGAACGAAGATTGATTGAAGATATCAGCTCTAGACTTGATTGAGCGAAGACAGATGAGCAAGACGAGAGTATCCAGCCTGATATGAAGGATGAGACTGAATGTCTGTCTAAAGAGATTTGAGATAGCTACCTCGACAATAGATTTTGAGGAGGCTAATCACTTGATTGAGAGACAATACCATATTGATATGGGTCCTGATAAACCTGATATGCCCCGGGAACAATGTCAAATTGATATGGGTTTTGATGAACCTGACATGCCCCAAGAGATCAAATAGATGCATGTCCAAGTGATCTGATATGAAGTGATGAGATCACTCTTTTAGAGGGATGCAAATAATCTCAACTTGATATGGTTCTTGATGAAGATGACGAAATTCCCCAAGCCATGAAGCTTGAATTGATTTGTTGATTAGGGTTTCTTTTCAGAAGAAGATTTGGTGTATTGTCATGCCCCCTTGGGATTGAAATAAAATGAGGCAGAGATATTAAATCATTATTTGATTGATTGAATAGGTTAAGCGGACTAATCAAGTTTAGGATCAAGAAGATTATATTGCCAATAGATTCAGAAAAGATTGGACCTTGTTCGGAGTTGTTTTGAGGTCTTATTGACCAGATTTGATAGAAGTTTGACCAAAGTTGACCAGATGAAAATCACTTAGATTTGATAAATTTGCATGAGATTAACCTCAGAGGTTCGAGAAGTGAAGACAAAAGCGAGCGGGAAGTGATAGCATGAGCGATTAACTACATTTGACCAAGAAGGGTTGACTTTACAATTTGACTAAGTAAACAATCTTGAATTTTGATTTCAATCCCAAAAATGGATTTAGGATGTCAAGATTAGCTAGGAGTGTAATTTTCACAGGATTTTGAGCATTTTAAAAATTAGGTCAAAATCTATAAAAGGGGCCTAGAGGGGTCATTTTCAATTCATCTGCTACAATTGACTTTCAAGAGCTCAGAGAGATAAAGATGTTGATTCCTATCTGAAATCATTGATTCGAGTTGTAGAGACACCACAACTGTCCTTGGGCATATGATGCACCAGTAAGTATTCAATTATTGCTTTCAATTTGGTAGTATTTAGCCATGTTTATCAATTTGTAGTTGCATTTTAGGTTTTGTCTCTGGTTTGTCGTACAATAAAATAATTTTATCACACGCCTCTTTGAGGTTTTTCATATGATAAATTGGTTAAAATATGTGTATTGTTTGGCTTTGTGAGTTTTATCGTACGATAGGTACCCTTGTATCGTACGATACAGGGAACTTTATCATATTGAATAATTGTTGCTTACCCTTCGTTGAGTTTCCTCGTACGATAATTAGGAGTCGATTGTTTAATCATATGAACTAGAATTCAATTTTTGTCCTTTGTAGAGAATTTTCTTTCTTTTGAGGTAGATTTGGGGCCTTGTATTGCATGATTTTTGATAGGTTGATGTTCAATTGATACTGATTATTGATGCCTTTCCTTGTGTTCCTTGTTGTAGCTACAATTACCTAATCCCATATTTCAATGTGCGTATCCACAGGCACTCTATTTGGAATGGTACCTTTCCCCAGAGGAATTAGAAGTTCTTGATCAGTGTGGGTTGGGGAAGCTCCTAACATTACCTAATATTTATGTGAACCACAGGCTACTCATAGCACAGGAAAAGCACTTTCACTCTAAGAATAACAAATTTTATTTACCGATTGGTGAGATCACAGTGACACCAGAGGATGTCTATTGGATCCTTCGCCTACCGATAGCTTGAGATTTAGTTTATTATGATCAGGATCCCACAGAGGGAATTACAACATTGAGGATCTTTGCAGATGACACCATTATGGATCGCCATATTACTTGGGATTATATGATTTGACAGTATGGGCATGACTATCCTCTGCCATGTATTTAGCAAGATTGATCAATTGTGTGGCAGTCCTAGATTAAATCTAGCAAGGCTTCTAATGCAGATAGATTCAATTGGGGAACCTGCCTACTCTACCACATGTACATGGATCTTCATGAGATCATAAATCAACAAGGTAGGAGTGTGGCAGTAGGCATCATAGTATTGCAGATCTACGCATGGGAGCACATTCTCATTTCTCACCCAATGACTCAGGTGGCCTGAGGAGAGGGCATGCTATATATTTTTTGTTATACTAGTTACATTCATCAACCCAATTTAGGCAAGACTACATTTTGGCATTGTCAGTTGGATGGCATGACAACAGTTGTATGGCGACCATACCTTGGTTGCGAGAGGTGGATGGGCTCTACCCATGAGTATTCTTTTATGTTTAGTAGGTTGTTGATCAGTAGGTAAGATCTTGTGAGTAATGAGATATTGTCAATACTGTAATTTTTTATCTTGATATGTCCTTGTATGTTGAGTTATGACATCCATCACATGTATTGTAGGAGTGCTCCCATAGTGGAGTGATTTTGTATCAGTTGAGTCTAGCGTAAGTTTGGGCGGCATCAAGATACGCCCTTGGAGTTTTCTACTTATGCATGGTACGCTAATGAGGCTGATTGCGGGCTACGACTAGTATAGGTCGTTGCAGTCCAAGAGCTATGAGACTTGTTCGGGTAGACTGGGACTCTGCCATTACACATGCAAGGATGACTCTGACATATAGGAAGCATCATATAGACCATACCTTCCCACGGTTTACAAATCTTGCTGATAGAGTGCCCCAACTAGATGAGGAGGACCCTGCTGATGACCCGTAGGGGGGAGGTGTTGTGAGAGGATAGGGGGGCAGAGAATGGGTTTCTATAGGGGCTAGTACTAGTCATGCATAGGTAGAAGGTCAGTAGAGACCTCAAGAAGAGAGGGTATCTTTGAGGGCAGTGTGGGTGGTAGTGGTAGCGGAGAAGGATATAGAGGAGGAGGAGAAGCTAGTAAGGATGAAGGCATATAGAGGACACCTCAAGAGAGATCAGCAGGGAAGGCTGGTGGGGGAGGATACAGGGACTAGGGATGAGGAGACAGCAGCACAGACTCCACCTACTAAGGCACCTAGAGAAGAGGCGGCACAAGGGATTACTGCAGAGGAGGTAGCACAACTTAGGGAAGACCTGGTAGAGGCACACACACAGAGGGCGGTGGCAGATCCATAGTTACAGCTAGTGGAGTGAGATAGAGATTGTCAGATTCGAGAGCTCTATAGTACGCAACAGACGGCCACATATCAGGCCTCATGAATAGCTTACTACTATGCTTTGTATATCGTGGCAGTGCCAGTTGCAACTAGGAAACCTTCATATTCTCAGTTTGTTGCTCAATCTGAGGGAAGTATTCTCATACCGACCAGAACAAATGCCCCCCCTCCTCCACCTGGAGATCAGGCGGAGGGAGAGAGCTAGTTTTGAGTTCCCCTTCTCATCTTATATGTTTCTCATATATTTTTTATGTATTGACTTGTGATATCTGCATCGAGGATGTGTCATTTTTGTACTCAAGACATTGATTGTGTGTGTGTGTGTGTGTGTGTGTATTGTGGGATATTTTGATTCATAATTGTTGTCTTTTGATATTTATGCTTATGTATGTATCTTTGTTTATGCTCATGTAATATAACTCATGCCATGTGTATGCTTATACTTCATATTGTTATCACTGGTGTAGCATAGTGTAGATGTTGCTTCTTCTTTGATCTGATGTTCATTCTAATGTATCGCTTGTTTTCTCCTCTTCATACTTAGTCATGTATGTGAAACAAAAAAAACTTAGCACTCTATGTCCCTTTTATGATGATATCAACCTTGTAGATATTAGTCAAAGTCAACAGAAAATGTTGCAGTTGATCGCTTCGACAAAGAAAAAGGAAGGATAACTCAAGGGAACCATAAATATACAAGTAAAATGCAGCCTAAGACACAAGTCAAGTCACTAATCTTGTAGTCGTTCATTTATCATCATTTGAGCATTTGGGATATCGGAGGTCAGTACAACCCTCATTGGTGCGAGAGAGACCATGGACATATGAATATGACCTTATCAGATAAAATGTAAGAAACACATGTAAACATCGAGGAATAAGCGTCAAAATGACTTGAACACAATTTCCAATATGTTGTTGTAAGATTCCATCTGTACCAAGGCACAGACTGCCAAGATAACCAGGAGTAACATCTTACATGCTACACAGAAGAAACAGACAAGGAGATAATTCCAACCTCATCTAAGTGTCCAAATAAAGAGGGTCGAGGAATGTGCAGCGTTCCAATCGTGATGGAGGCGCTGACCATAGACACCCAATGTATTAGACCACCTAGGATCATTGAAACCACACCACAAGAAGAAATCAAAGAAAATATTTTATGCCCCTAGTCAGGAGCCTCTAGTTGAGTAGACATCATCAAGCAACCTTAGAAGACATAACAAGCAAAAGTCAATGATAACAAACAACACACTAGAAAATAGTTCGGTATGTCTCAGTCATTTTTAGTTTTCTAAATTGTAGGTTGTGTTGGGTGTTAAGGAACACATTTGTGCTTGTGTCAAAGTGCAAGTGTGTAATAAATAGCATAAAGCCCGATATGTGTTGAGAAACATAGTAATGTCCAGATTGGTAGTGTTAAGAAACACTATAGAATTGGGGTGTTAAGAAACACCTAACAGCATTAGTGGTAAATTTTTAGCAAGGAAGACTTTTATGTTGACTCAGGTTAAGCTCAAGAGATTGACCAAGTGATGAAGTGTTAACAACTTAGATAGACAATGCATGATTTCCCCCATGCGATATATAAGAACTGAGGACAAAAATAAGACTAGTTCCAACCCATGACAGTGTAAGAGAGAGGTGGAAAGTGAGAAATGAGGAAGATGAGAGCACGAGAGCTCAACCACATTTTCCAGGATATCTGTTTGCCAGGTTTTCACCACTCAAAAGAATTTTATTTTTGCTACCAAGGCGCTTGTTTCCAGGTTTTCACTGAGGCACTTTTTTCTCTTTTTCAATTTTTTTTTTATATTTGATTTTTTTTTGATACATCAAGGCGCATGTTTCCAAGTTTTCACCAGAATGATCATTTTTTAGGATTTTATATGGGTTTTAAGATTTTTCAAGATCATATATGATTTTTAGACTTTTTCAAGACTTTATATGGTTTTTAGAATTTTTTCAAGATTTGATATGATTTTTAAATTTTTTTTAGGATTTTATAAATTGTTGTACAAGATGCAGAATGTCTAGTTGTAGAATTGCTTCAGGTGAAGATCATTGAGAGGTTCTTTGAGAATATCTCCATCTGGAGTAGCCAACTGATAAGCTCTAGAACCAAATGTTGTGATAATGATAAAAAAAGACCCAGCCGGTTAGGTTTTCTCTTTTGTTCTCTATGTTGTTGATTCTTTGGGTTCTCTCTCATAATGAGATCAACGACCTGGAATTCACGATGATGAACCTTCTTGTTGTAGCCTTTAGAAATTCATTTTTGATAGACCCTCAAATGGTCAGATGATTTTTTTTGCGCTCATCCAGTAATTCTAGGGCTTGAAGTCGGGAAATTTTGTAATCATCATCTCTGATAAGTCCATGTAGTGATATCCTAAGTGCAAGTATCTCGACTTTGATCAATAGGATTTCTTCATAACCATAGACCAATGAAAATGGTGTAGCCCCTGTAGGAATTATGATGCTTGTTTAGTAAGCCCATATAGCTGGATTGATCTGCAAATGCCAATCCCTTCCTAACTTGTTAACCGTTCTGTGTAGAATCTTTAGGATTGTTTTGTTTGAGACTTATGTCTATCAATTCCCCTGAGGATATTAAATGGAGGAAGAATGGTGTGTGATGTTGAATTTAGTGCAAAGCTCATCGATTTCACTATTCTTGAACTGTCCTCTATTGTCTCTAACAATTGAGGAGGGGATTCCATACTTGTAGATGATGTAATTGAGGATAAACATAGCCATTTATTTTCTTGTCACTCTAATAAGGGGTACCGCTTCAACCCATTTGGTAAAGTATTCAGTAGTTGTAATGGCTAAAGCAGGAAGTATCCAAAGTAATGATGGTGCAGACAATTTGTGAATCTGGTGTACCATAGAAAGTAAATAAGATCTCTTCCACTAGGAAGTCGTAGCAGAATTGGTGTTCCTCTAGTTGTAGCATTGAGGCTAAGGTAGCCATGACATATGTTTCTCTATTCTTTTGCATGCGACAACTGTTGGAAGGTGATGAACACGAAGTACTTCTTTAAATCATCAACCATGCATTTGTATGGCAAGATATTTTCATCTCAAGTTTGATATTCATCAGTGACTCGGTTGGTCACAAAAACAAAAACATACAAAGAAATTCTACCAACTAAATAACAAACTATTTTTCTTTCTAGTTAGATTGTTTAATATGTTTTAGACAAAATTCTTAAATAAATGAGACTCAATTGAAAAATGATAACAAAATAAGAAACTGATTAATTTACTAATGATTAAATTATGAATGACAATATCATTTAAAGATATTATAAAAGTAATAAGAATGAAAGATCAAAACCGATAAGCTAGTTAATGGAAAATAATAGGAGCCTATTGAAAACAAGAAATTTCTAATAGGAGGAACATAGTGACTGGGGTGGGAGGCCAACAATTGCTCGAGACCCTGCCTTGAAAGAACGATGGGCAATAGAAACATTTCAATAGCAACACAGGGCTCCCGCCATGCCAACTATAGCTATGGTATGCTTAACTTGATCCTTCGGTCTTCCACTATGGTCAGTTGGGCACCGAGGTCGAGGTACCACCCACCTTGCAGGCATGTAGCATGGGGGACTTGATCATTGATCCCAACAACTAATCTACCTCTGCATAGATAGGGTCACCCATCCAGATCTATATAGATTTTGGATGAGGCCTCAAACTTTCTGAATCCTACTCGAGGCCCAGCGTATTATAGCTTAAAATAGCGTATTCGCCAATTTTGTTATAAGGATGTTGGCACACCTGTAGAATTTAACCATACAAAAAAAATTTAAAGGCAAAAAAAAATTGATAATAGAAAAAAATACAAAAAAAAGTTTGGAGAAATGAAATATAGTATATGGATCTAGAATTTCTTCTTAATAAATAAGAAATATTGTCTCATAACAGTTCCACCCACCTCTTGTCTATGCTTCCACATTTTGAAAACATGTCTACCAAAGTAGTTGCAACTACAAGAAGTGACCAAATTGCTCTATACCTATGCTTTGGCAGATATCAATACCCTGTTGGATGTCGGAAAAGGTGGCAAAGTCTAGCTTTATACGTGGTAATTTCATTTGCTTGAAAGTTCCTAAAGCCTTTTTTTAACAAATTGATTTTGCCAATTATCTGCAATCAAGGCATTCCATGAGTAAACATTTCTTCGAGGCATTTTTAAAAATTGTTCATGTGCCTAGTCTATAGTTCCATTTTTATTTTTTTTTGCATATCAAGCAAATCATTGTGTTCCATGAAATGACCTTAGATTGATGTGCATACTCATATCAAAACCTTATGTCTTGACATAGGCAGTAAGAATATGGGCAAAGGTTGCAAAGTGTGACATTATACCTACACATTGCATTTTCTTGAGAGTTTCTAAAGTCGTTTCAACAAATCCATTTTGCTTATATCTTGCTCTATCACAACACCATTATCAAAAGCTCCCATTTTAGCAGCAGCAGCTGAAAGTATGTTGTCAAATGCAAACCGCTTTGATAGTAAACATGTTTGTTGGATATGGAAAAATAGTGTGACTGGGCCTCGTGAAATACTACAAAGCGGGTGAGAGTTTCTAAAGTCATTTCAATAAATCCATTTTGCTTATATCCTACTCTATCACAACACCATTATCAAAAGCTCCCATTTTAGCAATGATTGAAAGTACGTTGTCAAATGCAAACCGCTTTGATAGTAAACTTGTTTGTTGCATATGGAAAAATAGTATGACTGGGCCTTTTGAAGTACTACAGAGCAGGAATGGTAGATGAATTTGAAATTGGTTTTCACTTTTGCGTGCCATAAGGGGGATTCAGGCGTTGGTCATTGAATGGGCCCCACAAGAGATTCCTAAGTAGTCAAAGGCTTAGTGTGTGATCTTTAAGCCCGACCAAGTTTGGACAATCAACAATCCCCCATTGATAATAACAAAGACATCTTAAGAAAATGCCACTATCAATAGATTGCTAGAGTCAGAGAATGGCTACATTGAGGCGAAAGGCTCTAGCAATGAGAAGAAACACTATTGACTAAGATGCTAGGTAGGCATCACCTAATCGTTAGAAGTAAACTTAAGCTTGATCGAAGTGAAAACCTTCAAAGATATTTGAATCAACGGGCACACTCGGTCGCACGTGTGCATCATCGAGTCGATGGAACATGATTAGAGTTTGAGTGATAGACAAACCTCCATCGATAAGTGACTTGATATTTCTTGTCATATGCCAATCCACTGTGGATACTTACGAATAGCTACCACAGAGAACCGAGCTTAAACAATATGACAAATCAATGATGACTTGGTGCCACATATGCATTGTTGGATAGTTGGGAATTCTAAAAAGGTTCAAAGACTTAACACTGCTCTGATGGTGTGACACTTGGCAATTGTGGGCCCATAACTTAAGGCTATTAAAGCACGTGAAGACTTGCATGTTCATAAAGGGACTTTGTTAGGACGACCAAACAAAAGACTTGATAAAATTAAGAAGTGAAGATATTGGACTTTGGGAAATTTCACATGACCCAGAGACTTAGCATGAACATGAATTTTGAACGTAGTGAAATTTGGACACGGCTATTCTCAACATAAAATGCACCTCCGTACAAAAAATCAACCATCATACATACATAAAAGTCCATAAAAGCATGGATGTAAAGCATGGGCGTTCATGGTGTCCATGTTGTCGTGGTTGGACGTTTTGGCAACTGTGGGACAGAGGCCTGACATTTTGACCGATGGTGACCTCAGTGCAAAGGACAATGATGGACATAGGCCATTGGAAAAGAAACAACGGAAAGAGGTTACCGTGGCAGTTTACACCTAGACACCATAATTGTGAGACATAATCATGAGGATTTGTTGTGAGAATAGCTGCATCGACATTGTCAACATAACTGTGAGAATCTGCCACAAGAATAGTCACGTCACCGTTAACTTACGCCCTAAGAAAAGGGAAAACCAAATGGTGGGAAAAAGGAATACTTTACACAACTCCACCAAAGTTGACCGAATAACGGGAGAAGAACCAGCAACAAGAGAATAGGAGAGAATAGGGTGTGCGGAAAACACAAGAGAATAGGGATGAATAGGGTGTGCGGAAAACACAGTGCATTTTTGGTGAACAGTAGGAGTGAAAACGCAACAGATTTGCAAGCTTTGGAGGGAAGACAACAAAACATAATTATCAAAAGGTGTGTTCTAAACAATCAAAAAGGGAAAAAGGCATTTTTATTAATTTTTTGGTTGTATATTTGTCAAAATTGATTATATTTTTTTATATTTTGGGTTGTACTCTCCAAATGGGCAAACCTAGGTCTTTGCATACCTCTTTTGTACCTAGTGTAGGGTTTCTACTCTCAACTAGTTGTTCCCCTTCGTGGCCACAACCTTGTTTTTTTGTATGCCGCTACCAAACATAAGCACCAATATTCATAGCATGAATAGTTCCAGGGCCAAAAACATAGCAATATTTTCAACATACCTACGATATCGTCCAAATGCAACTCCAAATCCTCTGCAAACAAGTGCAAATAGAGTACAAATCTTCGCCTTTACCCACTTGATCAAACCCTCGTTGATTCTTACAACTCCCAAATCTACAGATCTCCCAGCTCTACAAATCTTCAAATGCCAGACTGATAACCCAAGCTATGGCTGCTAACCCCAAATGGAAAAGAATAAAAATGACGACTGGGGTTGCAACTTTTTATGTGACATTATATGGTCACACGTCACGGTTGTCGTCTGATACTAGGTTAGTGATGCCAGTTAATAATGTCCGGTTAGTAGGGTCAGTTAATAATGTTTGGTTAGTGGTGTCGATTAATGAAGTTCAGTTACTCGTGTCGGTTACTAATTCCTGATGCCTTGATTCCCGACAATGTACCACCTAATGATTGGGGCCAGGCCGGTCCATGTGAATTGTTCATCCATGGTGTAGAATTTTTGCACTTGTAGCTGCACATATCTAGCTAAGAAAAAGAGAAAACAAAGCAGCTTTTACAGAAAACAAAAAATAGAGCATGTTGAACAAGAATGAAATTCCATCTCTCGTTAATCAATAATTATTACAGTATGCATGATTTATACAAGTTAACCACTGCATAAAACAAAAATACAGTGACGAGATTCAGTTGTCACCAATCATGAGCAATTAATGGTCAATTTATCCTTAGTTAGGCATAACAAATGGAGTAATTTAGGAGTTGAACAGGAATTACCGCCCACAAATTGTGCACAGACTTGTGCTTGCATGTTACCAGGAATTGCATGGTAAACAGTGATCAATTAAATATATCAAAACCTCATACAAAACCACTACATCTATATCCAAGAAGTGCTGAAATCATTTTATTGCAACATTCAAGTTAGTACCACTTAGTATGCACACAAATGCAGAATAGGGAGGAGAAAATGAATCATCTTGATGTTGACCAGTCAACTAACAGCATAGCATATTTATAAAACAAATCAGTTTGATATTTACCAAACAGTACAGCATGTATACAAAAGAAAAAGAAATGAATCATCTTGACATCTACCAACCACCTAGCAGCACAGCAAATATACAAAAGCAATTATTGCCAAACTTATATAAGACATTGATGTTCAAACCAGCATAATGCATCCGATGAAGTAAATACATAAAGAGCATTCTCATCCACTAAAGACCATAGGTGATAAATAAAAATTCAAAATTTACTTCAAGTTACAATAGCAAGTAGTAATGTCTGGTGTCAGACAGCAGTACCAGTTCTAATGACTAGCATGTTAAAGGCCAACAGACTAATATCCTTCCAAATAATTTATATTGATTCTCAAAAGGCAACCTCAGCAAACATTGAAAGTGTTCTTACGATATTTTTGCCTTCGAGAAGTCCATTTCCGGGTGCTACAAAAGTTCAGAAAACCATAATAAGATGCATTTCCAAATGTGATAAACTCCAAAACAATGTAACAGACATTGAATCAAATGACGCCCCACAGGCAAATAAATAGAAAGACAAACCTGAGCCATAAATTTCTTCAGTATTTCTTGCTTCTGCTGTTCCTCACTTGTAGGTAATCCCATGGCCTTTTGTCGTTGATCAAACTGAAAAGACAAAATGAAAATCTTTCAACATCGAAAGAAAAATTTAATTGCACCATATTCCATACATTAAAGAACATTATTCCACCAAAAAAAGGCCATGCCTCATATGTAGCCTAGTCATCTATAAATGACTTCCCTGTGAAGGCAAAAATTAGTTGAGCAAAATGAAAATGATCGTAAGGTTGATTTACAATTCACATATCATCACTATCCATTAAATGTTGTTTTACCCTATGCATCACCGGTGTATTCATGAGAGTAATTGTTCATCTTGGTACAAATTACCAAGTCACAAATTTAAAATTTCAACTTTCTTTCCTTTTAAAAGATGGAAACATTCACTTATATCAGGAGACATCAGATAAAGCCCTCCCTTATTACAATCTCATGTTTATTCACTAATTTGCAAAGGTTTCTACCATACCCATTACTGTAAGCATTAGCCAAGTGTATGCCCACTGGATTTGAACTCAGATATTAATATTCCCGGCCCAATTAACTATGACAATTCAATTTTAATCCTTGAGAATACAGGTATAAATACACAACCTTTTCACTAGACCACAAACAAAACAATATTGAAACTCAGTGCAGATAAGACTTTTCGTTCACATTTTTAAAGTGAATTATTGACAATTTGTTTCAGAAGATGGCCAGAACCCTCCATTTTCATAATATGACACTTTCTTTAGACAGATTTGCTATGGTCAATACTGCACCGAATTCTGTCGGCACTGAAAAAAGGCCTGCTGTTGGGTACAAATCTGGGTTATCACAATGATACTTGGTTCACCTTAATGCTAGACTAGAGCCAAATTGACATCATTATACTACATATTGCACCCATATTTACAGAATAAAGGGAAAAGATTTAGACAGTTTGAAGCACAGAAATTGCAAACAATAGGACCCACCACTATTACTTATCTAGCTAATTTTCAAGAGGTTAACAAATAGACCATTAATATTTTGACAAGCTTCATATATTGGTGCAACTATCCACTAACTATGGCATGCAATTCTTACAGAAGAAACATGGGCTAACAGATAGGCCATTAATATGACAGGTTTGATATATTAGTGCAACTATCCCTCAACTATCGCATGCAATTCTTACAGTTGAAACATGGGTTAGTGCTCCAATATGGATCATAAAAGTTAGCTATGTTTTACTGAACCCCTAATCTCAATTCACTAGTCATATTGCCTAAGTATGCAATTGGAAGACAATCTCCAGAACCTTTTTAAGATAATTCAGCAGAGGAAATAGAGCTGTCAGAAGACATAGGTAGGAAGAAGATGCAGACAGGTTCAGGGGTGATGCAGAGTAATCCAAAAATCCAGTAAATAGAGGAGCAATTATTACAGTTTGAACATGGGCCAGTGCTCCAAAATGCATCATAAAAAATTGGCTGAGTTTGACTGACTAAGCCCCTAATACAATTCACTAGTTCATATTGCCTAAGAAAGCAACTTGAAGACAATCTCCAGTAACCTTTTAAGGTAATTCAGAAGAGGAAATAGTGTTAGCAGAAAATGGCTGGGAAGCAGATGCAGACAGGTTCAGCAGTGATGCAGAGTAATCCAAAAACCCAGTAACTAGAGGACCAATTCTTACAGTTTAAACATGGTTTAATGCTCCAAAATGGATCCTAAAAGTTAGCAAAATTTGGCTAACTAAGCCTCTACTCTCAATTCACCAGTCAATCGCCTAAGTACTCAACTTGAAGGCAATCTCCAGTACCATTCTAAGATAATTTAGCAGAGGAAATAGTATTAGCAGGAAACAGAGGTGGAAAGCAGATACAGAGAGGTTCGGGGATGATGTAGAATAATCAGAAACGCCAGTAAGATTTTTTCAAAAATGTGCCCAAAATTAGGTGATGATTTTAAGGATGGTCTAAAAAGTCGTATGCTAGCATTGTCGGTAGTCTAATGTACGCAATGATTTGCATAATAGACTATTGTCCAAACAATGGGAGTGCTTAGTAATTTTATGTTGAACCCTGGTAAAGAGCATTAAACTTATGTTTAAAGGGTGTTAGATATTTGTGAGGATCTTTTGATTATTGCCCATGTTATGATGGTATTTAAGATGAGGGTAAGATATCAGGCATATAGAGTTTTGTTGATGCAGATTAGGTCCACTGGTGACTGTCTGCTCTCTTTCTTTGGCAGTTTAGTTAGTTGCTACTACGCACATCTTCACAGAAGTGGTAAGGTTATAGAGAGTATATTCAAACATTAGTTTAGATTGCAAGGTGGTTAAAATGAGATGTGACATTTGAAGTGCTATGTGTTTGGCCAAGACTCAGAGGTGCCATACAAAGCATGTTGACATTCAGACATATAATATTATTTTGTTCACGAGATGGTAGAGAATAGTAAGGTCGCGACAAAAGGTTGACACACAAGATGATGTTGCAGATTTCCTTACGAAGCCAATGAGCACAAAGAAGTTTTCTTGGTATAATAAGGCCATGATCATTGCATCCTGTACTCATCTTATGTTCCTCTATCATGTCATTGCAATGTGAATGTCAAGAGAAGAATATTAGGATTATAGGTGCCACTCACCATGCCATTTTAAAGTCATGTTTTAATCATAGTAAATAATGTTCAATCTCCAAAAAAAACATGAAAAGGGTGAAAGTGGATGACCTGTGTGTGGGAACAACTATTTATCATTATTTATTCTCATGTAATTGTAATGGCATTTATAACAAAAAGTTACAAAAAAATTCAAACATGAGGTATAGAGCATCTTCCTCATCATGGTCAATGACAAGGAACTAATTTTGCCCTCATGGAGTGCTTAGGATTGAGAAAGTTGACTTAATGAGAGAACCCAACAGTTATGACAAGATCTATGATGCATATGTGGCATAAAAGAAGTTACATTCTATTCCAAAAGGTTGACCAAGTGGATATAGGCATTGGATTTTCACATCGCCATTATGAGCCCCTAGTTTTAGGTCCATGGTATTTGCACCTTGTTTTGTAAACCATTCATGGTTTTTTATTTCCAATTGTTCTACATATTGGAGCCTTGAACTAGTGATTATTTACAAGTTTTACAAGTACACAGGTACTGCTAGAATGTTGAGATAAAGACAGTACTAACATTTATTGGGCAAGCTCAATCGTATAACACACTATTAAGTGCATTATTTATATGTTGTTGGTGGCCATAGAAGGAAAGTTGAACTATAGAGTTACGAAATAGGGTACAAATAGAAAATATAACCTTAGCCTTTCTCTTCTTTGTTTTTCATTCATGTATGCTACTACCTGAAATAATTTCAGCACTAAAAAACATTTGTAAGGTAATTTCTACTTCTCTTAGTAAAAATAAATGCAGTTACTATGAGGACAGAAAACATAATCAACCAAGATCAATTAATATGAAGTTTTGTGTCAATGAATTAGCTATAAAATGTGTTTAAGTTACAGATCAATTAGATAGTCTAAGAGAACAGCAACCAAAAATAGTACATAACTAGTTAATTTTTCAGGCAAATTAACAATTAGAGCACATAAAAATTGACAAGTTTAAGGTAGCACTGCAACAGCAGTTATATGTAGTCAAAATCCAACAAAAAATAAAATACTAGTAATACACAAAGTTGTGTCCCAAAGGGAATATACACCAATTTATGATTTACCAGCTCTCAGCATAACAAATCCATGCAAAGTTTAGGTTACAAATGTTAAGTTTGTGGCCTTGTCGGCAAAGACACTTGCTTTGATAAATCGATATCATAAATAATGATATTAAGATATATTTATCTTGGGCCCAAAGTCGGCCTGGTTTATATTAGAACAGGTCGGCCCTCTTGGCATAACCTTGTGGCTCCTACATAAAGGAGATTGATTCTTGGAGAAGAACACAAAAGACATAACGTGTCTCTTCTCCAAGACTCATCAAACAGCAGAAAATATCTAAGGCAGCGAATTCATCATCTAGAGCATTAGCGAAAGTGTGGAAGGCAGCAAGTTCATCAACTGTGGAAGGCAGCAAATTCATTAGGAAGCTGCGATTTTCTTGTGCAAAATACAATACAGTCCTTGCCCTAACAGCAGTGCATCAAGGGCGAAATTCTGTACATTCCCTGCCCTAATAACAGTGCATCAAGGGCGAACCTCTGTACATAATTAGCAAGTCGAATAAGGTGCAGATTCAAGGGCAGATTTGGAGCAGTCAACAGCAGATCATAAAAGGTCATAGTGCAGATCTATGTCACCATAGAATTCCAGCTTGGATCTCATCTGGAAGATCAGTTCTGAAGACTTCATAGACAGTCAACAAGTGTTATATTCCAGGTACTATCCCTCCTTTATGACTTCTTATATCATATCCTGTGCTTAGTTTTGTTAGACTTATATAGACTGATATATTCCTTAGTAGAATCTGAAAAATACCAACAACAAAAAGGCAGCAGCAGCACTTGCGTAAATGTGAAAGAAAAACATGGGGTGCTCAAAATAAAATCTAGACTTATTTTTCAAATCATATGGTTAAACTTGAAATAATAGAAAAACAACAAAAAACAGATTTAGTAAAAAGTTGGATCTGCAATACCATCATCTTTTCCACTGTCTGCCGTGTTTCTGCATCCAGGTCAGAAAGCTTGCTATTCTCAGGCTCTACTTTCTGAGTATTGATTACAGGTTCACCCTTCACAACACAGTTCCACCACTCCATTTGATTCTGCTTTGTCAATAAAATTGAGAGTACCTTTCCATCTTCTGCTCACAGCAAAAACAGTCAGTTAAGTAACTGTCCCAAATAATAGCCTAAAGAAAGCATGACAATGAAACAGCTAAAACATTTTTGTAGTATTTGATGATCACCTATACTCCAGAAGCAGTCATCCACTTTAACCGGCTTACAAAGTTCACCCTGTCCATATATACAATTATGAGTTCAAACATAGTGTGGACCAAACACAACCGGATAAAATGCCCTATACAATCATAAAGAATACTCGAGTCAAGACTGACAAACATAACAATATAACTGATAGGGGTTACACTGAAAGCCATGACTTACATTAAGAATAAGATGATTCCCTTTCAGCCCTGCCTTTATACCATTCTTTTTAATTTCACAAATAATCGATCTTCTTGCAGTGCCAGGTGTAAGAGGTACGGTAATTGTGACCTCGGATAAAGTCTGGGTCCAGGAATAATTCTCAAGATCGGCTCCATTACCAGAGTTTGGATCTGATGTAACAAATGATTCCAAAACCATGGTCACTGATTGTATCCAGCTTAACATATATGTTGATTAGAAAATACAGAAAAAACATACAAGCCAATTTTTTTGGGAAAATCAAGGCTGAATGCATTGTCATATTCAGATGGAAGTTTATGCATCTCAAAATACAAATTTTTAACCAGCCCCTTCCCTATTACTAATTCTATATACTCCACAAGCAGTGAATATAAACAGAAAAATCCACAAGCTTCTAAATGAAAGAATACGAGGGCCTTATAAAATGGACGTGTAATTGCAACAAACTGATACTCTGGTAAAAGGAACTCATAATATTGTTCACAACTTGAAATTTGACATAACCAAATAGAGAAGCCATGCTATCAGAGCCATGTGACTATATATTTAGATAAACCATACATCTTAAAGGATCTTTCATACACCCACGTATGTTAGGCAAGTTCCAGGACCACATCAACAGTCACCATGGTTATCATATATCACAACCAATTGTCCCATCACCAACTACCTTACCTGTGAATCCTCCTAGATTTAATTTGAGGAAATCACTAAGTAGCTGGAAGTTACTATCAGGACACCAATTTAAAGGGAGAGAACTAAAAATATAGAGTTGTTCAACTGATAACTAGAAAATTTCAGGACAAACTTATCCCCAAAGCACTAGCTTTCTGGTCCTGAATTCTAGGAACAATTTTTTGAATACTGTTGGGATAAAACAGATCCAACGTTTTATTTAGTTTCCTTAAATACAAGTAATTTATTTCTGCAAGTTTTCAATCTTAGAGAGGCAGAGAGGTCTTTGTTCATGAAAAGCATGTAACCAGATGGAAATGGAGAATTGGAGATGAGGGTTTTGCATGCCTTCTGCTGTAGCTTCTTGTAGAAACTTAAATTCAAAAGACTCACGCCTGATTGAGCTAAGGGAATCCAAAAGTCTCCATAATTGTGATACAAACTGCTCTATACCTGTTGTCTTATTTTCTGCATAGAATTGACCGTGGAAATAGAAACTTTCTAGCATGATATGCCATCATATCTAAGTTACCAGTACTGGTTCAGGTTTGGGTTTCCATTTGTAGATTAAGTCAAACAAAAAAGGGTTTGGGTTCATTTTGGACTTGTCCATAAAACAATATTTATCATTTTTATATGTACCTAAACTTCAATCTGAAAATTAAAAATAATAATGTCAATATTCAACCATCAGGCTGAGGTCATATGGGCCACTAGCACTTGCATGCTTACTATCTAGCCCTTCCTCAAGTGCAACATGTTGAAAAGTAGAAAAGCATCCAAGTCAATATGCTCTAGCTCAATACCCCACATCGTCATGTACCCTTCCTTGTAGCCAATTTATTTGTGCAAAAGGAGGTGTTATTGAAAATGGGCATATGCTTGAGTCCCTAACTTTCTTGAGTGCAGTTGCTTAACTAAGTATATGGAGAATGTGCTCCAATTCGTCTAAAATGCAAAAACCTATCAAAATAGAAAGAAAAATACTAGAGAGTTCAGAGTCATAAAGTTTATAATTATAAATGAAACTTCAAAAATAAATTTTGATTGCAAGAGGTTGCAAGTGTTGGAACACTTGACCACGGAATTACCACCAGCTGTGAACATCCTTATAAATTTTGTTCTAAATTCTAAAAACAATCTCCAATGAGGGACTAGATGCATCGTAAACCATCAATTGACAGAACAAACAAATATGACACAATAACCAATGAAGCTGAATAAGGTAGTTCTTATTCAAAGTTGAGAGCTCATACAAATCTAACTCTATATGGTGTAAGAGTTGAAGATCATCCCCACGATAGCCAATGGATCACCATCAACCATAAAAACCTTCCACACAAGAGTGAAGCAATTGAAATGATATGAAGTTGAAAAATTCATTACATGCAAGCCCTTGCTATAAATACAAGTGATAGGCCAACACTAGGGTAAAGAATAAGAAGAATTGATAACTAATTTCAGCTTGGTCTATATGTGTCAATACGGAAGTGTAAGCTTGCGAAAGATGTCATGGCTATTTGCACAAGGACTGCAGGCATTGAGATGAGTGGAGATGAAGTGCAACTAGAAAAGCAAACATATTGCCAATTGAAATAAAGTTGGCGACAGGAACTGTCACTTGCTAGTGACAAAAGCTATTCTATTCTATTCAGGCGACAGGAACTGCACAGAAATTACATTAAAGTTTAAAACAGAAATTAAATGTTCAATGCAAAATTTATAAAATATGAAGCACGTGAATCAAATTAAAATTATTTACAAATACACAGAAATTACAATAGATGAAATATCATTCCCAAAACAATGCAAAACATAAGCAATAGAAACCAAACAATAGTAACTTGCAGAAAAAAAAATGTATATATACACTCACTCAGTTTCTGCAGAGTGGGCACCATTCCTCTCAGCGAACCATTTGAAGGAAATAAGCTTATAGAGTTTCTGAAATCAGCTCAAGTCAATGTTTATTCTGCAATTATAATGATTTCATACATTCTCCTTTTTTTTCATCTTGAACGCTGGATGGCTTTATAGCCTTTTAAACTCCAAACTGAACTATCTATTTTTATGTGTACGGTTTATACAGAATTTCTTGAGGTGGAGATTTTTTGAACGGTTTTGTTGAAGGATGAGATGGCCCATGACCATTATTTCTTATGTCTTTAAAATTGTTTCCTTAACAGATGTAGATGTATAAGTAGGAGATATTTTTCACAGCAAGTCAAATTGTGATATTGCTATCAGGATTCAATTGTGTAGTTTTTAAGTCAAACTCATTGACCCATGTTTCATGAGTACTAGTTCACACGAACCCATCTCTCATGAGAATGAATGGAAAACTTAGCACTCATTGGATCTAGGTGATGCTCACAGAGGTGAAGCACCGGGACTTCCCGGAAGATCACACATCCCCGTACAACTCCAGCTTGAGCCCGCTTAACTACGGAGTTTCCTCCACGGTTAAAGCCACTCTGCTTGCAACTCCATTTGCAAAACCTTCACCAAGTGTTGTGCCGTATGAACCATTCATTAGAAATCCCCTTAAGCTCATCAATTGATAAGTAGGAGATATTTTTCATAGCAAGTCAAATTGTGATATTGCTATCAGGATTAAACTATATCATTTTTGAGTCAAACTCATTGACCCATGTTTCATAAGTACTTGTTCACACGAACCCACCTCTCATGAGAATGAATGGAACACTTAGCACTCATTGGATCTAGGTGATGCTCACAGAGCTGAAGCACCGGGACTTCCCGGGAGGTCACCCATCCCAGTACTACTCGAACTTGAGCGCACTTAACTACGGAGTTTCCTCCATGGTTAAACCCACTCTGGTTGCAACCCCATTTGCAAAACCTTCACCAAGTGTTCTTCCTTATGAAGGTTTTTCAAATGGGGTTGCAAGCAGAGTGGGTTTAACCATGGAGGAAAATCAGTATTTAAGTGCGCTCGAACTGGAGTAGTACTGGGACGGGTGGCCTCCCGAGAAGTCTCGGTGTTTCACCTCTGTGAGCATTACCTAGATCCAATGAGTGCTAAGTGTTCCATTCATTTTCATGAGAGATGGGTTCGTGTGAACCACTACTCATGAAACATGGGTCAATGAGTTTGACTCAAAAATTACACAGTTGAATCCTGATAGCAATATCACAATTTGACTTGCTGTGGAAAATATCTCCTACTTATCAATTGATGAGCTTAAGGGGCTTTCTAATGAATGGTTCATAAGGCACAACACTTGGTGAAGGTTTTGCAAATGGGGTGGCAAACAAAGTGGGTTTAACCATGGAGAAAACTTCGTAGTTAAGCGCGCTCAAGCTGGAGTAGTACTGGGATTGGTGACCTCCTAGGAAATCTCGGTTCTTCACCTTTGTGAGCATCACCTAGATCCAATGAGTCCTAAGTGTTCCATTCATTCTCATGAGAGATGGGTTCATGTGAACTAGTACTCATGAAACATGGGTCAATGAGTTTGACTCAAAAACTAAACACTGTTGAATCCTAATAGCAATATCACAATTTAACTTGGTGTAGAAAATATCTCCTACTTATCAATTGATGAGCTTAAGGGGCTTTCTAATGAATGGTTCATAAGGCACAACACTTGGTGAAGGTTTTGCAAAAGGGGTTGCAAGCAGAGTGGGTTTAACCATGGAGGAAACTCTGTAGTTAAGCGCGCTCGAGCTGGAGTAGTACTGGGATGAGTGACCTCCTAGGAAGTCTCAGTGCTTCCCCTCTATGAGCATCACCTAGATCCAATGAGTGGCTAAGTGCTCCATTCATTCTCATGAGATATGGGTTCGTGTGAACCACTACTCATGAAACATGGGTCAATGAGTTTGACTCAAAAACTACACAATTGAATCCTGGTAGCAATATCACAATTTGATTTGCTATGGAAAATATCTCCTACTTATCAATTGATGAGCGTAAGGGGCTTTCTAATGAATGGTTCATACGGCACAACACTTGGTGAAGGTTTTGCAAATGGGGTTGCAAGCAGAGTGGGTTTAACCATGGAGGAAACTCCGTAGTTAAGTGTGCTCGAGCTGGAGTAGTACTAGGATGGGTGACCTCCCGGGAAGTCCCAATGCTTCACCTTTGTAAGCATCACCTAGTTCCAATGAGTGCTAAGAGTTCCATTCATTCTCATGAGAGATGGGTTTGTGTGAACCACTACTCATGAAACATGGGTGAATGAGTTTGACTCAAAAAATACACAATTGAATCCTAATAACAATATCACATGATGTAGATGTAGTTAAATGCTTGTATGGCCCATGGCTAATATTGCTTAACTAATTTCCTAACAATAGACCAGTCATGTGTTGCTAGCATCAAAATAACACAAAGAAAATCACCATATTATAGAGAAGGATTCATGTGAATGTTGTGGAAGAACATGGTTGGGAGGAGTAATGAAATGCAAAAGTTCTCTTCCTTTTCTTTTCACCTTACTTTTGTCACCATCTAGAAGATTCCTTCATAACTTTCATCCAATCTACCATTTGTTGTATCTTTTTGTCATGTGATGCTTCTCGTCTTGCCACCTGTTTGTGTTCGGGTGTGTGCATTGTTGGTGTCATTACTAGTTCATTCTCTCTGTTGTGTTCTTGCCTTTACACCTGGATTCAGTTGGTTTGTTGATTCCTTGTTTGTGCCTTGGTTCTCTGTTAATGAAGCTGGCGTATCTTTCAGACACGTGTCTTGTGCGCTAGAATGTATTTCTGGATGGTAGTGGGAACTTCTGTATCGTTCTGCATAACACACGAGTTAGATTTAAAAAGGATTCCAGCACTCAAACTCTGAGATATGCGTTTTCCTGGATGGTCAGAGAGCGTGGTTTTATGTCTGATAGTATATAGTAAAAACTATTGATTGTTTCTAAGGATAGCGTGCAGCGACAGGTAGATAATTATCACAGGTCCTATTTGCAGATTCAAAACGGTAGTCATGGGTGTTGTCTTCTTCCGAGAATCACCAGGTGATAAATGGATATAACTTACGGTAGCAGTGGCAGGTTCTTTTTATAAAAAACGGATGCACAAACTTTAGACACGGCAGTCACAGATGTTGTGCTTGCTTGAATAACCGGAAGGTGTTAGTTAAAAATAGAATTGCGGGGATTGTGTGGGACGTTAACGGCTCTGAAAAATTCTCTGCCTGAGCATGTGAATGTATGCCGTAAAATAAAAAACGGCAGAGTTAATTAATTTGGGGTGATTAAAAATGGTGACAAGAGGGAAATGAGAAGTTTTTTTGTGAGATGTGGAAAAAGATTATGAAAAAAACGGCTATGTGAAGATTGAACAGTACTGTCGAAAAAACTGATGAACATTTTTCTTTCGAAAAGGGGAATCACAGTGGGTGGGTGTTCGGCAGTTTAGAAAACATACAACTGAAGAGAAGTATTGGTGTGTATGCGTATGAAATGAAAGTACAGTCAAGCCGTATATATTGAAGTGAACAAACAATCAGGGTGTGAGCCTCATTAGAGATGCATACACACAGCACCAAACACGTGAGCTGTGTCGGGTGTTGAATATGCACTGTTATGGAGACTGAGAACTTCTTCGAATGTGAAAAATCCCTGTAGAATGCGGGCTTCAAAAAACGGGATATAGACATGTGTGTAAAAAGAAAAAAACCAGTAGCAGCGTGAAGAGCCGATAAACCACTGTCGTGGAGATGTATTGTGGAAGGATACTCGGCAGAGAAGAATAAAGTTAGCTTTCAGGTTCCAGGAAGCACTGGCAAAGCCGTTAAAAATACTGATGTTGGGAGTTAGAAGATGCACAGAACGGTTTTGTAGGAACTGAGAAATTGGTTGGGAGTATAAGGAGAGTGAGACATACAGTTACATTATATAGTTCAGCAGAACTGTCTTTGGTCAAGTGGCAGAGATACAGTGCCAAACTGTTAATGACAGTGCCCTGTGATTAAAGTGGAGAGCAAATGCATGGCAAATGTGTAGAGCGACAGTGAGTTCCTTCCGAAGAAGTCTGTGGAGTCTTTGTGACAGGAGAACAAAAATATATGAAGAAAAATGCACGATTGTAATCTGAATAGTAAAGGGGGTGTGTCTTCAAGCAAATAAGAGTTCCGTAAGAACTTTGACAGTATATCAGAAATTCCAGCAGGGAACAAAATTGTGCTTTAAGTCATTCTGTATTGAAGCGTCTGTTCTTCATTTTGTGAGTCTTTACACTTCAGTAAAGACATAAATATTCTTCTTTGTAACTTTCCAGGAATCCTTAGTTTAATAAGGTTGTAGCCTTATTGTAAACTGGTTGAAGCCAGTTCAAATTGGATGCGAGGAGAGTTGTAGCTCTCGGTGTAAAAGGGCTGTTGCTTTGAGTATACTGGTTGAAGCCAATTAAGAGTTGTAGCTCTTTGTAAGAAGGGGTTGTTGCCCATTGGATTACTAATGTCGTAATTTTTCCCGTCTTGGGTTTCCATGAGATAATTCTGCGTGTTTTGTCTTCTTGATGTGTGCTCTTTAATTTCTGCTTCCTTTTAAAGTCTGTGTTAAATACTGATTCACCCCCTCCCCCTCTCAGTATTGTGCATTTTTTACCATTATGTTATGGAGGGGAGGTGGGGCATATGAGGAATGCAAGTAGCATAAGGGTGGGTCCATTCCAGTTAGGTAACCCCGGATGGGGTTGGGAGGCCAAATGGTGGGTCCCATTCTGTGTTCTTGGGTTCATGAACAAGCTCAAGGTGCCTTATATGATCTCCCAAATTACTTTACAATGGGGATAAGTTATTGGGGAAAGCTTTAAGGGAATCCCACATGTACATATGAATATTATTATGATGATAAGAATTCTATTTTTTACATTATTGAATTTGATGTTTGTTGTGAGGTTTTCACACCATCGCCCCAAAGAATTTGGGGACCCCCATTTTTTTTAGCAAGCCTTAACAATTTTCCTTGATCCGGGTATTTGGGTGCCTTAGCGAATTTTTGGGTGATTCGGAGGTTTTGGAATGAAAATTTTACACCTTGAATATTTTGAAGCGCCTAGGGCATATAGCTTGTTTTCGCCTTGCACGGAGCCTTGGTTTTCCTGAGCGGTCGATTTTGTCCCTAGGCCAAGCAAAATCCAATGAGAACATTTTCTTCGATTGTTATAATGATATCTGGCGAGATAAAATTGCAAATTTTGGACTTAAATGAATTTTGAAAATTGATGAAATTGAAGAACTTGAGATTTTCGAAATTTAATTGTGAAATTGGATATTTTTGGGGAAAATCTTGTAAATTGTTGGTGGAGAAAAATAGAAATTAAATAAAAATTTAAAATTGCCAAATTTGATTTAATTGCAAAATATTTCAAAATTAATTGTCAAATGGAAATTAAATTGCCAAATAGAAGTTAAATTGCAAAATGATTTTTGGGTTGCAAAATAATAAAAATTAATTTTGGTTGTCATAATTAAATGCTTCAAAAATCATATTTTTTGAGCTGAGTGTTTGTAATTTGAAAATTTAATTTGGGCCCCTTTGTGTGTTAAATTCAATGTATTTTAAGGCCTAAGAGGTGTGAAATTCAAAGTAAGTTATTGAGTCCACAATGGGGAAGGTTTAAAGCTATATTAGATGCCTAAATGACCTTTTTTCAAAATTTCAATTTTAGGGCCTATGATAATTTCGGATTTGGCTAATTTAAACCCATAATTTTGCACAATTCAATGAAAGTGGCTCTCTTAATTTAAATCTGCCCTTTCCTTAAATTAATTTAATTTTTTTGGGGCCATGGTTTGGTTAATTTCAATGTTTAGGGGCCCCATATGAATCGTTTTTTGGAGTGGCCCAATTTTAATTTTAATTTTTTAAAAATTAACATGCAATTGCACAGATTTTCGTTTTTGCAATAGGTTGGCCCAATTTTAAATTAAAATTAAATACCCAAGGCTGTGTGATTTAATGCATTTAATTTGGGTTATATGTTTGGCAATTTAATTAATTTTATTTTCCCTCTAATGCAGGTCGACCCTATTTGAAGAGGCAAAAAATTAGTATAAAAGGAGGGTTTGTCTCCTCATTTTCTCATTCATTTCTCACTTGTCTCTTGGCAGCCAAGGAGGAGCTCTTGGGGCAGCAAAAGAGCGAAATTTTGCGAGGAGTGCATTTAGCAAGGGGTGATTTTCTTCTTTTGCAAGGAGGAGTGCATTTTTGGTGTTGTCTTCTTCGAAGGAGGAGGAGAATTTGTTGGTGTAGAGGAGGATCTTCATGCTTGAGGGTGAAGGCTGATCTAAAAGGCAAATTTTCTACTTGTTTTTGCTTGGTACATTTTCCCTATTTTCTTGCTTGCATCATCCATCCATCACTTCATCATTTCATCTAGAGCTTGAAATTGGGAGATACAAGTGTAGTTTTCATTCATAGGAATTGAAGAGGCAGAAATAAGTGGTAGTCCCACCAATAGGAACAAAGAGGCAGAGATAAGTGTAGTGTGATAGGAATTGAAGAGGCAGAAATAAGTGGTAATCCCATCCCTAGGCGAAGAGGCAGTGATAAGTGTAGTGTGATAGGAATTGAAGAGGCAGAAATAAGTGATAGTTCTATCCCTAGGATTGGAGGGGCAGAGATAAGTGTAGTCCCATCTCATTATGGAAAGAAGAGGCAGAAATAAGGGTTAGGATAGTGGATGCTAGTGCAAGCAAGAACCAAAGGGCAATGCATACCAAGTAAGACAAGTAAGACATGATGCCCAAGACCACCTTCTTCTCAAAATTGAAGCGATTCGGTGACACCAACATTGGCACAGTGGACATGGTACAGTTGGAATTGGTTGCACGAAAGCAAGAAGGGAGTCATCAAGGCTCACCAGGTCAGATTTCAAATCAGAGTATGGCAATCTTATTGTGCTTCTCAACCGAGTCATGGGCTCCGCTCAAGGTACACAATTTGATCCTTGGATGTATTATTTTATTGAAGGAATTGAGAATGGAAAAAGAAAGTTTGATTGGGCTAGGATCATTAGCGAGAATTTAGAGTTGCAACTTAGGATAGTGCAAAATCAGAAGCAATTCTACATGGGGTCCTACCTCTTCTATTTGATTGCAAGGTTGTTGGTGATGCTTTGCTAGTCGAACCAAATCCAAATTTGGGGAGATGCACTGCACCACTATGGTTGAGGCAGATGCTTATGCCAAGGGGCGAGGTTGTGGCAGTCTGAACAGTTGAAGACATTCAAGGGTTAGCCAAAGAGGAAAACATTAGTAAGGAGGCAGGTTTCATTGCAGATTGGAAGAGATTTGAAGATATTTGAGGCTAGGCAAGGCTTGGCTATTCGTGCAAGCTAGTTTGGTTAGATTTAAGAGGGAGCTATGGCCAAGGCAGGTGCCCCTAGAACCCAAGAGTATTGAAGCAGAGGGGGGGTGCATGCAAACCAAATTCGAGTAGGAAGGTTAGAGAGGATCGGGAAGGTTAAGGAAGGCAAGGATAATGAAGGAGGAAAGCGAGACAAAAGGTTGAAGGTGGTCAAGTTCGATTTCAAGGCGGTGGCCAAGAGCAAGGCTCTCAAATTGCAAGAAGGTTCACATTCAGGCAAGCCACCGAGGCCAAGGCAAGATTACCCCAAGTGCATAGAGACCTCACCCTTTCAAGGTCAGGACATCAAGTACAAGCAAGTTCAAGTGGTGATAAGAAAGTTTCTAAGGACGAGCTCAAGCATCCAAGGCTTCACCTCATCTCAAGGATTAAATAAATTTATAAGATAAGGTTGATGAGATGGCAATTTCATGTGCATGCAATCAAATCATGCCAAGTGTCCTATGTTCTCATTGGTTGACAGATTATTGTAATTTTCTCATTGGCTCACAAAGTTGGTGTTCTCATGTAATTGGTTGAAAGATGGTAACCCTAATTAGGGTTTGTAAGGTTTAATCTTGGCCCTTGATTTTGCCCCTTAATCTTGGCCACTCGTAATTTTGAGCCTCTATATAAGGCCATTTGCTCCCATTTGTAAAGGGGTTATGTTGGGGAATTGTTGCCAAAATACTATCAAAATTGTTCTCTATTCATTGTTGTGGCTTGCATGGTGGATATACATGATCATTTTGGTGTATTGCATGGTTCTTCTCATCTCTCAAATTAAAATAGGATTTCATTTCAAAGTTGTTAAAGTAAGAATAGAAGTAGATGGCTAGTTGTATGGTGATGTTAGTGAATGTTTGATAGGAATCTATATACTAGGCCACTAGCATCCTAGCGGCTTGTTAGGAAGCCTTGTGTGGTAATCTAGTCCAATCGCTCCCAAGTTCTACTTGCATTTCATCTTTCCACTTGTACTTCAAGTTGGGTTGGAAGATAGGTGTTAGTGTGAAAATCCTAAGAGTATCCCTTTGAATCATTGCACCAATGCAGGTAGCGCCACAGGCAAGCTTTCATTTGGTTGGATCCCCGTCCATTTGTTAATTTCTTCATTCATAGGAGTAGTAGTAGACCAGTAAGCAATTAGCGGTAGTAGTTGAAAGTGAAAGTGATCAAGGAGAAAAGAACAAGTCAAGCAAGTTATCTTTGAATGAACAACGTAAGCCCGCCTACATGATTAACTAGCAAATCACATTAATATAACTGAGTTAGTATCCACAGGTGTAAGGAACCTTGGAGTTTTCTCATGTTCTTCATGAGTATTTACTTTTCAAGAGAGGGTTGAGTGTTTGGTATGCTATATCAAGTATTCAATTGCTATATGTTATGTAGTGGTACAAAACTGACATCAACAATGTTTATTTATCTTTGATAACTAACTTGGTTGTAGGCTCTAAATCAAGATATGAAGTTGATAATTTACATCCCCAAGCATAATCCAAACACCATTTGGGAATTCTAGGGCAAGTTAGAGTTAAGTCCCAATAGCGGAAATTACATATTCTTGCCTTTGCATTGTCTTTAAAATACTACCGTACTCAAATTCTCTTTGCTAGAAAGGCCTCTCCCATATAGAGATTTTGAAGTGGGTGAAGGATACAAGGTTGAAGGTAGCATTCAATAAACTCTTCTCTAAAATTGAATTGCCAGATATAGTCACGAGTGAGTTCAATGATTTTGTGCACTCAAATGGTCAAATTATTGAGCTCTTAGCAATAGGTTCTTAAAGGACACTCATGGTTGGTAGTACTTCCATAGCCAATTCTTCTAACACTCGTAATCCCTAGTAGTCAAATTTTATCACAAGTTTAATAAATTTCTACTTTTTGTTCTTTATCATTAGTAGTTTTTTCTAGTTCATCGGCATCTGAGAGAAATTGGAGCACATATTCTTTCATCCACTGAATAAAGCACAATAAATTGCACCCAAAGAAGACGGGGAACTTAGTATAGGTGCATTCCAACTTGTGCTTCCTTTCACACAAATAGCATGACTACAACTAAGGGGAGACAAAGTTGTGGAACATAGAGCCAAAACATATCGACTTGAATGCTTCCACTTCCTAACATATTGCATTCAAGATATCTGAAAGCCAGCACAATTTTAGTGCAAGTGGCACTAGCACTACTTGTGGTTCATCTAATGTTCCTACATCATACAATGTCAATAATGATGATGTTATTAATGATTTAGGAAATCAAATTGATGGTTAACAGTTTAAAAGTATATATATCAATCTACACAACAAATCTCAACGAATATATGGGAGTTCAGCCATAAAAAAGGGTTGTGATGGAAGACATGAAGAGGTACCCCAAGTATCATCTACCACAAGCCCTTATCCTCTTTGGCCTCATGTGGTCCTTAACCATTCTCATGAGGTGGTGTACATAGTGAGGTTTGTACGCCATTCTCATCCATCATGCCAACCTCTCACCTCTAATGATTAAGTATCCCTTGTAGTTCACTTCAACAATTGATCAATGCGGGCATGGTAGGGGAGTTGCAATAGGGTGCCCTTAAATTGACCCTCAACCCAAGGCCTAAGGACAAGACCTTATGTCCTTGGCCACATATGGTCCTTAAGTGATGGCCTTAACCATCTTAATAAGGCGACCTCATGGTCCTTAACCAATGGCCCCCAACCATCTTTATGAGATGTCATACCTAGTGAGGAATCTTTCACAGTTCCTCCTCCTTGTACTCCCTTCCTTAACTCAAAAAGATCGATTATTGCAAAATTTCGTATTGATAAATGCATATTCACAATTGGATTTTACTTTTATTCTAGTACTGTCTTTACCTTATAAACATTGTCACCATAGGCATAAATATGTATATATTATCATCTATATATAATTACGAGATTATAAATAAGTTGTTCTGCTCTATTCACAATTGCCTTTGATGTTTGTTTGATTGTCTCTGCTGTACAAATGATTGCTTTTTGTTGGCATTTGATTGTTTGAATGATTGATTGATTGAATGAATTCCTTGATTTGATGATTCAAGGTAATGGAGAAGAGTGACAATATATTGTTAGCTAGTTTGATATATAGGTGGATGATGATTGGATGAATGTCGATTTGATAGAGTGATGCTTGATTGCTGAATTGTAATTTTTCCTGATCCCAAGACAATGATGACTGATGTGGATTGATGATTGGTTGCTTGATCTTGCTAATTGATTGTTTGCTTGATTTATTGAGGGATTAATGATTAATGGATGAATGAAGAATTTGTTTCGATGGATTCATGTGTGAAGATTCATAAGAGAATCTTGAATGATTGGAATGGTCTCTTTTATACTTCATTGGTGACAGGGTCACTGCCTTTCATACAGCTTGAGTCACCACCTTCCATCTAACCATTTGAGAGCAATAAATTATCTCACAAATTGGAATTTTACCAATTTACGGATGCAATGTCACAATTATATATATCTGAAGTCTATTTCATTATATCAGATTACTCTCTTAGATTGATTCCCTTAGTTCGATGTGTCTGATACTTTTTATACCTTCCCACCTAAACAAAAAGATGCAATACTTCACAAGGGATGCACTGCTTTCCAAGAGAGGCAGGCACCCTTACCTCACAAATCACTATATTTTTAAAAAGATGATTGCTGCTTTAGTATAGACTTGATTACTGCTCTTTATTCTTTGTCACTGCCATTAACAATATTAATCGCTGCCTTACGAGATCATATCAGTCACTGGCTTAGGAAAATATATTTGCTGTTTATCAATTATCAATGATTATTACGAATCGTGGCTTCTTATAAATTTCTGCGCACACCCTTAACACGTTTTTCTGTTGTATCTCTTCTCTCCAGCTGCTCTTTATCTGCTCAGAACAAATTGATATTCTCCTCCATTTCACGGCTTCGCCTCCTCCTAGCTTCCCAATTTACCATCTATTAATACCATTTCAATTGCTTAGGGATGCAGCTCTAGGACGGACGACTTGATAAAAGGAAGGTGTCTTTTTGAGAGGGTCAGCCATATAAAGGATTGGATTTTACTTCTATTCTAGCGCTGCCTTTACCTTATAAACATTGTTGCTCGAGGTTGGCCCTATATATTTTATGCTAACATTAAGACATTTCAGGAGCAGCAGATCGGCCTCCAGGACATGACAATATTCTAATCTTAATTCATGCTTCTAAGCTGCATGCATATGTGTGTGTCTATTGTGATATTCTAATCTTAATTCATGCTTCTAGGCTCCACACACACACAGGATGTTTACAAAGGACAAACACAACCCTCAAAAAATATAGCTGAATCCACCAACCAGATCCACAAATCCGAAACAGGATCTGTATCAAAACTGGCAACTTAGGTTATAAGCACATGCTGATTTCACAAAAGAGAACAGTAATAGAAGAATACCATAAGCTACAAGCACATGCTGATTTCTCATTGTCTATTTAAGGACAGTTCCCAAAGGAAACTTCTAACAACATAAAATGAAAAATGAGCAGACCATGTAGCATCTCAAGGAAATTTGCAGCAAATGCCTGAGATGGAGCTCCCTAAAGAACCATCTTGCCAGTCTTCAATATTGCAAACTTGTATCTTTATTATGATGGTCAAACAAATGCAAACAAAATTACAAATGCAAGTGTAGCAGTGAAGGATTCAGTGCAGCAATCACCTGAGAAGAGTAAGAATGAGGTATATAAAAATTAATATTTAGTGAAGCCAAGGAATAAAGCAGCTGAAGAAACAACTTGGCTGACAACTAAACATGAAATAGTCTCAAATTTCAAAAGTATACATGGGCAGAAACTCGTGGTACTTTTAACTTGCCCAGCATGTATGATGCAAGAGCATCTGAGAATGTGATGCCCCCTCCCTAGCATAAGATTCGGTAATAAATCATAATAAAAAATTAACAAATGAATAAATAATAATAGATTATAATATAATTTATTATTGTTTAACTATATTATTAATATAATATAAAAGAATATATCATATATATTGATATAATATAATATTATCTCTTAATGAATGAATATAATATATTAATTCTTAATATAATAGATATAATAATAAAATAATAACCATAGTAATTAATAAATAATAATAATATATATATATAAAAGTAATATATCAAATATTATTATAGAATAATATAGAGAGTGAAATATACTATAAAACATATATTATATACAAACCATATATATATATAATAATACTAAACAAATCATATATAAATCAAATACTTATTATCATACAAACAGCGACCAAGGGAAAGGTTGCAACCAAGGAAAGGTCACTACCTTTCCCATCCACACAGGTATTTATGAGCGACAAAGCAAGGAAAAGGAAAAAGGACAATCAACATTTGCTACCCCAGCAGCATTCAATATACAGTCAACATTTGATATCTTGCACAGTTAGGAGGACTCAGCAAGAAATACAGCCAATCAGCATATTTCATATTCACTTAGCCATCCATATTCAATACACAGAAGTGATAATCAGGAAATTTAATCTACTCAGCCATTAATATTCAGTACTCAGCAAATACAATCACACAGTCAAACGGTATCTACAGCGGACCATTACACAGCAAAAACAGGAGCACACACCCTCCTATCATTGACAGAGGAAAAGGGATTTCCGTGATAACCAAGTCTGAAGAATCACTGCGAGTTGAAGATCATCGGGTGTCTGACAATGATCATTGAGTTGAGTTGAATAAGGCATTACCGTTTCTGCATCTGCGAGTAGTTGGGAACAGGAACACACATTTGAGCATTTGGATTTCCTGGGGTACCCATATCTACATCACTGGTTAAGAAGGGAAGAGACATATCACGTAGAATTGGAATCATTACACAATACAGAGAAGACGCCAGAATGCATTCAAAGCTCCATTTCGTATTTATCTGATTATATATCTAGTAAGGGTGTTGATGTGCTTCATAGCGGTTTTATGAACAAAGGAATCTATTTTTAAGTTCTGTGAGCAGACATTCTGGAGACTATCGTTTTGACAAGTTAATGTGTTAAATTGGAAACTAGTCTAGTGATTGCAAACAAAATTTGAATATACATTTCTTGGACAAGGTATATGCATCAGACTATATGTTAAGGAAACTGATCTTTAGTACAAACTGTTACTTTTCTGGGTTCATATGTAATCAGAAATTAGTTTGAAACTGCAACAATTGTTACTGTGAAATTTTGTGCAATTTTCCTATCTGGTATAATTATTGACAGGAATGAGTCCCTTAGAATTTGAATTTAGTGCAAATCCTAAGAAAACATACAAGGGGACATTACAGAGAACATGAGCAGTCCTATGTCACAAAAAACATTTATAGGATTTTGTTTTAAATAATTTGTCAACTTTCTTTGTTTCAGTTGTTATCTGGAAGGTTTTGCCAAGCATGCATTCTCAGAAGATTGTTTCAAGTTGGCTACAAGTTGCGTACGAGTGTTCTCTACAGCCACAACTTTTGCTGCAGGTCATCTCCAAGTTTACCTTGGGGCACACACCTACCATTAGTTGTGCTACCGATCATCTACAGGTCGCTACAAGCATGTAGGATATTGCTCCGAGCCTATCAGTTGCTGCTACAAGGACTATAAAAACTGCTATAGGATAGCATGATACAGGCCTTTGGTGATAAGTCTTATACTGGAAGCTTTGTATTCAAATGAGTATCCTTGTTTTCAATAATCAAAAGTAATTAGGGAACTGAAGTTTTAATGGTGGCAACTTACTTCTCATGAGGTGGTTTAATATTCTTTCCTTGAATGGGTTTGCCTGTTTGCTGATGTGCCAATAGTCATTCTTTTCTTTGGCAGAGTCATTATGTTTCCTTCTTGGTGGTTGATTTCTTCCCAATATTGGCTGTGCTTTATTCATTTTCTACAGTTGGTGGTTATTTCCTATTCCTCCACATGGTAAGGTGTTATCTTGGTCTTTTGGACTTATTTATTTTTTGCACAGGCCATGGATAACATTTAAATTGGCGGTTACAATCGTGGCAGATAATTTTTCAAACAGCTATTTCCTTTAGAAGAAATGAAAACCAACCCTCATTCATCAATATAGGGCATCTTGGTAATACATGTCATGCTCCAAAGAGGAGAGAGGAAGGCAACAGACAGGACAAAGAGGGAAAGCGAAGTCAAGCTTTGAGGCCGACTGGGCATGAGGGAAAAGGCAGTGAGAACAAAACAGTCATGTAGCTCAGCATTTAGCTGTGCATTCAAGAGACTCTTCAAGTAGGTTGTAAGCATTTAACAAGCATGTTTTCTTAGATTAATGCAAGTATATTGATTTGCTTCCATTGGCTATGAGTGTGTTAGTTGAATGAGCATTAGGCTGCTAGGTTTAGATAGTCTTTAACTATTCTCCCCTACATAGACAGCACAAGGAGATCTAATAAAAAATGGCAACTAAATAACGTTTTACGATTATCTCAAAAGTTATTCAACTACAGTCTGAACTTTTCCACGTATATTCTAAAGCATCAGTAGAAAGACAGCAATCTTAGATTGCCATGCGACCATTTCCCCTGAAATATTTTCTATAGAAAGGCAGTAAACTTAAAATTACAGCGTGTCCTTTCCCTGCAATACTTTCCAAATCTCTCAGTAACAGCCACTGTATAAATATAGGATGCCCCTTGATATGTCTACTAACATAGAAGATAAACTTTCTTTTATTTGATCCTCCCAACTACAAAATGACTAGATACTGATCTCGGGAAAAAGAGTTATAGGTAATTGTGGTTGTTAACTAATATATCAAACCTTTAAAATGTCGTCTCACGGGTAGGGGGCTACAGCTTCTGTATGTCCTCAATATTGTTAACGTACAAGTTTTGAAATGTTTAACAAAAGCAAATAGAAACTAAGAGTTTGCAAAAAGATGCGGAGCGGAGACCTTTTAAACAGACACCCTTAAGCGGATGGTCGAAGGGGAGTTAGGAGTTTGCAGCACTGCTGAGAGTTTTTGCCAAATGGTAACTATTGTATGGTAAGATTTTTCACAATTCCAAAGCAAAATGGATCGTGCGTGATAAAAGCATGATTTTCAGGTACCATTGCCAAATCATCAAATTCAAACAAAGCTGGAAAACATAAGCTAACATTGCGCATGATATAATGTGAAAATATACTAACCGATTTCATTCTCTTTGGTATTTGAAGCGCTGGGTTTAGGCTCGGCGCTCGGACTAGGGCTGGCGTTGGAGCTAGAGCTAGGGCTAGGGTTTTGGCTTGGATTCGGGACTTGTTCTTCCTTCATGCGTTTGTTCTGTTCAGTCTTCTCAACCTTTTGGCGATCTGATTTGCGCTTCTTTTCTTCGGTATCCTTCCGCTTGGCCGTGGAAACCATCTCTGCAATTTTTCGCTCGGCTGCATCGTCTTTGAACAAATCGTGCTTCCTCCGCAAGAAATCTATAACGTTTTCGACGAGATCAAGAGGTGCTTTCTGTTGTACAAGTTTCTCCAGAACATCATCGTAAGGCCCATTTGCTGCTGACGATTCTGCTTCCACGTTTTGAGTGGATTTTTCTTCTTCTTCGTAATCTGAAATGATCGCCATCGTTAGAAATTGTGAGTAAACAGAGTTGCAGTCGCCTCGATGAAGCACACGAGGCTCTGTCTATTTATGCGTGATCAAATTTGAATTCTAGGGTCTTCTCCTTCTCCAACTTTCGATTCTCCAAAGGTACGTGTTCTCTTATACCCGACGTAAATTGCAAGATTGTAGAAGTAATATTTGATCATTCTCTTTAATAAATGAATGATTTTAATTACGTCCATGAGGTTAAGCATTCTAAGGGGGGAATTCACACCTCTAAAAAATTTATATAATCTTTTTAAGTTCCGATTTTCTTTTATGAATCTTGACCAGCAAACCTGCAGTTTGGTTGACTTTATCTTCTTCAAATAGATTGTTCATGTGTGTCCACTTTCAAGATGGCTTCATAATTAGCACGAACATTTTTATAAACAGTGCATTCCGTGAAAAAGTGTCATTCGGCTTCCATTGCGTCCATCCTACAAAATATGCAAGTTCTCTCCTCCCAAGCCTCTTTGGGCCTCTTCCATCTGCTCGTCTCGCATCTGAGATGATGTGATCCCATCCTCAATTGTGTCATTAACAGCCTTGCTTTCCCTTTAATAGCAGCCCCTAAATATGTTTCCTCCCCATGTTCCCCAGTTGAGTTGAACAATAAGCCTTTTTTCGACCAATGTTATTAGTCCACATGACACTTTGAAACTTCTCTATGACAAACTTTTTTATGTCCACATTTGTATTAGGACACTCATGTAGCTTAATATTTCATTTATCCAACCACTTATTATTTTGCTTCATCCATGTTTTCTTTCTACGGATAAGATCCTTGTCCTTCACAAACTTTGGCCACGGTTGGTCTTGCATGTTATCAACCTTCTTTAAGTAGCTAAGTAACCGAGTTATCACTGACGCTTCCAACGGAAAAGCCCCAGTCTCCGCTAATAGGATATCATAAGGTACGGAGGTCTTAACTTTGAGATTGCTTATAATTAGGTACTTCTGAATTCTCTCTAGTTGCCTTGATCCGTTGTTTGACAGGCTGCCACCCCAAACCTCGCAGCCATAAAGAACCACCGACATGACCAACAAACCGAAAAGAGTCTTCCTGGTCTTCTAGTGCCATAGCTTAGTTGATCTGCATATGTTCTGGAGTAAATACAAGGCTTTCTAGGCCCCCTATAACTTTTTCACTCTACATGTTTCCCAGCTGAGTTTATAGTGAAAATCAATCCCAAGATACTTGTATTCTTTCATAATTTCTAGCAAGCTGCCTTCAAAAAGGAATGTAGTGGGCTTTTCTTTTCTCCTTAGAGAAAATCATGATTTGAGTTTTGGTAATGTTCTCCTGCATCCCAACCTCCTGGCAAAAGCACTCTAAGGCCCTTAAATGTTCTTTCAAACCTTGAGCCATTTTTTTAAATTAAGCTAAGGTCATCAGCATACAAAAGAAGTTTCACCACATACCCTGCCAAATGCACACCATCCCCATCCATTTTGTTTAACCAAGTTTCTAATTTATCAATGTATAACCCAAACAAGGTTGGGGATAAATGGCATCCCTGCTTAACACCAATGTCACTACCAAAACATTCAGACATTCCTTCATTAGTTCTGATTTTGGCTCTAACTTTATCATATAATTTGTGCATTGTTGCTCTATACTCATTAGGGATACCCAATTCTATCATTTTGTTCCAAAGCTTGTCCCTGGGTATTGTATCAAAGGCTTTCTTAAAGTCTACAAAGCAACAATAGGCTTATTGCCCTTGATTATCCCATATTTTCTCTATTAAATGATGAAGAGTGACACAATGGTCAATGGGGGAATGCTTAGGTCTGAAATCCACTTTCCCTCTTGCCCTTTTCCCCTTACCTTCTGCCCAACTGTTGATTATGCGTTCTATCATGCTCCTAAAAAGTTTGCCAAAAAGGGGGTTGACCATAATAGTGTGGTAGCTAGATGGATTATTAATGTCACCATTTTTAAAGAGGGGGATAACCACACTCGTTACCCAATCCATCGGAAAACCATTGTAGATGACACAGTTGAAGATTTCCTTTATGTGAGGTGCAAGGATTTATGCTCCCCATTTTAAAAATTCAGCTTGCAACCCATCAATATCATTAGCTTGCCAATTTCTTTATCCCAAGCTTGATATATTCCACCGTGAAGAGTTCCTCTGAAGTATTCACTATGGGAGGAACATTATTCTCATGTAGCTATTCATAGAGCAACTTTGCATACTCAAGCCATTGAGCATCCATGATAGTGTTTTCCATTTGTTTTCTCCCCTACTACAGCCATTTCCAAAACTTTTTGGGGTCGCATTTTCCAAGGGATATTAGCTCTTTCCTTCTAGCCTTAACATACTCTTCCTTTTTTGCCTGAATCAGATTTGTGTATCGTTTCTTGAGTTCTTCGTTAACATCCTTCTCTTTTATGGATCTATTTGATGCCCTACATTCCTCATTGTACCATGGGCCAGAAAAGTATAAGTAGCCCTCTTCCTACTACCCGATCTTTTACATGCATTTAAAGCCTTGTGAATTATAGAAATCAACATACTACTATTCACATACTTGCATTCCTCATTAACCTTGTTACCCTCCGAGAGGTTATTCATTTCCTAGAATTGTTGCTCAAGCCTTGCCTTGAAGATGTTCTTGTTCTCTTGATTTAAGAGGATCTTGCCTTTGTTTGCTAATTTCTTTTTGCATGTGGAAATCTTTTTTATTGTGTGGGTTGTTTGAAGCGAAGTCCAACTTAACAAATAAAGGCATGTGATCAGATTTCATTTCTATAAGGCACTCATCAATTTCGAACTCAAGAACTCTAGTTGTAAGGTTTTGTGAGCAAATTACGTAGTCAACCACACTTTGTCCATTGTATGTTTTGCACATGATAGCCCCCAAATTTGGCTATCCTCTCATCCTGTTACAAATAACCAAACCAAACAAACTACACAACCTCAGTAATTCTGATCCAAAATGTGATACACTTCCATTATTGTCCTCTAAGGTTCTTTTCCAAGGTTGATTGTTTCCCTCTACTAACCATAGAGGGTTATCTTCACCTTGTTCACTGTCTAGCAACTGCAAAGACTGATTATTTGTTGTTCTAACATTGAAGTCTCCAACTAACATTATTTCACTAATGTTGAATACTGAAATATCATTTTTCAAAGATGCATACGGGTATTCCCTATCTAACTTCCGCCTCTTATATATCTTAGAGTTGTGTGGGGAAAAGTAACATGCGGCCACCCTAAAGGTTATCTCATTCACTATAATTTGTAGCCAAATATATTGTTTATTAGAGTCTTCCTTTTTAAATTTTACAATATTGTACCACTCCTCATGTATAAGCATCATTACCCCACCATGTCCTTTGATTGTCTCATTCCCTTTATTCCAAACTAAAAATTTCCTATAGCCTTCAAAATCTCGCACTTTGCAGCCATCATGCTCATGAGTTTCCACCAAAATGATAACATCATTTCCCTCTATTATGGGCCCCACACACCCAAATGGCATGGGCTAAGCTCCCTACACAACACACCAAAGAAAAAAAATCAAACTTTTTTTTTCACATTGTGAAAATACAATGATTTTTGTTGCAATTTTTTTGTGGTTTTCAACCACAACATGTGTAGATCATGAAGAACAGATGCTGAAAATTTTGCAAAAATCTATTATGTTTTCTGGTTTTTGAAATTTGTTCAATAGTGCATTTTGTAGGGAGCTTAGCTATGTCCTTAATAAATTTTGCAAGATAAAATACGTTAAGAGTTAATTGGGTTCATTCTCTTTATATTTGAACCACTCTTCGTTAGATTGGGATTGGGAAAGGGATTGAGCTTGGTTTTAAGGGCTGAAGTTTGGAATGGGGACTTTCCATTTTTTCATGTATTAATGATGGGAGAGGTGAGATAATGGCTATGCTATGGTTTTTTCATCTTCTTCTTTCTTTCTTTTTTTGGTTTTATATTTCATTATTATATGCATATTATGTATTTGGAGTTTTCAATGGTTTTGGTCAATTTTAATTCAATAATTTTTGTTGGCATTGACGGTTTGGTGATTGCAAATAATGGTTCTTTTAAGAAAATATCCTAAAAATATTGTGTTGAAAGTCTTTCATGAGGTATGTCTTTTGAGACCCTCAAAGATGTGGTTTTGCCCACTCTAGATTTTGATTTTACATGTTGATGGTTAGAGGAGCATACTATTATTATTTATTTTTGTTAGGAGGTTCCCCATGAAAGCATGCTAAGAGATTGGATTGCCAAGACTAGGGCCCCTCATGATGTCTACCTTGAAGGGATCCAAAACCTTACTAAGGGTTTTTCCTTTTTTGTTTTGCTAATCTTAGTCATATAATTCTTAGTATGTATAGTTATCTCTTTTGGTCTTTCAACCTTGGACTCAAGATGTCCCAATTTTAAAAGACAATAAATGTTAAGTGCTTGTTTGGCTTGAGTTTCAAGTGATCTCCCTTTTCCATGTTGGTGTTTACTTATTGTCATTGCTTCTTCCTTGGTGAAGGCTATGTATGCTGAGTCATACCATTTTTTATCAAGCACTATTTCAGAAGTGGGTCTGTGTGAAAGTTGATGTATCTCGGGATCTTAAGGAATCGATGGATATTCACATTAGTAGCTAAAAGGAAGTTAGGGTAGTGGAAAAACATCCTATACTAACCTTTAGAAGAGAGTTATAAAAAAAATTAAAATCTTTACAACGGTTACAAAAGCTTAACAAAAATAAACATAAATAGCATGCATACCACTACATAGTAATTTACATGGGGAAAACCCTTTTTCGGGGTTTAGGCAGATATGAGCAATAAACAATATTAAAATAATACAAAAATAAGAAAGGAAAAAATACAAAAATGCGGAGATTTAATGTGCTTCACCCAATATGGTCTACATCTACTAGAGAAAAAACCATCCACTTATTTTATTATCCAATGAAGAACAAATTATGATCTAATGATTTCACATCACACAAACACTTATTTGTCAAACCTTTTTGAGTTGGTTTACAATGTCAGCTAACAAAATTAACCTAACCCTGAAAAAAATTCTTTGAGGGTTATCGCCCCCAAACCCTAACAAGGATATGTTACGAGTGTATAGTATTTGCATGATCAATTGCCACGTTCCGACAATCTCCCACTTGGAGATTGATCCTATAGCAACATCATTGTCCATGTAGCTCCCACTAGATTGACACACCTAGACTTGACTGGTTCTCATTTCCACTATGATCAAGCTCGAAGGCCAATAGAAACTAAGCAAGAAGTCAATTTCTTATGAGTTACTGCCTTGCTCAACATATCTGCAGGATTATGGCTAGTGTATATCTTTTCCAGCTTCAACTGTCCATCCTATAAAACTGAGCATATGAAATGGTACCGAAGATGATGTGTTTGGTCTTAGAGTGAATGATTGAGTTCTTTTCAAGATGAATGACACTTTGACTATCATTATGTGACCTACTATTCTCTTGTGCCTTGCCCAATTCTTCCATAGAACTTTGTAACCAAATTGTCTCCTTACTAGCCTCTATAGTAGCAACATATTTTTATTTTGTTATTGAAAGTGCTACAACCTTTTACAATCTGGAAACCTAGTTTACTGTTGTACCACATATAGTAAAAACATACCCTATAATTTTCATCTTGCTACTAATATCTCCTACTAAATTTGAATCAACATAGCCTTGTAGACTGGAATGAGAACCTCTAAAACATAAGGATTGCGTTGTTGTACCACTCAAATACCTGAGAATCCACTTTATTGCACTCTGGTACTCTTTTCTAGGATTGTTCATATATGTGCTCACAAACTCCAACTGTATGTGCAATATTTGACCTTATGCACACTATGGCATACATCAAGTTGTTAATTGTTGAAGAGTATGAAATCTTAGACATGTACTTCATTTCCTCTTATGTCTTGGAGCTCATCTCCTTGGATAATTTATAATGTCTAGGAAAATGTGTACTAACTACTTTTGCATCTTGCATTTGAAATGTTTTCAAAACCTTCACTATGTAATCACTTTGAGACAATGTTAATGTGTGATTTTTTGTATCTCTAGTTATCCTCATACCAAGGATTGTTTTTTGCTACACCCAAATCCTTCATAGAAAATGATTATACTAATTTCTATTTAAGGTCATTTATATGTTGCATATTAGATCCGACAACAAGCATACCATCAACATATAATAACAGGATAATATAGCTACCATTATCCAATTTCTTAAAACAAACACATTGATCAATAATAACATTTCTTATAACCTTGTTCAGTCATAAACCTATCAAATTTCAAATATCATTGTTGGAGTTCTTATTTCAGCCCATACAAGCTCTTCTTTAACCTACACACTAAGTCCTCCTTACCTTAGACCTTGTATCATTATGGTTGCTATAGATAAATCTCTTCCTCAAAATCTTGATACAGAAAGGTTGTTGTGACATCTAATTATTCTAGATGCAGGTCTAATGTAGCCACAAAACTTATAATAGTTTGAATTGAATTCATTTTAACAACACGAGAAAATATTTCATCAAAATCAATACCTTTTTCTGTTCAGAACCTTTTACCACAAGTCTATGTTAGAATGTGAAGTTGATGTTATTCATGTTGTTGTCATTAATGGTTTTCATTGATGTCAACATATCTTATGCATTTTCATGTTTTGGTTGTATTGGTTGATGTCTACCAATATCCTTGGCATATTGATAGAGGTGTTTGTCGAAGGAGGTGTTTTAGATGTCTATCATTTTCCTTTTTAGTGGTGATCCTATTTTGTGTGCAACATATGGTGGATCAATTGTTTGGTGTTGGTCCTATTTGGAGCATGCTCATTTATGTTTTGGTCCTGGAGATTACTATGTAACTTTTTCATCCTATCTATTGGTATTGAAATCTTAGGAGGTGGTATAGTGTGTTTTTATACTTGAGGTGTGTTGGATTGATCGAGGTGGTCTACAATTCATTCCTTACCACCATAGGAATGTTCTGGTGTGACCTATTTTAAATTATTTTGGCCGACATGGTTGATGGCATCAAGCAGAGTAAGAAGAGTGATGATCTTAGTTGTTCATGTGGCTTAAGTATTTCTTTTATGAGAAGTGATTACAAATGTGTTTATAGGAGATCTGTGTGTTGATGATTGTGTGTGTGGATGCAATTGGTAGTAAAGTAATATATTATTTCAATATTGTAGAGTGTTGGTGACAATGATCTCAATGGTGGATTCAATCTCTTTTTATATATTATGGCAGTAAGGCTATCTATCTAGCAATGAGCCTTTGGTAGTTAGCCATGTTCTTTTCTAATAGTAGTTAGCTTGAACGACAATGAGCCAACCTGCAATGAGCACAATTGGAAATGAGCCTTTATAAAAATCACCTAACCAGTGTCACCTTAACTGGTGTTTCATTTCATGAGAATTAGATTCTCCATGGTTTTTCCTAGTTTGGCTTTCCACGCAAATCTTTGTGTTCTTTGTGTTAGTGTTATTGTGCTTTATGTTTACATCTCTTATGAATGTTTGATGTGGTTAACCGATAGATCAAAATTTGATATATTTTTTTGTTTATAAGTTTACTGAAAAAGTAAAATTTTACAAAGTGTGTGATAATAACTAATTCAACCACTCCAAATATTTGGCATGTTCAACAATTGATATTAGATCTTGGTTCCTCGGCATAGATCTTAATCACTTGAGGAAGATACGATGGCACACAAACTAAGCATTCCTATGTGCAATGGATCAAATTACAGTACATGGAAAGATCATATGAAAGGATATTTGATTTCAGTTGGTCACAATACTTGGAAGCATGTAGAGACAAAGTATGTGTTCCCTCAGAATGGCCTTAAGACTCCAGCTAAAATCACAATGTATGAGGAGAATAAAAAAGTGAGGTATTTTATGTCTAGTGATCTATCAAAGAATGGATTAGCTAAGGTTCTTTATTTAAAGTTTGCTTATGAGGTTTGGGAAAAATTGAAAGAGATTTATGAAGGAAATAATAGGGTTAAGTTATCTAAGAAGATAACAACCAAACATCACTATGAGAATCTCGGAATGGAAGAAGTGTATATTAAACAATCATAATGATTCAAATAAAAAGAAGAACCAAAAGAAGTATGTAGATTGAAGAAGGTATTGTATGGTTTGAAGCATACATCTACAACTTGTTATGGCAGATTAGATAGAAATTTGATTGGACAAAAGTTTTAGATTGGTTATGCAGACAATAATTTATATTTCAAGATATATTTAGATTAGATGTTGATTGTCGTTGTATATGTTGATGATATTATTTTTGGAGGTAAGGATGATTTGAGAAAGAGATTTGCAAAAGCAATATAGGAGTTTGAGATGTCTATGATTTGTGAGTTGAATTTATTTCTTGGATTTCAAGTAAATCATAACAATAAAGGCATTTTCATTTCTCAATCCAAGTATGTCAAAGAATTATTGAATAAGTTTGGGTTAGAGAATTCCAAATTGACATGTACTCCAATTATTACTATAATCACACAATTTTGGTCTAGTAAACTATAAGCCCCCTTTATTCCCAATATGTGTTCTTTGTAAATCTGATTATGAGACTATGCAACATCTCTTTATCTATTATCCCTTTGTGGTGGATGTTTGGTCCTCCCTTCTCTTCTCTTTTGGAAAGGTCTGGGATTTCCCTCTGACTATCCTTGATTGTTTTTTCCAATGGGCTCCTTTGTTCCCTTCCTCTCCTGACTTCAGAAACTCCGGTCCTCGGCCTTTCCCCATCTTTGTTAGGGAATCTGGAAGGAGCGAAACAACATAATTTTAAGAGACTTACATGCCCCATCCAAAGTGGTTTCTTCTAAAATTATTCATGCTATTTTTGAAAAAAAATATGTTTGTAATGGTACTAACATTTTTTTAGGTAATTGTCTAGACGTCCTTTCTAATCAAGTTGATCAAAGAAGGGAGAAATGCATCTAGATTTTTCCCTCCATGGGGTGGTTTAAGGCTAACTTCGATGGGGGCATCCAAGGTCCTGGCCTGATTAGCAGTGGAGTGATTAGGAATCACTATGATGCATGCATTTCTATTGTTTCTCTTCCCCTTGGCACCCAAATAAATCACTATGTTGAAGCAATGGTTTCCCTCCAGGTCACCAAGCTGGCTCGAGATTTGGGGATAAACTACCTATGGCTCAAAGGTGACTCTAATAATATCAGTAGGTGTCTGAATGGTTCCTCCCCTTCATGGAATATTGACAACATCATACTTGGGGCATTCTCACACCTTTGAAAAGGTCTATATTTCTCACATGTTCAGAGAGTCAAACCAAGTGGCTAATGTCCTGTCCAATGTGGCTATTAGGCAGAAAAATATTATGAGGTGGCATAATGGAAAGGACATCCCATAGGTGGTGAAGGATCTGATCACATGGGATTGCATTCATGGTAAGGAAGGAGCCATATGTGATAATTATGACAATTAATTTACATTTTCCAATGATTTTTTTCAAGCACAAGAAGTACGGTGATTTTATTACCCATAATTATGAAGTGTTCAATCCGCACACTTTCTGGGTTTTCAAGAGAGCTAAAGATTTATGTCTTGGTTTTTAGTCTCATGATAAAGTCCGAAGAAATTCCAAGAGTAGTATCAAAGCACCTATTTTCTTTTGGATTCGAAGCTTTTTGAAGCGCAACACCTATGTTGGGCATAATTTCACCATGGGTGGCTAGAGAATCAAGAGGGAGCCCACAGATTGTAAAAAATGGAAGAAAATAAGCATTATGTGGGATATTATGTAGAAGGGTGGCATTAATCCTTTCATGGAGAGACTTAATGGTGGTAATCAGGATGTTACTAATATGTTCCTCAAGAATTGGAATCAGAGAAGCATCAAAATTAATGCGTGCCAGTTTACCATGATGAAAAAATCATTTCTACGGTTACCGGTATCCCCATTATCAAGAAAAAGTTCTACAAAGATCACAGGATCTCAAACCCTATGGCGAATGAATTCCCCAAGGAGTTGGAGGAGAAAGAGACTCTCACAAAGACATGGACCTACTATCACCCTAGGGGCATCAAGAAAATTTGGAGGTTCATGCTTTGGACTATTATCTATTATATCATACTGGATTCAAGATTTTATAGAATCCACACTTACCACTTTGTCCTGCTCAACCATTTCAAACATGGTAAGATGGTGTCCATCCCCTTCTACCTTTACTTGTCCATAAATGAAAATATCAATAGTTTTAGGGTAAAATCTAACACTAACCCTACTTTTCATGAGGGTTTGTTGTTGCTTATTTATGAATACTTTAAATTACAAATGGTGAGTAAAATTGTTAAGGATAAGGGGGTCAAGGAGGATGCGTCAAGGTTTGATTATGAGCCATCTAATGTGGAGGATAGAACTAGGCTGTATTCCAAAAACTAGGAGGAAGTGTAGGAAGAGGAGATTAAGAAAGGGGCTTCTGGCTCTTCCCCTAAGAAAAGAAAATATAATCTGCAGAAGGTTAAGAAAGAGGCCAAGGGTCCCTCCCTTAAAAAATAGATCAAAATTGCCATATCTTTGGACGAAGATTACAACAAGGATGAGGAGGATATGGACACTAAGGAGGAGGACTTGAGGGAGAAGGGGAAGAAGAAAACAATGAAAAAAACTCCTAATAACTCCAAGCAGATCAAATTGAACAAGAGCAGGGTGATGAGCCTAGACATGGTATATGCAGGTTTTGAAGAGGAAGGAAAGGATAGGTGCTCTTCCCCTGCTCCCCACGAGACCACTCCTCTTGGCTTCTTGGATTATGGGAATAAGAAGATTTCTGAGGGTGATTTGGCTTCTCAGGTCATTCCCCCTATGCTCCAACCAGAACCTCACCAGGACACCAAAGGAAAGAATACTGTGTGGAAGCTCTTCAACTACTGCACTACCAAATTGGGCATTACCAGAGAGATATTTAACCCCTTGGTGCCTAACAAGGAAGGTGGAAAAATTAAAACCACTGATCTCATTGATCCCTCGCTAGTTATCATAAGTGATTCCACTAGGGAATTTGATTTTAATTTTCTTAATAATGTAAGGAACAATATGCTTGACAACTATAGGTCCATTAAATGGCTCTTCTTTGAAGTGGGTGATTTGAAAACTAGGATAGGAGAAATGGACAAAAAAAAAGATGGGATTGCTGATAGGGATAGACCTACCCTTGACCCCCTTCTCAATGTGGCTAACTTTTATAAGCTGGAGGTAGGCATGCTGGAAATGGAAAAAAGGGTGTTGGGTATTGAGGGTACCCTCAAGGGCATTGCTGAGCAGAGTTTTAATATCCTCAAAGCCTCCAACAAGCATATTAAGATTCTTATTGCTAAAATGAAAGCTAACCCCTATGACAAAGATGAGGAGAAGACTACTGATGAGCCAGAAGCCACCTCGGACTTGGGACCGGGAATGCATACCAAGTCTAACACAAAGAAAAGGGCCGCTATGACTTACCCTGAAGATCTCATCCTGATCAAGGAAGCGACCGAAAAAATTGACCATCTAGAGGTGCAAGCAGCCAATTTACTTGAGAATATGTCTCAAGTTGTTCCTCTGTTATTTTTGCTTGTGTAACTTCTGACACTGGCCCTCTTTTCTATCCTTTTTTTATGTATTTTTCTCTCTGGCCCTTCTGTTGGCCTTTTCGCTATTAGCCTGCTCTTTTTGTTTGTGGAGCTTTAATGTAAAATCTTAAACCTTGTTCCGGGTTTCAGGTACCCATCAAAACTCATTTTACATAATAAAAAACTATAAGCCCCCTTTATGAAAAATTAAATTAAAATATTAGACCATTTCTTTGCATCAAATCAAATTTTCTTGATTAATTAATAATTTATTTTATTATATCCTAAAGTTTGACCACTTTCTTCTATGTTTATTAATTAAAAGAACATGCTCCCTTTTAATTAAATAATTAAAAAACCCTTTATCCTAAGTGCACATGAAAATCATTTTTCTAAAATAAAATAATAAAATAAATAGAAAAAGAAAAGTGCACTTTCCAATGAGATAGAATATTTTGACTTTTGAAGAAGGCTTTTGCCTTTTAATCTCAACCACTCATTGTTTTGCATCTTAATCTCAACCTTTGCTTTTTGCCTCTTAAAGACATGAGCACATGGATCAACCAAGACTTAATCTCCACCATTGCTCATTCTTTTTCCTCTTAATCTTGACCGTCCACTCATTTCTAATTTCTTTAAAAGGAAGCTCTCTCCTCATTCTTGAAATATTAAAAATTCTTGCAGCTTCTTAGAGTTTGGATCTTCTTGCAATCTTGGCATCTTGGCTCATCCTTGCATCTTAGCTCATGTTGCATCTTGAAGTATTGCATCATTATGTAACTTAGCTTTGTTATTTATTTTCTTTCATTTAGCTTAGTTAATCTAGTCTAATTAGCATGGATATTAATCTTTCATCTTGTTAGCTTAGATTTACTTTTCTTACACTCTTGCATTTCATCTTAGCTTAATCTTGCATCTCTTGCATTTCATCTTAGATTACTTTGCATTTGCATTCATCATAGAGACCTTGGATTCTCATTGCTTGATATCTACTTAAATCTTCCATTCTATATTGCACCCTATAGGGATCCTTCTTATTGGGTTCATTTGAGAGCCAGCACCTGTATCTACATGATTCTTTCACGGTATGGATAGGAAACTATAAGCCACCTTCTAAGACTCCAAATTCATTGGATCTCTTGGATATGTTGGTTTTGCAATCTGTGGTGTTGGGGCTTGTGACCTAGTGCCTATGGTAGAAGTGTCTATCGTTGTCTCTGCTTGTGTGTCTTGATCATTACCTACTGCATCAATGGTCTCGGTGGGTACTTCACCTTGTGTAGCTTCACCACTATGCTCAGTCTCTTTACTAGCCTCCTCACCCTTGTCTTCAATTATGTTTGTTTGTTGCTCAAGTGGAGCTTCCTCAATTTGTTTCTTAGTAGCTATATATATAGCTTGTACTAGAATAGGAAAATTACTTGGTACCATTGCTCATGCTACCTTAGTTTCTTCTTCTTCTCCAAGGTTCTTGGTAGCATGGTTATTACTTCATCTTCTTTTGCTTCGTTGTTGAGGTCTCCTCCTATTATGTCTTCAATCAATATTTCTTCATCCCCCAATTTTGTCAACATATCTAGAATCCCATCTATGACATTCTCAACAACAATTATTATGTCTTCTACATTAGTTTCCTCCTTGGGCTGCTCAGTATCTGAGATGTGAATAGGTTCATCCTCAACATTTATTGGTACACCTACTTGTAAGCTCAGTTGAGGTTTGTTCTAATGAACTGAGGATTTTAGTCCATATTCTGTTACTTTCTTCATCAACCTCTTGTATTTTTCCTTGTAAAATTTTATATGCTCTTGCCTTCATAAAAAATTTACCTACATATTGTTTCAAGGCATCATCAATCTCGGGGACAGAGAAGTCAGGTTTTGCCAAGATTAGAGACCTTTCTCTCATCCTCTTCTCGATTTGAAGTGCATACATCCATCTAGAAGATACTTTGTCATAGAATTCTTTTGGTATGCATCTTTCAAACTCAGTTGGAACTCAATTGAAATTAATCATCATACCTATAATAGCTTCCTCCAGCTTGTCTTGATCCTCAGTACTCTGTTATCTCTATTGAGCATTAAAGTTTGTCATTAGTATCAAAGGTTATCAAAGACATTGGTTGGTTACTTATATTAAGGTAGTTGGTAACTACAAGCAAAACAGGCCAGTCGGTTAAAGTGTATACACCAAGCATCAATCAGTTTACCGACCATCAGAGACACCGATATCAAGCGACAGTAAACACCGAGTAGTTTATACAGTGTTTACCAAGGATCACAAAAAATGACATAGCAATCATGAATGACACATTCTTCTATGCAAATGGTTACAATAGATTAGAAAACATTTTACCAAGATCGAGAACAATTTATTGTTAAGATTTTCATTAAATGTAATGAATATCTTATGTAATAGTTTGATCTAGGTCATTTTTTGTACACCGTAGATCTTAGGGTTTTGTCTAAGATTTGTAAACTTGATTTTGTAAGCGGCATAAAGCAGTATGCTATATAATTGTATGTTTGCATCATTTTTGAAGAAAACTGATGTATGAACGGAGAAGCACTTGAAGTTCTAGCCAACCTTCAAGATTATTAGTTGATGGAGAAGAATAGCATATGAAGTTAATCGGATTAAGAAAAATCAAAGAAGGCTTACCGAGCAGTTCAGAGCAGAGATTCATCACAATAAAGGTGATATTTTATCAGTATTTTATTGATCTGTATCAGACAATCAAGTTGTCATTTAGCAGATAGTTACCTATTGCTTTCTAACAATTGTAATGGAGTTTTTGGTTAAATCTCTTAATAGAGTAGACTTGACAGTCTTTTGTAAATCTCTTAACCGAGTGCACACTCAATTAGTGTTGCTAAAATCCTATCACTAGGTAGATCTAGCTGATCTAATATGTTACTCCTAATAGGGTAAGATCACCTGAAGTGATCAAAACTTGTAGCCCTAACAGGAAAACTTTTTCTATCTGTAGTAATTAAGAATTTGTGGTTGTCATCCCCACCACAATTTTTACCTTCTAACAAGGGTTTCTGCGTTACCAAAATGCTTGTGTCATGGGACTGTTATATTGTTGATTTCATGTTGTTTACTTTCATAAGTTGAATGAATGAATGGAACATGCATTAGATACAAGTTATTTTGAAAGGTTACATTTTTTACTAGTTCATATCTGAAAGGTTGAAGTGTTAAAGTTTTTGTGGGCACTGATTCACTCCTCCTCTCTTAGTACCCTATCTCTCCTAATTCCAACAATTTGTATCAGAGCATAGTTCTCTTATTGAATAGTTTAATCACTGAAGGGTAAAGATCTAAGTCATGGAGAGGTATAAGTTAGATAAGACTATTGAGAATCAGAAGATTCAGATGCAGATGTTTGTGGAACAGTATAAGAAAGCTAAGGATGAACTGAAGAAAATGTTGGTTGAAAGGAAGAACCTAGCTATTCTACAAAATGATGTTAGTTATCATGAAGAAGCTATTGATGATTTATTTGATCATATTGGATCTAGTTCTAGAAGTGTTTCTGATGGATCCGAAAGCATGATATCTAACTTATCTGAAAATAATCAACATTTAACTAAACAAGTGAAAGCACTGCAAATCGGTCAAGAATCTTAGATGGTGAGAATGGTAGAGATAGTGAACAATGCTAGACAGGCTAAACAAGAAAGAAATCTAGCTATTGAGGACTGAAGACAAATAACTGAACAACTTCAAGCAAAAGAAAGTGAAATACAGAGACTCACCGATCACCATTTTCAAACATCCAATCAGATGATGGTTGTGAATCAAGAAGTCAACCGAGTGAATGGAGAATTGTCAAGAAAACTTGAAGAAGTTGCAAGACTCAGAGATGAGAATGAGAAGCTGAGAAATAAAGTGAAAACTCAACAGAAACACAATGAAATGAAGAAATTGGCTGAGGACAGTTCTGAGAAGATTGATGACTTTCTGATTAATCAAAGAAGATTTGAGAGTAAAGCTGGTCTAGGCTATACCGATGAAGGAGAATCATCACAACAAGCTGAACAGGTCAACAACAATCAAAATCAAAGACCTAAAGTGCTGACATGCAATCACTGTGGCAAACTGGGACACACTTCTAATGTTTGTAGAAGCAGAGCACAAGGTAAACCTCATGTCACTCCTAAATTCAATGGATATTGTTACTACTGTGGAAAGTATGATCATCAAGCTTATGAATGTAGAGCCAAACTGAACAATAATGCTAACAATACTACTATTGAGAAGTTATGCTATACTTGTAATAAACATGGACACACTACACAAGAGTGTAAGTCTAAGATGAAACAAGTATGGACTCCTAAGCAGAAAACACAACGTAAGCCTTATCAACCAAAGAGACAAGGTAACTCTTATGTTTGGGATTATAACACATGGGCTAACTATATTGCATGTGGTAGATATGGGCACATTGCAGCAAACTATAACAGGAAAAGATGGGTTGGACAATCAAGAAGCTGGACAAGCACTAGAATGGCATGTTTGCATTGCCATAAAGTTGGTCATTTAAGCAAGGACTGCAGAGACCGAGCACTAGAGGAAAATCATGTATTTGAGAGTGGAAACACTATTATAGATATCATGAAGATAAGGAACACTATGTGGAGAAAGGCATCTAATCAGAATGTTGAGTCAAGTAATGTTGTCGGTGAAACCTCATCCACTAGATTGGGTGACATCGATTCCTCCACCTAAGGTGATATAGGTATGTATGGGACTGACACTTCAAAATAATCACATTTTACACATAGTTCCTTATATAGGATGAGCACATACCAAATCTGCATGAAAAGAGATGCATTGTGGTTTATATGTTTTGAGCTAGCAAAGCTATACAGTCGGTAAAAGTATGACCGAGTGATTGGTTACCCATCGGTAATCACTATTCAAGGTTAACTGAATATCAGTATGAACCGAGCAAGGAAATCTTGTGTTAACCGAGTGGATAAAAGTCTATAGTTGTCACCAAGCTGACAGTTGTCATAAATTGGAAAGTAGGTTAGCATTTATTGCATAAAGTTTTGAGCAGGAATATCAAAAATTCTATAAATACATGGAGAAATGAGTTCATTTTTCACATTGTGAATATCAGAGAGCTAAAATTTCAAGAGCATGTTCAAGCAAGAATCTTTCAAGGTCATTCAAGTAGTTATAGATCAAACCGAGTATAGTCTTAGATACATTCCAAGTAAGTTGAAACCCTACTGAGTATATTTCTCATAACTTACCGAAAACCTAGTTTGTAGAAATGGCATCTACTGCGAGTTCTTCCAAGGTTTTGGAAGAAGAAGTTAATTTAATTGTGTCAACAAGCTACAAAGAACCTCACTATAAGTTACACCCAGAAGTTGCAAGAAAAATAGATTCAACGGGAGCTTTTTCTAGCATCCCACCTAGGGTTTTGTTGACGGAAGACATAAGATCGTATATTCACTGTAAAATTGGTGAAATTGGAGACTTCAAGTTGTATGTCACATTTTAGGCACTTTGTGATGGAGAAATGAAACTAAAACTAGAGCACAAAATTGTTGAAACACTTGGACTCACCAATGCCCTAAATTTCTCGAAGAATTTCAAGAATGAATGGATTAGGGTTGTGTTAAGCAGATATCACAAAGGTACATTTTGGTTAGAGAAATCGATCCAAGTAACTAAGAGGATGATTAGTTGGGTTACTGGTTACCCAACTGCTGACAAGGTCAAAGCATTTCGTAGTGCTACATGAGCCAAAGTCAAGAAGAATACTGACGCAACATGGGATGGTAGAGCATTAAAGATTTCAAAAATTTTGGATCCCGTAGTTAAGTTCGTGACACATGTTATTGGGTACAAAATCTTTCAGTCAAGTAGGCCAAATAGTGTACCATGTAGTGCATTAGATATGGCTTACAAATTGATACAGAAGGGTCATTAGATAGACCTTAGAGCTGCTAATGAGATAGGTTGAAGAAAATATGAAAACCATTAGGTCACAGAAGACCAACACCTGTAAGTTTGGTTCACTACTTGTATGTCTATTTTTCTATCTCTAGAAATTTTTTCCCTTTGTCGGTCACACTAAATGGGTAGATGAGAAACCGATCACTCTACAAATATTTGATATTATGAATGGTCTGGGTGATAATGCTAAGAATATTTTGAATAAATATTTTGAAGAATTTCAAGTTAAAATGAGCAAGAGAAGTAGAATACCGAGTTCATTGGTCGATAAATTTAAGATGGACATTTGTTTTCTAGTAGACACTTACCATACTATGATAAAAGCAGTTGAATCGGGAATCAAATGGTTAGCACCTATGGGCTATGAAATGGAACATGATTTTGGATTGAAATCAATACAGGCACTACTAGCATTACCAAAAGACCACAAGGCCACTAGGTTTGGAACCTATGAAGAAGCCAAGTCTAGAATCAAGACAGGTTTGGTCATTAGTAAAATAACAAGGAAGTCTAAGAAGATGAAAAAGTTTTTATCTGAGAGATTTGAGAAGGATGCAGACTCATCTGAGGAGTCACCAGTTGAACAAGCAACCAAAGGTTAGTTAATGTTGGCCAATAAGGCTTCTAACAGTGAGGAGACCAAATCTGAAGAAGAACAAGAAGCTACACCGGTTCCTCCTACTAAAGCTCCAAAGAAGAGGCAGTTACCAGTGTAGATAGGTACATGCATAAGGTCATCCACTGTAGCTTCACCACCATAGAAGAAGGGAGCTGAAAAGATAGTAAAACCAAAGGTAGCTACACCGACAAAAACATATGCTAAAAGAGGTTGGAAGGTTGTAGCTGAGCCACCAAAGTAAAAGAGAAGAAATTGATAAGAGGCAAGGAAGATTTAGAGGATGAAGAGGAAGAAAAAAATCAAGGACAATTCAAGATTGTCAATAACAAGAAACGTTCAATTGATGATGTCATTGAGGACATATTGGAGAATGGAGACATCTCAAACCTGGAGCTTAAAATATTTGACAAAATGTCAAATGAAGATCAAACTAAAATAGAGGAAGATGTCATTTAGATGATGATACATTTCAAAAGAGTTCCAATAGAGTTTACTTCACAACTCCCAGTTGCACTAGAAGAAAGAATAAACCAGAAATGGACCTATGCACTAGAAACTAAGAAGAAGATGAGAGGACAACTCCTAGCTTTGGTAGCACCAACTTAATCTATGGAGGAGATAAAAGAACTTATGGAATCATCAGTGCAAATATTTCCAATAAAAAATTGAGCTATGAAAGTACTGGATGAGAGCCTTGCAGATCTTGACGAATCAGGTCAACTTATCTAGACATCCATTCATGCTGTGAAGGAACAATAAGAGAAAATTGTTTTTCAAAATTTGTCCAAGAAGAGACACAAGTCCAAAGAAAAAGGAATTTTTATTGGAGATGATACTGCACAAAAGAATCGGGAATCAAATATATCAGTTACTGAGGTAATTGATGCTATAGTTGTGCAAGAGATTCATGATAGCTCACATGATGCACCGGATCTTGCAAAGATCCAGATCCAAGATAAAAATGACAATGATGTACTCATTGAGGACATCACCAATAGTGATCCTGATTACAGGGATAATGATGAGGATTTGAATGTTGAACATGCACATGCACGAGATGAGGCACCACTTACCGAGTGTGCAATCACATCTTTACCATGTGAGCTTCCAGTTTTAGCTGAAGTGGTTGAAATTCTATCAAAGGAACAACCCAAAGGCTCTATCCTTGAGCAACCACAAGACACAACTAGGGAACCAAGAAAAGAACCTCCTACTGAGACAAACAAGCCTGAAGAGACATAGGCCAATAAATTAGAAACAAAGAATAAGGAAGAGCCAAAAGCTACAGAGGCAACCCCACCAGACACAACTTCAGAGGCTCTAACTCAATTTACCGACACACGGGTTATTGATGAGTAGAGAAAGATGATAATGTGTCTACCAGAAAAAATACACCAAGGGCAACAAATGAAAAGGCTATTGTTGTTATAGCAAAAGAGCTCAAGAAGAAAAAGAAGAAGAAGGGTAAAGGAAAAGGGCTAGTCACTCTAGATGAAGTGATTATAATACCAGAGTGTGACCCAAGGACCCTTAGCCCTAAGGAATTGAGAAAATATGGGGAATTATGTACAAGAAAAGTAGTACAAGAGAAGTTGAAGCAAGAGACTAAGCACAAAGAAATATTAACAGATGTGAGGGATATCTTACAACAGGTAGTGCCTGAAGTGAATATTGATGAAGATACCCCTATTATAGATCAACTTGCTATACTTACTGAGAAGATAAATTCCCCAGACATTGATGGTGACAAGTGAATTGAAGAAAGGGCAGAATCCAAGATTTAAAACAAACTCACCGAGAGAATCAACCAAGAAGTGGCAATTAACAAGGTAAAGCTTTCAAAGGTGATAATTGAGATTCAGTCTATTACTCATTCCATATGTCAGATTTGTTTAAAGCTATGCACTGTTGGAACATTCACTGCTGAGATTAGTGAAAAGATAAGATCACTTGAAAATAAAATCACAGTTAGTGCAAATGCCACTACAACCAAGCCACAAGCTTTCTCAAAGCATATACTCAGAGTTCAAGAACTCAGGCGGTTAATAGAAAATCTTAAGAAACAAGAAGAGAGGATAAATGATCAGGTTACTGAGTTGTAGACATAACTCCTTCCATACCTAAATTTTTTTGAGAAACATATTGTCAAAGCGGAACAACTTGTTGCAACACCAGAGATTTCTGTGTTGGAGAACATATTTGACATGCATGCATAAGTCGGTCTTGAGCACATTGCTCTCACCAACTTGAAAGAGGAATGGGAAAACCTCTTGGAGTCACTAAAGAAAACCCATCAACACATTTTTGACAAGTTGTAAGTATACAGTTTTTGCATTTGGCATTAATATCAAAAAGGGGGAAATCAATGTATATGCCAAATATGTAACTTTTTGCCTAGTATACTACACTTTACCAGAGCATGCACCGAGGGGGAGTATATAGAATTTTTTTGATAAGTATATGTATATGGTGGAGATATAAGTTTTGAGACATAAGGTCTATATACATTCAAGTTTTGATACTTATGCCAAAGGGGGAGATTGTTATCTCTATTGAGCATTAAAGGTTGTCATTAGTATCAAAGGTTATCAAAGACATCAGTCGATTACTTATATTAAGCCAGTCAGTAACTATAAGAAAAATAGGTTAGTTGATTAAAGTGTATACACCAAGCATCAGTCAGTTTACCGAACATCAGCAAACATCGATACCAAGTGACAGTAAACACCAAGCATCAGAATGAACACCAAGTACTTAATACAGTGTTTATCAAGGATCGGAAAAAATGTCATAGCAATCAGGAATGACACATTCTTCTATGCAAACAGTTACAACAGATCAGAAAACATTTTACCAAGATTGAGAACGATTTATTGTTGAAATTTTCATTAAATGTAATGAAGATCTTATGTAATAGTTTGATCTAGGTCATTTTTGTACACCATAGATCTTAGGGTTTTGTCTAAGATTTGTAAACCTAATTTTGTAAGCGACATAAAGCAGTATGCTATATAATTGTATGATTGCATCATTTTTGAAGAAAATTGATGTATGAATGGAGAAGCACTTGAAGTTCTAGCCAACCTTCAAGATTATCAGTTGACGGAGAAGAACAATATACAGAGGTAATCAGATTAAGCAGAATCAGAGAAGGCTTACCGAGTAGTTCAGAGAAGAGATTCATCATAGTAAAGGTGATATTTTATCAGTATTTTATTGATCTGTATCAGACAATCAAGTTGTCATTTAGCAGATAGTTACCTATTGCTTTCTAATAATTGTAATAGAGTTTTTGGTTAAATCTCTTAATAGAGTAGACTTGACAGTCTTTTGTAAATCTTTTAACCGAGTGCACACTCAAGTAGTGTTGCTAAAATCCTATCACTAGGTAGATCTAGCTGATCTAATATGTTACTCCTAATAAGGTAAGATCACCAGAAGTGATCAAAACTAGTAGCCCTAATAGGAAAACCTTTTCTATCTGCAGTAGTTAAGAATTTGTGGGTGTCATCCCCACTGCAGTTTTTACCTTCTAACAAGGGTTTCTGCGTTACTGAAATGCTTGTGTCATGGGACTGTTATATTGTTGATTTCATGTTGTTTACTTTCACAAGTTGAATGAATGAATGAAACATGCATTAGATACAAGTTATTTTGAAAGGTTACATTTTTTACTAGTTCAGATCTGAAAGGTTGAAGTGTTAAAATTTTTGTGGGCATTGATTCACCCCTCCCCTTTCAGTACCCTATCTCTCTTAATTCCAACATGCTCAGGTTGGAATACCTGTTCATTTTAGGAGTAGCAAGTCTTCCAGTTTTCTTTATGCCTTCTACAACTTCATCTATAGATTGTGGTCCTTTATTTATTACAAATTGGAATTGATCATTATCTTCCTCTTTTAAGTTTATGTCATCTTTGCCTCTTATCAATTTTCTTCCTCTTTTAGGTTCAAGGAGCTCGGTAGGTGCTTTTTCTCCTCTCTTTTTCTGATAAGTATGAGTTGGTGTAGGCCTAGTTATTTTTTTCTACAACTCTTTTCAAAGGTGGTATGCCACTAGTTTCCAACCTTGTCCTTGTTCGGGTTGAATCACAAACTTGTTTAACTTTACCTCTTGTAGCCTTAGGTGGCTCTACCTATTCATGTTGCTAACTTGAACAAAGTTACCTTCTTTCCTTTCTCTTCCTTAGATTGAACATTTTGAGAAGATGATGTCATCATGACTGTAAATTTAGGGCTTTTGATAAACTGTATGTAGAAAGCTCGGTTAGTTGAAAACTTACTTGAATCGGTCTCAAACTACTCTTAATGTGCTCAAATTGATGTGAATGGCTCGGATTCACTTTGCTCAAATCTCGCTTAGATTTCTTCGGTTTGTTGTATGAAGAAATGAGTTTATTTCCTGTGTATTTATAACCAAAAATCTTATTTGACGCATTAATTTATTTTCCATATGCTACTCGGTCAATAATAAAATCAATCAGTCAACTCAATAGATACCTCAACTCGGTGAACACTATCAATGCTTGGTTGACTGTGCAACTCTGTTGTCTCTAACACTTTCACCGACTGGAATTTTCTTACTCGGTCTAGCTTAACTAGCTATACTCATTTCAAGTTAACAACATATAATACCCTAGTACATCTTAATTCATGTTGATTTTGTATTTACACAATAGATATAAGGAACTTTTGTAAGATATTATCAATTGAAATTCAGTTTCATACTTACTTGATTTTTTTCTTAGGTGGAGGTGGTGAGATTAACTAATCCAATGGGTGAGGTGTCAGTGATGGTTGTGCTTGTTCCAGCATTGTCATTTATTTCTTTTCTCCATATTTGGTTCCTTATCCTAATGATTCCTTCAATGGTATTCTCACTTGCATCAATACTTAGTTCTAGTGCTCGATCTTTGTAGTCTCTTCTTAAATGACCAACCTTATGACAATGTAGACATGCCATTCTAGAATTTGTCCAGTTTTTAGATCTTCCTCTCTAGTGCATTCTCATGAAGTTTTTTTCTATATGACCATATCTACCACATGATGTACAATTGGTCCAAGTGTTGTAATCCCAAGTGTATGCATTACATTGTCTTCTCGGTTGATATGTCATGTTTTGTCCTTTAGGTTTCTAGACTTGTTTCATTTTTGTCCTACATTCTTGTGATATATGTCCATGCATGTTGCAAGTGTGATAGTGCTTTTTAATGTAGCATTTCTTAGGTGACTTATTTAGCTTTGATCTACACTCATGTGCTTGATGTTCATACTTATTGAAATTATAACAATAACCATTAAATTTAGGAGAGGATTTAGGAATACATTTTGCTTTTCTTCTGCAAACATTTGATGTGTGACCTGGTTTTCCACAGTGATAGCATGAGAGTTTCTTTGGTCTTGGATTTGCATAGGCATTCTTTTGTTCAGCTTGTTTTGATGACTCTCCTTTCTCGATATAGCCTAAACTAGTAGTGTTGTCAAGTCTTCTATAGCTGTTTATAAATTCATCCATCCTTTTGGTACTTTATTTAGCTTTCTTAATCATCTCATTATGTTGTTGTTGAATCTTCACTTCATTCTTTAGTCTTTCATTTTCTTCCCTCAATTCACCAATGTCTTCCAATTTTCTATTAAGCTCACTGTTTACTCGGTTGATTTCCTAACTCATGACAACCATCTAATTGGAAATTTGAAAATGATGCTCGATAAGTCTCAATTTTTTAGATTCCTTTTCTTTCAATTTTTTAGTCATTTATCTTCTATCTTCAATAGCCAAATTCCTTCCTTGTTCGACATATGTTTCATTGTTCATGACATCAATCATTCTTACCATTTGAGTCTCTTGTCCAATATGTAGTACTTTTACTTGTTTGGTAAGGTGTTGATTCTTTTCAGATAGATCTGATATGGTTCCTTTAGATGCATCAGATATACTTGCAGATCTAGATCCTTCAAATAGTTCCTCTATATCTTCTTCCCAATAATCAATCTCATTGTGCCAAAATGCTAATTCCTTCCTTTTGATCAGTAAGTCTCTCAATTTTTCTTTGGCTTCCTTAAATTGTTCTATGAGAATTTGCATCCCCATTTTTTTATTTTCAATAGTCTTATCAAGCTTAGACCTTTCCATCATTAAGATCTTTTCTCTTTAGTGTTTAAACTTCCTCAACAAGAGAACTAGCTCTGATACCAATTGTTGGGATTATGGAAAGGTGAGTTATTGAGAGAGGATGGGTGAATCAGTAACACTAAAAACTATGTGATGATGTTAATCACCTTCATGAAATTAAGATCAATTAGTAACAACTCAAAGTAAATACAATGCAAATCTAATTAAGAATTGATACTAAGATCTATAACATCTCATAGTTCTCTAGAAAGATATGGTAAGTGAAGCTCTCAGCTCAATCTCCACTAGTGACACTTCTAAAATGAGAATGTATGCTGCTACAATGCTTATTCTAGCTCAAATTGATACAAAGATATTCAAATTACTCTAAATGCTCTTAGAATGCTCTCTAATTGCCTATAATAACAATGCTTTGCAAATGAATTTTTAAGATCTGAATTGCTCTCAAAATGCTTCATACTTATAGTAAATTCCCAAGGGTAGGGGGTGGAGTGAAGTAATCATGATTAACCCTTGGTTGAGTCAAATACTTTGCTTTGTTCATGTAGAGGATAAAATATGGATGGGGTCCTAGAACAATGGTTTGGACATAAAAGAGACTCCAAAGCCAATATTTTACACTTACATTTGAATTTTTATTAATATGGAAAGTAAATGTGGATGACTAATGTTGAAATCAAGAGATGAAGGTACTTACCTCCGAAAAATAATTGACTGAAAACCCTGTCAAATGATCTCAGAAACTGTTGATTTTCGCATTCTTGAACCGAAACTACGAGATCTACAAAACACAGAAATATTTTCCAATTCTAAGGGAGGTCATCTTTGACCCTCATAAAAGGTCAAAGGCTACATTTTTATTCTAAAGGTTGATTCTGACTTTGTTCATAGATCCCAGAAGTTCACCGAAAAGGGTATCCGAATTCGATCTCAGATCTGAAGTTTCGCACTTGCACCTGCAAGAAAAAGAGGGTTTTTGTTGTTTGTTTGGGGGGTTTGCCTTGGTCAAACCCTAGTTTGGAATCAACCTTAATATTTAAATTTAAATGGAGAATGCTAGCAAGTAGTAGAAGCAGATCTAATAATGAAGCTATGACATTCAATAGATATGCAATTGTATTTGAAATGTAATCAAGTGTGTTAATATGAAAGCTTGAACACAATAATGTAAATCAAACCTCCATGGTTGTATGCTTGGAATCCACCTTGAGGGAATAATGAATGGATCTTGAAGATGAACAAAGGATCTTGAAGGAAGGTCACGCCATCATGATGGCTAGATCTAGGGTTTGAATGATGAATCTTGAATGCTTGAACCAAATCTCTTCAATGGCTTGAATGCTTAAATCCTTGATCTTTAGTGAAGAACTTGGATGGAGAATAAGACTTGAATGCTTGAATGGATGCTTCCTTGAAAATTCTTGGGAGATGCTTGCTTGACCTTTCTTGAAAGATTGAGTGCTTGATGCATGAATGAGATGGAGAAAATGAGAGAGGAAGACCTCCTTTTATAGTGAACTAGGGTACAATCCCCTAGAGGGGCCACCTTGGAGAATTAAATCCCAATTAGGTCCTAACCTTTAGAAAATATACCTAGATTAAATGAAATTAGAAGATTTACCATCCTGAAACTCGAAATTGCCAACCTGAAGGTGGGAAAACAAATATCCTGAAAACCCGATGCCCAGAAATCAACGAATTTGGGATTTCGAAAGAGGGGAGAAAAATCAAGGTTGGGACTAACCTAGTCAGGTTCAAGCTCAATCCTAACCTAGTCAAGTTTGAACTCGATCCTAACCTAGTCAGGATCAACCTCGAATTTGACCTTGGGCCCAGATTTAGTCAGAATCAGATCAGGAGGTCCCAGGGATGCTTGGAGACCTAGAAATGATATCAGGAAGGGACATAATGCTAGAGATAGACATAAAATCCCATGATGAATATGATGAAGGCTAGGAGGACCTATTTCTAAGTCCTACCTAGAAAATAGATCCATGAAAGAGGGAAATTAAGGAGAATCCTCAGGATCCTAACCCTAATTTCACCTATAATGAAGCAAAAAAGAAATGGAAAGCAAGGAGAAAACCAGATCAATTCAAGGCATTCAAGATGACCCCAAACCACTTAATCAGAGGGCTAAAAACTCTTAACATGGAAGTGCTTCCATTTTAAGATGATACATTAAGCCCCCACTTTAGTAAGAGTATGGAATCGATACAAACTCTTGGTAAAGGAGAAGAAAAAGAAGATCCAAGTGGATTCACAAAGAGATAAAATAACACTTAGTTAAGGACATGAGCCCCTAGACTAAGGATTCTAACTCAACATACATGCACGAGGGTGCCAAAAGAACAAGGGTTAGCACTAAATAACCCAAATCAATTAGCATAAGAAACCTTGCTAAGAAATATTTCTCATACTAATATCATAGTTGGAAAGCTATCATAAAAGCATAAATGATTACATAGGAAAGACAAGAACAACACTATAAATAAAATAGCTTCATGATCCAGTCCTACTAGCATGAAAGCAAAAAGAGAGAAAGGAAATAGAGTGATTACCTCACCTAGTAAGATGCCCACCTTACCATGAATCACCTTGGAGGGATGATGTAGTGCAAGGTAGGAGAATCCCCAATGGAGATGTCCTAGCCCCCAGCAAATAACCACACAATAGAATATAATAACAATACAAAGATTTAGATCCACACAATGCCAATACTCATAATAGAATCATTATATTTTCATCCAACATGCCCGGCTGTAAGGCCTTCCGGGTTACGGCCAAATACAATGCAATTACAATAGAAACTCCACAAGATCTCACAAGATCCAAACCAAAACCCTAGCTAGCCCAGATCCACACACTGATAAGAATTCCCAAGGAAGATCTAACCCGGTGCTCGCAAGCCCACCAAGCAATCTCCTTTGTTTCCCAAGCCGCAGCTACTAGCTCCTCTCAAAAATCGCTCCTCTACCTCTTCCTCTTCTCCAAGATGGATGAATGATGCCTCAAGAGTTCCCCCACAACCTCTACTTATACCAATCTAAGCCACAGGTTGGCCCTGAATATAAATTAAATACAAATACCGAAATTAAATGCCACAAGTCGGCCAACAACAACAATTAAATTCCCAAAATAGATGTCTTAGTAAAATTGCGATATCTCCTAGCTCCGGATGAATTAGAACTCATGCTTCGAACCGTAGGAAGAAATATAGGCCCTCTTCAATCCCTGAAATTTTCAGCCTCTAACTCTTTGTGGAAAATTACTTATACGACCTGTAATAGGCACCAAATTCCTAAGCAAGGCCAAACTCCTCCTAGGCCATGTTGAGAAACCAAAACCATGCCAAGTTCATTAAATGCATCAAAAAAAATTACCCAAGACCAAATTAGGTCTATCCAACTCTACCAAGACCTCTCACACATTAAAATAAGTCCACACAACTCCATCAAATCTCCCAAACATGCAGGATAGCCAACTACCCTGGGATGCTCCTGCATCAGACTCCCCAGGTGCGAAAAGATGTTCTCAATAGCTGGAAGAACATCATCTGGGATTCAACACATAAATCCCTGAATGGTTCTTCACATACATGTCCTCCAAGTCTTCAACTTGCACATTCTTTCCCTTGTTCCGCTACTGCTTCTTCGTATCCATCCTTGAGGTCTCACAGGTTTGCTGTCCACGCTAATCTCTAACCCTTTCAGAATCTGCCAACTCAACTCGGCTACCAATGCTTAGGTTCCTTCTACCAACCTCTTCCTTTTGCAAGGGAATTAGGGAATGCTTCCTACCATCTTTCACAATTATAAACACATTCTTGACACAATCATGCATAGCCCTACAATCATACTGCCAAGGTCTACCAAGCAACAAATGACAACTGTTCATGTCCACAATATCACACAACACTTGATCCTTATACTGTCCAATCTGGATACCAACAAGGCATTGCTCCCTTACTTCCAAAGCATGCTCACCTTGCAACCAACCAATCCTATAAGGATAAGGATGTCTTATTCTTTTCAAACCAAGTTTCTGAACCATCTCCTCAGCAACAAGGTTATCAGTACTACCACCATCCACAATCACATTACAGACTTTGCCACTAGACTTACAATGAGTCCTGAACAAATTAGTCCTTTGAAAATATTCCCATGTCCTTTGACCCATTAGTACTCGCCGAGCTAGCAAACTCTCTCCTTGCTCAGGTTCTTCATCTTCAACCTCATCCACAACAGCAACTCTTCTGTCACCATCCTTTCGCGGACATTGATAAGCTCTATGCCCTTCTTCATTACATTTGAAGCAAGTACCCTTAAATTCACCTTGACCTATCCTTCGCTTTTGATCAACAAGTTTTGGTTCAGCTTCTGCATTTGGTTTTGCTGAATAATCCTGCTTCTCCTTCCCTCGGGAACTACCTTGATTCTTCCTCTTCAACTTTTCCTCGGCCCTCAAAGCATACTGATAGGCATCCTCAACTGAAGAAATATTCAGCATACCAACCTCATCCTGAATATTGAATCTCAAACCATTAATGTATCTAGCCACCTTCTCCTTAGACAACTCTCTATGTCCAGAATGAATAGTCAACTTGTAAAACTCCTCTGTATAATCTTTCACAGTCATATCCTTCTATTTTAAATTCTGCAACCTCTTAAACAACTCTAGTTCATAATCAGCAGGAATGAACTTAGCCTTTAGTTTAGTCACCATCAATCTCCATCTAGTGATCTTCATTTCACCTTCCTCTTCTCTATCTCGCTGTAACTCTTTCCACCAAAGAGCAGCATGTCCCTTTAGCTTGGTCTGTGCTATCCTCACTCTGAGTGGATCTTCAATATCCTCAAGTTCAAAATAGTCTTCCAACTCACCAATCCAATCAATTAGGTCTTCAGGATTCAAAGTACCTGAGAAATTAGAAACCTCCATCTTATGCTTTAGCTTCAACTGAGGTCCAGATCTATCAAACTAAACAATCCTATTTCCTCTAGGTCTCTCATCTTGCTCAGCTCTACCATTAGATCTAGTAGTCTCAAATTCTTCAGCAGCTTCCTCATAACCATCTTCAGTACCCACATGCCTAGGTATACCACCCAAGGCACTTATAATCTCAGCAATCATATCACTCTTCATCAACTCCATCTCAGATCTAAGACTGGCTCTAACCTCCTCTATTTGAGCCTTAATCTTCTCTGAGATTCGTTCTTCCACAGTATCAGTAAGATCATCAATTACCCTAGGGTCCAATCTTCTCGGAGGCATCTTCCAAGATCTTCGCAAACCCTCTGTAGCAAATTACCAACTAGATCCAACCTTTGCTCTGATACCACTTGATGCAGTGCAAGGCAGGAGAATCCCCGATGGAGATGTCCTAGCCCCCAGCAAATAACCACACAATAGAATATAATAACAATACAAAGATTTAGATCCACACAATGCCAATACTCATAATAGAATCATTATATTTTCATCCAACATGCCCGGCTGTAAGGCCTTCCGGGTTACGGCCAAACACAATGCAATTACAATAGAAACTCCACAAGATCTCACAAGATCCAAACCAAAACCCTAGCTAGCCCAGATCCACACACTGATAAGAATTCCCAAGGAAGATCTAACCCGGTGCTCGCAAGCCCACCAAGCAATCTCCTTTGTTTCCCAAGCCGCAACTACTAGCTCCTCTCAAAAATCGCTCCTCTACCTCTTCCTCTTCTCCAAGATGGATGAATGATGCCTCAAGAGTTCCCCCACAACCTCTACTTATACCAATCTAAGCCACAGGTCGGCCCTGAATATAAATTAAATACAAATACCGAAATTAAATGCCACAAGTCGGCCAACAACAACAATTAAATTCCCAAAATAGATGTCTTAGTAAAATTGCAATATCTCCTAGCTCCGGATGAATTAGAACTCATACTTCAAACCGTAGGAAGAAATATAGGCCCTCTTCAATCCCTGAAATTTTTAGCCTCTAACTCTTTGTGGAAAATTACTTATATGACCTGTAATAGGCACCAAATTCCTAAGCAAGGCCAAACTCCTCCTAGGCCATGTTGAGAAACCAAAACCATGCCAAGTTCATTAAATGCATCAAAACAAATTACCCAAGACCAAATTAGGTCTATCCAACTCTACCAAGACCTCTCACACATTAAAATAAGTCCACACAACTCCATCAAATCTCCCAAACATGCAGGATAGCCAACTACCCTGGGATGCTCCTGCATCAAGGGAAAGCCCAACAGGTTCACCCATAAACTGTGCTTGTAATTGTAATGCATCTTCTGATGGCTTCTGGAATATCCATAGATCCACCTTCCTATATCACTATGAATATGAAATGCATGTATCCTCAGGATTTAGCAACTTATGTGTGTTACCTTCAGAAAATTTAGCATATTGGAAATGTGTGTCTTTTCAGGATTTAGCAACTTATGTGCATTACCTTCCAAGATTTAGCATATTGAAAAATTTGAAAAATGCGTGTCCCCTCAGGATTTAGAAACTTATGTGCATTACCATCGGAAGATTTAGCATATGGATGTGTGTCTTTCCAGGATTTAGCAACTTATGTGTGTTACCTTCCAAGATTTAGCATGTAAAAATAAAAAACTATAGTACAAGGGAGACCTTATATATGCCCCCCTCCTTAATATGGAAAAAACATACTATTTTGACATGTTAAGGAAAGAAAAAAGAACAAGGATAAAGCCTTCCTCAGCATCAAGACAATATCCACAAGCAACACCTAGTCCAAGCCAAGAAGGTCACAGCTCTTGTGAGGCCATGGAAGGGATGAATGTAAAGAGATATCATGCAAGAAGTGAAAAGAAAGTAACCCTCATGAGGGATAGCATACTATTCAGTTTCCAAGGTGAGAGATATATCAACCATGGAAACCCAATGTCAAACAACAAAAGAGGTTTTTATCAAGGACATATATCCTCAATGCAAACCAAATTTTCATGTATGATTAGATGTCACATAATAGATAGATACTACTTAACCAAGGAAAGAGGTGAATCTTGGAAAGATAGAAGGAGATGGCATCCTTGCCCCCCAAGTGTAGGACAAAGATGGAAGAGGATACCTACTTCTCAAAGCAAGGAGATACCCTATTTACAACAATGTATACCATATTCTTAGCGAGGGATATTGACCCCTACATCCAAGAGTATAGATAATCATGAAAAGGATATGTCACTCATGGAAAAGGATCCTCAAATGAAAGAGATCTTATCAACAAGACCCCCACCAAAGAGGAGTGCTTTAGATAAAATATCATCTTTCAACAACAGGAACAAAGATTCAATCATCAAGCCCCCTACAAGGAAGAGGAAGAGGAATCTTTGAAATGAGGGAAAACAACTCTAACACCAAAGCAAGGGTGAGAGTTTATAAAGAACATAATTGGAAACATAGAGAAGAAGTGACGACTTAGGACAACAAATTCTCATATAAGAATATTATCCATAGTCAAAACATTTGTCAATATGATGAAATAATATTGCAATATAAACAAATACCACTACGCTAAGGAAAGTAGCTCCCTAGACAAAGAGAAAGAAAGAGGTACCTTTCCCCCTAGAGATAGAGACAAGGGATACCTTCACAAAACAAATGTCTTAGAAAAGATATCTTAAAAAGAAAATATAGATTCTATGGATGATTAAAAACATAATACAAAGCCATAGAAAAATAGAAGGGAAAGAATACCAATTAAGCTCAAAGTAGGAACATAATAGATTTTAAAAGATAGGAAGAAATATATCTTTTTCCCCCCAGTCTAGAGGGGAAAAGATCTATATTATATCAGAGTGAGGGGTAAAATTATGAATAAATTTCAAAGGAGAAATTTCTTTTCTTTTATCTTTATGGATCAGATAATATGGAGAAGGTACTTTGAAGAATCTTTGCACATCTACATCATGAACCATAGTTTGAACCTCAACATAAGTGTGGGAAGAACTAGGAACAAAAGATGAAGAATTAGGAATCGGATTAGGAAAGATAGGATTAGGATTATGAAGTTTAGGAACTAGATTATGAAGATTAGGAATACTAGGAAAAGTGTACGATGTGATATGAATGGAAGACACAACCAAAGGAACACTTGGAACCACAGTTGGAAAAGGGTTGGAATAGATATAAGTAATACTATGGTAAGAAGGTTGTGAGAGAGGATCTTGATTTTCCATAAGATCACCACTAAGAGGAAGAGTGTTAAGGGAATGCATATCTTTCTTCCCTAATGCCTCATCACTAGAAGAAATCCCAAATGGAGGTGGAGAATCTATAATGTCATCTTCTTTCGCATAAGGGGAGTGTGTTTTAAAGAATATGTCATCCTTTTGTATGAAAAATTCTTCACAAGGAGGAGATAAATCAATGTATGTATCCCAACTAGGAGGATTATCCGCAATGGTTTCATGAGGAAGAGAGTAATCAACATCAAAATCCAAAGGTTCATCCCAAATCAGAGGACTATCCACAATGATTTCATGAGAGAGAGAGAGTAATCAACATCCAAATCCAAAGGCTCATCCCAAATAGGAGGAATATCCACAATGGTTTCATGAGGAAGAGAGTAATCAATATCCAAATTCAAAGGTTCATCCCAAATAGGAGGAAGAGAGTAATCAATATCCAAATTTAAAGGTTCATCCCAAATAGGAGCAAGAGAGTAATCAATATCCAAATTCAAAGGTTCATCCCAAATAGGAGGAAGAGAGTAATCAATATCCAAATTTAAAGGTTCATCCCAAATAGGAGGAAGAGAGTAATCAATATCCAAATTCAAAGGTTCATCCCAAATAGGAGGATTATCATCCCTATCCATAAAGCACATTGTAGGAGTGCCATAAATCATTGAAGCTTGATCCCTAGAGGGGAAAGAAGGTAAATTGTATTGTAAACTAGGCTCATAGAAAAGACATATATGAGGAGAAGAATGAACATCAATCCCCAACTCATCTTTGTAAAGGTCAATTGAAGAGGTTGTAGAGGAAGATGAAATAGGAATAGGATCAATGGAGATCTCATTTGAACAATTTTCATCCTCACTTCCATGTACCTCATTAAGGGATCTATCATCTTGAACAACAAAAGCCTCATCAAAGTACTCAAAACAAGAATCATACATGTTGAATACTAAAAGCATGAAAATGTAAATGTTTTTGTATTTTTTAAAGAAATTTTGCAATTTTTTTGGATTTTTGAAATGTAAATGCAAAAGCATAAAATAAATCTAATCTTAAGGCAAGAAAGCAAATGATCTAACACCAAAAAGAAAGAGTTGTCTATCGCAGGTTCACCAAAATGTAGAGTGAAGGTGAACACACAAGATAATGCAAAGGGAGATCTAACACAATAGGGCATCTAAATCCACAAAAGAAAAGGGGTAAGTATGTCAGGTTCACCAAAATGTAGAGGATAAAATATGGATGGGGTCCTAGAACAATGGTTTGGACATAAAAGAGACCCTAAAGCCAATATTTTACACTTACATTTGAATTGTATTAAAATGGAAAGTAAATGTGGATGACTAATGTTGAAATGAAGAGATAAAGGTACTTACCTCTGAAAAAGAATCGGCTAAAAACCCTATCAAACGATCTCAGAAATTGTTGATTTTTGCATTCTTGAATCGAAACTGTGAGATCTACAAAACCCAGAAATATTTTCCAATTCTAAGGGAGGTTATCTTTGATCCTCATAAAAGGTCAAAGGCTACATTTTTATTTTGAAGGTTGATTCTGAATTTGTTCGTAGATCCCAGAAGTTCACCGAAAAGGGTATCCGAATCCGATCTCAGATATGAAGTTTCACACCTGCACCTGCAAGAAAAAGAGGGTTTTTGTTGTTTGTTTGGGGGGTTTTCCTTGGTCAAACCCCTGTTTGGAATCAACCTTAATATTGAAATTGAAATGGAGAATGCTAGCAAGTAGTAGAAGCAGATCTAACAATGAAGCTATGACATTCAATAGATATGCAATTGTATTTGAAATGTAATCAAGTGTGTTAATATGAAAGCTTGAACACAATAATGTAAATCAAACCTCCATGTTTGTATGCTTGGAATCCACCTTGAAGGAACAATGAATGGATCTTGAAGATGAACAAAGGATCTTGAAAGAAGATCACACCATCATGATGGCTAGATCTAGGGTTTGAATGATGAATCTTGAATGCTTGAACCAAATCCCTTCAATGGCTTGAATGCTTAAATCCTTGATCTTCAATGGAGAACTTGGATGGAGAATAAGACTTGAATGCTTGAATGGACGCTTCCTTGAAAATGCTTGGGAGATGCTTGCTTGACCTTGCTTGAAAGATTGAGTGCTTGATGCATGAATGAGATGGAGAAAATGAGAGAGGAAGACCTCCTTTTATAGTGAACTAGGGCACAATCCCCTAGAGGGGCCACCTTGGAGAATTAAATCCCAATTAGGTCCTAACCTTTAGAAAATATACCTAGATTAAATGCAATTAGAGGATTTACCATCCTGAAACCCAAAATGGCCAACTCAAAGGCGGGAAAACAAATATCCTGAAAACTCGATGCCCGAAAATCAAGGAATTTGGGATTTTGAAAGAGGGGGGAAAAATCAAGGTTGGGACTGACTTGGTCAGGTTTGAGCTTGATCTTGACATAGTCAGGTTCGAACTTGATCCTGACCTAGTCAGGATCAACCTCAAATTTGACCCTGGGCCCAGATTCAGTCAGAATCAGATCAGGAGGTCCTGGGGATGCTTGGTGTGTGCTATAATTGTGTCACACTTCTATGAATCATTACATTCAAGAACACTGAAGAATGAGGTCTCAAAAATTGATCCATAGCTCCCTAGGCATGGAGTGCAAGGGTTTTAAGAATGCTCTCAGCTAGAGCTATTTAGCCTATAACCTTGCTAGTAAACCATGCAATGGGAGATTCAAATGAAAACAAGGGCAAAAATGCCAATATCCTCAAGAATCAAATGAAATGCAATGCAAGCTAGATTAATATGAATATGCAAGCTAAGCTATGAAAATGAAAGATGCAAGTATTACAAAGCCTCCTAGTTAAGCTGGATGAATTAATCTAAAGCATAAAGGAAACTAAGCTAAGAATTCCATGAAAATGAAGCTACTATGCAAGAAATGAAACTATATAACATGTAAATGCAAAAGCCAAGAATGCTCCAAATCTCCAAAAGCTCCAAAGTGACCTAGAAAACCTACAACATAACATTAGCATAAAAAGTTGAGGATCTAGAATGAAGAAGAGAGCTCTCCTTTTAAAGGAAATGAGAAGGAATGGACCATGGAGATTAAGAGGCAAAAGATTTAATCAATAGTGGAACTTAAAAGAGGAGCAATCCATGTGCACAAATATCCTCCAATGAGAAAATAAGAGTTGACTTTTGTGTCTATATGAGACAAAAAGTGCTTTTTCCCTTTTTATAAGATAAGAATAATGTTTTATTTGTGCAACTTAGGATAAGAGGAAAAGTGGGGGTTTTTTATTTATTAAAAGGGGAGGAAATATTCCTTTTAAATAAATAAAAACTTAGGATAAAATGGTTAGCCCATAGAAAATAATCGAATAAATGATAGAACTAGGATTTGATCAAGAATAAACAATTTATGATTTAACAAAAGGGTCTAATAGTCTAGATGACCATTTTTAGGTGTATACATTTGCCCCTCTTTGACTAATGTGTGATCGATCTGGGAACACATTACGTCAAAGAATAGATCAGCCAAGAAGGCAAGCAAATAGCCAAGAAGGCAAGCAATAGCATTCTGACTCTAAAGAATGAAGTGCAGAAAAATAGCAAATCCTGCATGGTCAGCCTGGTAGCGACAGTATTGAACACTTAGGAAAGAGATAGCCAATAAGATATGATGTGTCTGCCCCCTCGGGATCGAAAGCAAAATCCAGGTAGAGGGAAAGTAGAAGCAAGAGAGACATGATCAAATCACTAGAAATCATAATCAAATAAAGAGAATAGAATAACCATCAAGAAGTGAAGATATGCCCCACACATGGGACACAAGGCATGAACCTATCGGTCCCTCAACCCATAAACACCATAGAGAGAGGAGTTGAACTTGGGATTTGAAAGTGAATGAAAGATTGGAAGTTTGAAAGAGATGGGGATGAAAAGGTGAAGAATGCCCCAACGAAGATCAAAGGATTAGGCCTCAAAAGGTTAGCTAACTACATGGAAGAAGGAAAAAGATGATTGGGACGATCCAGGTGAACTCGGATTTCGGTTTTGATCCCGAAATGAAGAGAAAATGATGGGATATGAAAGAACAGAAGTGAAAGACATGATCAAGAAGAAGTGAAAGGTAAGCACAATTGATTAACAAGTCCACGTAAGATGAAAAGAGAGCTCTCTCCATATGCAAGATGCAAAACTAATCTAACATGAACCTAAGAATGCAAACTACATGAAAAGTGGTTTACTTGCAAGGTTACAAAGCCAATAGACATCTAATATTCATCATCAAGCATTATTAGTATCGTCAGAAGATCATACAATGCACACTAGCATAACTATGTGAATATGAATATGATCTTTATCAGATAGGAATGTGGAAATCCCACATAGGCATCAAAGACATGTAGGTCAAGATGACTAGTGCAGTGAGATTACCTAAGTTTGATATAGCAAGATTATGCTCGCATCAAGACACAAGAAAGTTAAGATGACTATAAGCATGCACTTGCGAAATAGTCAAGGATAATACCTTGTAGGTCCATAGTGTCAAGTAAGACCAGCATAAATGCTCATGACAGTTAGGATCAACAAAATATACCCACAAGAAGATAAAGAAATAAAACATGTTCTCATACCCTCAGTCTTCTAGCTATGCATCATTGAAAACTTCTCAGGGAGAAAACACTCATCAAAGAAATCATCATAGATAGCACACAAAGAAAAATAAAGTCAACAAATCTCAACAAGTGTGTGTGTGTAGGTCATAGAGTCAAACTCTGGTTATCACATCTACAAATGAGAAATATCATATCATACTAGACTGTAGGGTAGGACATCTGATAAGTGTTGAGAAACACTTGACGCGAGGGTAGTGTTGAAAAACATAGTTGGGGCGGTGTTGAAAAACACCATTTGCAAGGTGCCTAAGAAACCCAAATGCACAAAGAGACCCAAGATAAGCTTAAAACAACGCATGCCCCCTAGACTAAGACAAGAGTCAATTCTAGGCTAGGAGAGGCAAAGAGAGAAGTGGAGCGAATGAGCGCCATGCAAGACTGATAGACATAGGTGCAAGGGTCTCAAGCAATGCTTATTTCCAAGTTTTCACCACTTGATAGATTTATTGCAATTTTTTTAGGACTTTTTATAATTTTTTTGTATTTTTGCTACCAAGGCGCCTGTTTCCAGGTTTTCACCAAGGCACTTTTTCAATTTTTTTGAATTTTTTTATTTTTTTGGATTTTTTCAACATCATATATGAATTTTTTTGAAATTTTTTCAGGATCATAAAATATGTACAAAGAATGCCCCAGCCAGAAACGGGCATCAAGAATCTGCTTCCTCTAGTGTAGAGAACCGATAGGCCCCAGGCCCAAATGCTATAGTTGTGATGATAGGAGGTCTCAACTAGTTCGACCAATAATAACCAGCCCTAAGCAATGTCTGAGCTAGTGGAGGATCATTAGAATGTGATCCACATATGCCATTGTGGATTTCAGCTAGCACTTTTTCTAACTCTTCTATTTCTAGACACTTAAGGAGAGTTCCATCTAGACCCTTCCTATACAAGTCACCAGAGACAAAGGAAAAGTGTAAGGGATGGTGGAAAGAATGGTGTGGTGGATTTTTAGGAGGGATATGAGGTGGAAGATATGAAAAGATGGTAGGATTGTAAGATTTGTGAGTAGGATAGCGTAATTCGTCCACCAAGAACTTGAAGCGAGATTTATGATTTTTCATTTGCAAGATGGATGTCGAAGTAATCAAGGCACTAGCAACTTTGTTCTTAGCTCTAGGAATGGGCTAAAGTATAATAGAAATGAGATCATGCTTAAAGTAGTGCACCATTTTTTTGTAGAGAATCAGCTTGTCATCTTTTATTTGAGAATCATTATTTTTGAGCAGATTTTTATTTTTACTTTTCTTAGGTTCGGATACCACCACAATGTGGTTTTCACCATCTGACCATTGCTCTTTTCTTTTGACTTGATGACTGTGATACTTGATTGCTAATTCAACCTTTTTTGTTGCTAGTTCACTGGTGGAAGAAGTAACAGGTGTTGATGTGAGATGAAATGAAGTGATTAGTCCAACAACATTTATGTGAGAGGTGTCATCTCTGGTGACAAGAGAAGTTGAGCCTATAGGGTAAGCTCCAAAAGTAGCTAGATCTAGATTTGTCATAGAAGGACCAACATAGTCTACTAAGGCAATACGGGGAACAAACCCATCAGACCTTACACAAGACTCATCAACTACATCGGGTGGGTTACAAGAGGTATAAACTACATCAACATCCATATCTATCATGGAAGAATTTTCTGCAAGAGGCTTAAGATGTCGAGAAGTAGAGATACTCATGTCATTATGTGATAGATCACCTCTTTGTAGTAGTCGTGCAATGTTGCGACGTTGTCTATCATAGTGAAATGATTCTTTAGGCACATAGGTTCTAGACATAGAGGCCTCAGCCATATCATCAGTAGATATACATTCTTCTCCCCAAAGAAGTGAAGTAGAAGGAAGATCATCTCCCATGTGAGCCATCGTGTGTAGCGATGACTCATCTGTATCTGTGTCTGAATTACTAAGCATGGGAGTATTTTTAGAATCCTCTCTATAGATCCACTCTTGAATAGCTTGTTCTTCTCTTTTTGCTTCTAAAGGAATGGATGAAGGAACAAAAGTATCAAAGATCACCATAGCAGAAGTGGAAGGCTTCATCTGATTAGAAGGTTTCCCATATGACCTAGGAGAAACAGGTATAAAAGCAAAGGAATCCATCATATATTCACCCATGCCAAGGCTCATCATTTTAAGTGTTTTCTCAGCAGCAACTAGAGATGTACTAGCATCAATAGTAGGTTCATTATGAGGAACAAATTTTTCAGCAGCAGCAAGAGCATTAATAGCAATAGTATGGTCTCCAAGAGTCACAACTTCAGCGCCATTGTATGGAAATTTGACGCACTGATGATAAGTGGAAGGAATAGCCTGCATATCATGGATCTAAGGATGACCCAAAAGAATGTTATATGTGAGTGGGATGTCTAATACTTGGAAGTTAATATCTTTCATGACAGGGCCCACTCAGATAGGCAACGTGACAAGACCTTTGGAAGATCTTTCCACTTCATCATAAGCTTTTATAGTAATCTTCTTATTAGAATCCACAATAAATTCTGACAAACCCAACTGTTGTATGACATTGAAAGAAACAATATTTAACCCTGCACCATTGTTTATCAGGACTCGACGGACGCGGGTGTGATAGACTAGAACTTCAATGTGTAAAGCTAGATTATGAGGGTGAGCAATAGTTATGTCATCTTATGAAGAAAAGGAGAGAGATAGCGGAGATGAAATGTGGTTGACCATAGCTTGGAATTGATTTGGATCAATGTCATTGGGAACACGTGTTGTACGTAGAGCCTCATCAAGAATCTCTCTATGCAAAGGGGATAACTGAAGCAAATCAAGGATAGATATCTGTGCTGGTGTCTTTTGCAAATGTTGGACAAGATCATAGCTCAGGGGGGCTGAAGGAGCCACTTGTTTGGAAGGCAAAGCTTGCTTGGGATCTTGCGTAGTTTTAAGGACAATCTTGGCTTGCCCCCTAGTAACAGCATTCAGTGTCTCACTTCGGGAAGATGAACTACCATGTGTTTGCAAGACCAAATTTGGCTTACCATGATTGGCTTTATTATCATCTTGAGATCTCACCATAAGAACATTTTCAATGGGCTCTACCATGTTGATCATAGGTGTATCAGAAGGATACGTGTAATTGATCTTAGCATCATGATTCTTCTTATGTGCTTGAGAAGTTTCCCCCTTATCATGCTTAGGTAGAGGATCTTTGAAAGCTGTATGATCAAAATTTTTAGTTAAGCCATCAGTGGAGATTGTGCCATTCTTAACAAGATCTTAAATATCATTCTTAAGCTTAAAACAATTATCTTTCAGATGTCCCTTGTTTCTGTGATAATGACAATAAGAATCCTCTCGCCACCAATCAGGCTTATTTAGCGGATCCCAGTTACCAGGTTTATCAGGAAGCGTAAGATATCCATTATCAACCAAAGTCTTAAGGATCACATCATAAGGTCCTGCCAACTTGGTATAGACTCGCTTTCGAAATGACTTCTTAGGCTTATCTGCATATTGAGGTTTAGGAGCACTGTGAGCATTGGTAGCTTCTTGTTGTTTTGCTGCATAGATAGCATTAGAGAGATTGAAAGTAAGCTCTTTAGCTTTAGGAGCGTCAACAACCCCATCATTGACAACATACTTGTTTTTATTCCAAGGTTTGTTCTTGTCTTTGCCATTGCCTTTAACATCTTTATTAATAACAATATCTCCTTTCCTTATAGCTACATCCTTAATCCGATATGCACTTTCAACCATGTCATTGAAAGAGGAGAACAGTTGTTTCCTTAGATCATAATACAACTCAGGCACAAGAGTGTTGACAAAAATATCAATCTTTTCCCTTTCGGGTAGCTGATGAGGATATTGAGAATACAATGACCTCCAACGTTGCAAATAAGTAGCAAATAATTCTCCTTGGTTTTGTCTCAAAGCAACAAGATCTATCATGGTGATAGGTTGTTGGATATTGTATGAATAGTGTTGTGTGAAGCACATAGCCAACTCATCAAAAGTCTTCAAAGGAGGTGTCAACTTTGCAAACCATTCTAAAGCTTGTCCTCTTAAGCTTTGAGGGAATAATCGTAGAAGAAATGTGTCTTCATGAAGAAAGTCCATACTAAGAGCATAAAAGTGACACACATGGTCATGGGGATCTCCATTTCCATCATACTTGTCATATTTGGGAACCTCAATATCCCTAGGAAATGGGACCATGTATAGACTTTTATCAAAAGGAAGAGCACAAATTGATTCTACAAAAGAGACCTTTGGAGGCTCTCTTTATATTGCCATTTGGGTAAGGCGTTGATTTGTCCAACGCAGTTCTTCTTGAAGGACTTCTAATTTAGTTGGTACTCTTTGTTGGACAATTTGTCTGACATCATAGCCAGGAGGAAGCTTGTATCCTCTAGAAGTCATATATTGAAAATATTGATCGCCATTACGCTCTAAAAGCTTATGCATCATTTGTTGGGAGACCACATCTTGTTCAAATCTCATAAGATCCTCACTAGAAATCTCATCATTAGCCTCTGCCTCATGTTGAGAGGGAGGAGGTCTAGGAGGTGAAGAAGGCATACCAAAAGTGGGTCTTGGAGGAGATCTTGGTGGTGTGTTGTTGCCATTTTTGCCATTGATAAAAAGAGGTCTATGCTCATGATTACTAGTCTCAGGTTGCTCATGAAATGTCCCTCTATAAGCCATGCACCTAGTAGCATCCATCCTTTGTTGATTGTGTTCTTTGTCTAAGCATGCTTGGTTATCCTTATGCTCAAAGTGTTCTTGCAAGCGTTGGAATTTTTCTTGTTCAGTTAAAGTGAGTGAGACACTATCTATGTTTTTGGGGGTCTTGAATGCGGAAAAGAGGAAACCTCCTTTGTACCATGGGGTAGCCTTAGAATTCTCAAATTGGTCAGAACTAGAACTATTGTTGCTAATGGGTGCTCATGAGAGTCTAGTTGGAGAAGGTAACTATGTATAATTGAATGGAGGATGACTCTCCTGTTCAACTTGAGGCCAAGTTGTAACTGGCATGAAAAGAGATGTTGGTTGACTAATAGAATGAGACAAAGTTTCTCAGATTTGAGATAAGCAAAGCTAATAAAGATCACTTGTCAAAGTAGAACAATAGAGAGATGGCTTGTCAAAAGTGCTCAAGCACTTACAACAATCAATTGACTAAAGTCGAGCAACGAGCAAGAAGCTCAATAAGCAAGTAGTTAGAGAGGTAACCATGATGCGACAAGTGATCAAGAGTAGCATTTGTTAAGCTCAAACCCAATAGTTTTAGCTCATTTATTTCAGTCTAGAACAAGTCTAAGCATGAAGATAACAAACCAGCTTCAGGTAAGAATAGAAAAAGACACTCTATGATAGGTTAAAATGCAAGTGTAGCAGCTCTGGATTGCAACAGCAATAAGATAGCAAAAAGGTTCTAGGCGACACTTTCCAGGTAGACAAGGTGATAGTTTTTAGCGAGGTGACACTTCACCCTAAGCCAAGTGACAGTTTCCAATAAGGCCAGGTGACACTTTCCAGGCAAGCGGGGTGATAGTTTTTAGCGAGGTGACACTTCACCCTAAGCCAAGTGACAGTTTCCAATAAGGCTGGGTGACACTTTCCAGGCAAGTAGGGCGACAATTGTGCATGGATGAACTGTCGCATGATATTTCTCAGAATAGGGTGCGACACTGTTCCAGGGTCGTATGACTCTTTGACCAGTGAACATAAAAAATCTCAGTTTTAAAGCATTTTGATCGATTTCAAAGATTGGATAGTGCAATTTCTCAGTTTGACAGATAGTAACAGCAAGCAAAAGACAAGTTTGCAAATAGTAGGTGATCAAACATGTCATAAAACACTTGAAACAAGGGCAAAAGCAACCTTGCCAAGACAAGCACTTGTGATATCAAAATAGAAAATCTTATGAATGCTACCGTTTGTTTGAATGTTTAGAATGTTTACACTAGTATAGCACAATCAAAGACAATTCAAGCAATTACTACCTAGAAGGACAAGGCTCATTACTTAGCGACATGGCCCACAACTTGATGCTCCCTTGCCTCACACCAAGTGGTTGCCCACAAGAGATATTGGTGTTGTCATGGAAGTGTCAAAAACACAACCAAAGGAACACATATGGTGAGTGTCTTGGGGTGATCTGGGTAAGTCCACTTGGATCAATCCTTGCACCAAGAAGCTAAGCGGCTAAAATAAGGTAGCCTTTATCTAAAGGTTCATAGTAAGGGCTTTCATTCATAGCACCCCTCTTGCTCCTCATAAAGGACTAGGACCTCGCGACCTCAAGAGTACCTTAAGCATTCTTGCTTAATACTTTGCTCATGGTCACAATCCCACAAGTTACTCACATCAAGCGAAGATAAGTACTATGTCTACCAAGGTTTTGTGTCCTTGATAGCCTTGAGATTATAGTGGGTTGGAAGAGCTGGCAAAAAGCTTGTCCCCACTTGGGTCATTCCTCTTGATTGCTCAAGAGCAGGCCCGCTAAAGGATTCTAAATCTAAACAAAAAGTGGATCAATTCTTGAGGTTCAAGGTTTTTGGTTCACCACAAGGGTGAAGAGCATACTCCCCTATCTCAAAAACTTCACCCAAACACACCAAGAAAATATTTAATTACTCCCTTGTTTTCAAAATCCCAAGATGGGTCAAGATTTCTATTTCACCACAAGGGTGAAGAGCATACTCTCCTACCACCTCAAAATTCCTACAACAAGGTATTAAGTGCCTATGAAATGAAACAACTAGTATATGCCATACTCAATAAAGAAAACAATTAAACAAGCACTTGATTTGGTTTTTATGCTTAGGGTAGCCCTATAAAAACCATTAGTAGCCCTCTTTGACATGCGTTCTTTTGGAAAAATATCTCAAGCAAGTGCACCTACAACCACAACTTGTTAGGTCCACAAGGGTTAGCACATAAAAAATTAGCTAATCTGCAAGTAAAATAGCTAATCAAATGGTAAAATCTGAGAATGAAACTAGCATGGTTGGATTAGGCTCAGAAAGACCTTTCCAATGATATATACATTTCAATTTTTGATACCATTTGCAAAATTTTCTCAAAAATGGGCACTCGTTTTCTAGAGTGCATGGATTTGAAAATGCTAAAATTTTTCAAAATTTTCAAAAAGATAGCAGAGAACCCAAAACTTGCAAGATAACTAAAATAGCTCAAAAATAGTTCACTATTAGATACAGGTGACAACACAGTCACCAGAAATGTCATGCAACACTTTTTTGTATACGGGTGCGACACTTTATCTCTAGGCAACAATTTGCGCTATATGCAGGCGATAGAACTCCTCAAACAGTGTGACACTTTCTATCAAAGGGGGTGACACTTTTAACTGGTAAAGTGTCACACCGCTATACAAAGAACTGTCACATGACACTGGCAAAATGTCACGTGACACTCTGAGACAAAAAAACCAGAGACCGAAAATAAAGCTGAAAATTGATAAAATTTTTTGCGAAAATGCAGAAAATAAAGGACAAAGCTAGTCTACTCTGCCCCACGGTGGGCGTAAAAAATGTGTGCTATAATTGTGTCACACTTCTATGAATCATTACATTTAAGAACACTCAAGAATGAGGTCTCAAAAATCGATCCATAGCTCCCTAGGCATGGAGTGCAAGGGTTTTAAGAATGCTCTTAGCTAGAGCTATTTAGCCTATAACCTTGCTAGTAAACCATGCAATGGGAGATTCAAATGAAAACAAGGGCAAAAATGCCAATATCCTCAAGAATCAAATAAAATGCAATGCAAACTAGATTAAGATGAATATGCAAGCTAAGCTATGAAAATGAAAGATGCAAGTATTACAAAGCCTCCTTGTTAAGCTAGATGAATTAATCTAAAGCATAAAGGAAACTAAGCTAAGAATGCCATGAAAATGAAGCTACTATGCAAGAAATGAAACTATGATAACATGTAGATGCAAAAGCCAAGAATGCTCCAAATCTCCAAAAGCTCCAAAGTGACCTAAAAAACCTACAGCATAACATTAGCATAAAAAGTTGAGGATCTAGAATGAAGAAGAGAGCTCTCCTTTTAAAGGAAATGAGAAGGAATGGACCATGGAGATTAAGAGGCAAAAGATTTAATCAATGGTGGAACTTAAAAAAGGAGCAATCCATGTGCACAAATATCTTCCAATGAGAAAATAAGAGTTGACTTTTGTGTCCATATGAGACAAAAAGTGATTTTTCCTTTTTTATAAGATAAGAATAATGCTTTATTGGTGCAACTTAGGATAAGAGGAAAAGTGGGGGTTTTTTATTTATTAAAAGGGGAGGAAATATTCCTTTTAAATAAATAAAAACTTAGGATAAAATGGTTAGCCCATAGAAAATAATCGAATAAATGATAGAACTAGGATTTGATCAAGAATAAGCAATTTATGATTTAACAAAAGGGGCTAATAGTCTAGATGACCATTTTTAGGTGTATACACCTGGAGACCTAGAAATGATATCAGAAAGGGACAAAATGCCAAAGATAGACATAAAATCCCATGATGACTGTGATGAAGGCTAGGAGGACCTATTTTTAAGTCCTACCTAGAAAATAGAGCCATGGTAGAGGGAAATTAAGGATAATCCTCGGGATCCTAACCCTAATTTCACCTATAATGAAGCAGAAAAGAAGTGGAAAGTGGGGAGAAAGCCAAATCAAAGCAAAGATCAATTCAAGGTTTTTGAGATGACCCCAAACCACTTACTCGAAGGGCTAAACACTCTTAACATGGAAGTGCTTCCATTTTAAGATGATACAATTCTTAAATGGGGGGACAATTTAAATGTTTGTCTCAAAGCTTTGGACAAAAGGACAAAATTGAGTGGATGAGATTAAAAGTTAGAATGAGTGATTGGGATTCATCCTTTTTGAGTGATTTATGTCTTTTTGTCCTCAATTTTCATTGGTTGCTCAACTTTGTTGAAAGATATTAAGATTTATTAAATTCAATTAATTAATTAAATAAATTTAGCCATGTAGGGAATAGGTTCATTTTGATTTTTGATTTAACAACTATACAACTAATTGATTAAAATCAATTATGTAGTGTTTTTCACCCCTTTAAGCTTTGATTTAATTATTTAACATCATTATTTGATTTTTCCTTTGCTTTAATTGTTTTTGTCCAATTTGATTTAATAATTGTCCATTTTAATTGATTTGATCCATTTTGATTGAATTAGTGCATGTTGATGATTTCAAGCCAATTTTGATGATTATTGCAATTTAGAAGCACTTACCCATTTTTGAGTGTCTACAAATGCCCCTCTTTGAATTGATGTGCGAAGAACATTGATTCAAAGATTCTTTTAGTCCTGATCATTTTTTTTTTAGGTCCTAATTGCTGATTCACTGATATGCCTTTGATATGAAACTGATATGATATGCCTCTGATTTGATATGATAAACTAATCTAATACTGATAAAATGATACTGATAATGATTCAAAAAGTTTGTGATGCCCCACTGATTTTGATGATATTTGATGCCAATTTGATACTCTGATGCCCCCTCAGAAATAAAACATATTGATTTCTTTATTTGAAAAATTTGATGATTTGATTTTTTATTCCAATATGTTTTCATTTCTGAAAAATCTTGATGATACGTCATGATTCAAGAATATGCCCTAGTTGATTTGATAGGTTAATATAGGTCGAAGTCAAATTTCACCCCTAAAATTAGGTCAAATTAGCTTAAATAGGTTGAAAAACCTTGATTTACTATTCATTTGCACTTTTGACTTTGGTAATTTTTGCTCTGGTCCTCAGTGATTTTGCACAATGGTTGTCCCTATCAGAGAGCATCGATTCGAGAGGTGTCGATGTTATGCGAGACCACTTGACTACGGACCTCCAGTGAGTCATTTTGAACTCCCTTGTTGCATTTATTGCATCTTTTTCCTTTTCGTCACTGGTTTAATTTAGCAAAGTCACGCTTACCATAAATTTGTTGTCGCGCAAACCTGTTTAATGTTGCATCTGTGCTTTTTACTCACGCCTCCGTGTAGTAAACTGTCACTTTGAAAACTTTTGTTCTCACCCGAGACAAATTTGATGTCACTTAGCATTAGGGTTTTAAGTCCTTTTTGCATATGTTTTTACGTGTATGAAACCCTAGATTTCCATTATTGCCTAGGCTTGATTCAATGTCACCTAGAAGGTTTTAATGTCGCCTGATACCAAAATTACCGCGTAACACCAACAAAGTGTCGCATAACATCTTTTCTATACTGCTTAAGGTGAGATGTCACCTGGTATGATTAAAATCACGCCTGCAAAGTTTTGAAATTTTTTGCACTTGTACTTGATTTTTCTTGATGAAAAATTTGATAACTCTAGATGATCGATTCCAATGATAAGATTAGGTCTGTTGCATTTAAACAAAACAATTGATTAGGATATCAGGATAGTGGTACTAATGAATGTGATTTGTCAACGTGATAGGATAGAATACTAATAGGATAAATCAATCATTGTGAAAACTGATATGATTGATACTGCTTACTTTGTTCTCAGGATGTAGAGACATGAACAAATGGTACTAGGTGTGATTACTTCATACTTTTGATAGAACTGATTGACTTTAGATGATTCCTTGACATGGTATACTGATATGATTTCTTTGTTTTGCCAAACAAACATAGTTTCCTATTCTGTACATTCATTCTATTGCATCATGGGTCATCGATCTTAGTCAGGCACTTACTGATGCTGAGTATCATGTTATTGAGATATGCAGTCTGAGCTTCTTACTTGACCTTCCACGGTTTCAGCTGAACTATGGTCTGTTGACTGCTATGGCGGAGAGATGGCACTCTGACCACAATACCTTCCATCTTCCCTATGGAGAGATGACGATCACACCCGAGGATGTGTATAGATTGTTATGCATCCCATGCAAAGGAGAGTTAGTTTACTATGATTCCATATATGATTCCACAGTCTGCTGATGAGTGTTTGTGGTCAACTCTATAGATGATGATACCATCACTTGGCCATAGTTTACTTCATTTCCTACATTGCTAGCAATACTTGGTGTCCTTATTAGTGGTTTACTTCTTCCTGACTGGCGAGGTCATGGTTTTTCAGTCAGATGAGGTAGGATTCTTGAGGATTTTCTTGCTTAGCCTTGATGTTTTGATTTGGGTTCTTGTGTGTTGGCATAGTTGTATCATGATTTACACGAGGTTGTGTACAGAGAGAGTTCTTCCTTATCATCAGGTGTAGTTATTCTATAGTTGTGAGTATGGGAGCATCTTCCCATTACTAGGCCTATTTTTGATAGGATTTGATAGCGTGGTTTCCCATATGTTTTTATGTATAGCGGTATGGTTGTTCAAAACCATTTGGGTCATCTTGATTATTGGCGGTGATAGATAGATGATCTTGATCAGGTTCAGTGGTGACCATATATTGGTTGTGAGCATTGGAGGGAGGATGATGATGAGCTACGCTATATGTTCACTCCTCACTGGATGATTAGCTGGACTACTACTACTATTGAGCATTTTTTCTTTGGCAGAGTTTCTAGGCAGTATGGTAGAGTACAGGATATGCCTTAGGGTGCAACATTATATGCTCATGTACAGGCATAACGATTGATGTGAGGTCCTCTAATTGATTACTAGTTTGCATGTGATTAGATCACTGGTATGGCATATTGCAGATGGGAGATGCTTCCAAGTATGGCAGATAAGGGTATGTCTCATGAGTTTCGAGACTGGTGGGCTTGTAACAGGTTTCCTCCTTTTACTGATCCAGCAGAGCCTATCCTAGGCCAAGATGATGGTGGTGATGGTAGGAGACATTAGAGATGGTGAGGACAGAGAGATCCTTTGGTTATTGGTTGAGCATGAGTGAGAGGTGGACATGGTCGGGATAGGGATAGAGCTAGAGGATAGGATGATGTAGCTGATGTACATCCTAGAGAAATAGTAGATAGACAACATAGAGCTCATAGATAGCAGAGATAGCAGAGACAGACTCATGTAGATGTTGCTAGGTAGATTCTTGGTGGATTAGATCCATTAGTTTAGTTATAGAGAGTAGCTTTAGCTTAGCAGGATGAGGTTCCGACACAGCAGGTGCCTCCACAGGTTTCATAGTCACAAGATAGGGGACAAAGTTCATAGGCTAGTCCTACCATTGATGTCATAGCATGAGATGTACAATTATTGAGGACAAAGATGTCCACTATTTTTGGGTGATTAGATCAGGTTGCTACCTTGATGCAGCTATTCATGACATCGATGGTTTAGAGATAGAGCAGAGCGAGCACTTCTCAAGCTCCTCCTTCACAGGATGACAGAGGTCTTGATGGATCAGGTGCTGGGGATGGATCTGGTGTTGTGATGGGTTCTTGATCATTGATGATAGAGTTATTCATTGTTGATGTCCTTTGTATCACATTTCATGTTATTTGATTGATCAGAACATTTGATGTATCACTTTGTATGACATTGTATCTTAATATACTGATTTGGTGGATCATTGATGAACACTTTATATGATGATATACTTCCTTGATTCCCTTGATGAGTTGATTATGAGATTATCTTTTTATGCAGCTATATGATGCTTAATATGCATTTACTTTGATTTATGCTATGGATGCAATTATCTTATTTGATGATATAAATAAATGAATGCAATGATGGATGAATTTTGACATGTTTTCTAGTTTTCAAATGTATGGATGCAAAGTGTGTTATGTAAATGCATATGAATGCCCCTATGTTTTGGATATTTTCTGATTTTGAATGTATGCAATTCTATCCTTAATTACATGTATGCAAATGATGTATGAGTAATGATTCTTTTTCCTTCTTTTCTGATGTATGGATAATGATTAATGATTAATGCTATGTATGAATGCAAAAGATAATCTCATTTTCTTTGTTGATTGGAATCAAGAATAAGACGTTTTGATTGAATCCCTCATTTCTTTAATGTTTTGACTAACCAAGATTATAAGTGTACCCCCTTGTCCTTGGAAAATTAACCATAAACAAATGCACTTAATCTAACATGATAATGCAATTAATCTAACATGATAATGCAATGTAATGCAACTAAGTGTCACCAACTTTTTAGCAAAGAAATGCCATAGAGATAAATTTTCATCATCGAGCATTTTGGGACCAGAAAGCAAGTGCAACCATCACTAACCACATCATGATGATATGAATACCACTTTTTATCGCTTTTGGTAACCTCTTTTTGAAACTAGTACAACCCTCACTAGTTGGATGACTAAACTATGGGAGTATGAATACCGGTGTCAACGGATTCAATGTTGCAAGTGGATTTTTGGTATTAAGATATGGAAGATCTAAATAGCCAAGGTATCCATTTGTGTAAACAAGCAAAGGTCAATCCTTCATCTTATGGGATAGTCCTCGATGGTTCTTGGATGACCATGTTGTTAGATGAATTCTCATAAGTTGATGAATCTTCCTTAAAAACAATCACTCAAAGGTAAGAAAATATCATGTCTCTATCATGGCCAATCTAGTCGAAACATCATTGATTAGCTAAAAAGATGTGATAAAAGTCAATTTCATAAAGATTATCAAAAGAAAGCTTCAAGTGTTTTGCAATGTTTCATGATTTTCAAAAAGTATTTCCAAGCATTCTGATCTTTAAGGTGTTTGTCAATTTTTAATCCCGAATAATAATGTCAATGAAGGCTCAAGGATCAAGTTGTAGGATCACCATACTTGGGTATGAACAATGATATCCATCAAAGGTTCAATAAACTTTCCACTCTTCTAAAGCTTTGATAAGTCTCTCTCTGACGTGACTGATTGTAGCACTATTGAATCTATTTGGTACCAAATTTCCAATCCTTTCCTGCCCCCAAGTGATAAATGTAATTGTGTGACAAACTTAGGGCTGTAGGAAATGCAATAATGTGACTGAAAGGTTTTATTATGACTTATGCACAAATGACAAATGCAATGAAAGTTTTACAAATGAGATGTTGGAAATGCAATATGTACACATGTGACTTGGAAAGAGAGACTTAAGGGCACAAAAGGTGCTCGATTACCAAGTTTTCACCCTTTGGATTTTTTTTCTTTTTTCTTCTTTTTCACTTTTTCTTGCTACCAAGGTGCCTATTGCTATGTTTTCACCAAGGCACTTTTTCTTTTTTTGTATTTTTCTTTTTTCAATTTTTTTTTGGTATTTTCAAGATCTGTTTAACTATGTATAATAAATATGATGGTTCTCATCTGATACTCTTTATACTCTTTCATCTACCTCATGTATAGAACCTCTTTAGATGAATGCTATTAATAGGCTCTTGGAGTTCTTCTCCTTCACAATTTGCTAACTTATAAGTTCTCGTTCCAAATGACGAAACAATGATGAATGGACCAAGCCAATTTGCCTCCTATTTTCCTTTCTTTTCTCTTTCAGCTTGATTTTTTGGGTTTTCTCTTAACACTAAGTCTCCTACTTGAAAGACTATTGGTTTGATATGCTTATTGTGGTTCCTTGAGATTCTATTTTGATACACTTTCAAGTGTTCATAGGCTTGGGTTTGGTGTTCTTCTAACAATTCCAATTGTTGAAGTTAGGCAACTTTGTAATACTCATCTGTTATTAGGCCTTGCAATGATACTCGTAAAGATGAGATTTCAACCTCTAAAGGTAGAACAACTTCGGCTCCGTAGACTAGAGAAAATGGCATAGCTCCCGTAGGTGTTCTTATGCTAGTTATATAGGCCCATAATGCTGGATTGATTTGCACATGCCAATCTCTTCTCGATTTATTCACCAATCTTTTCAAAATCTTGAGGATGTTCTTATTTGTAGCTTCGGCTTGTCCATTTCCTTGAGGATAATAAATGGATGAATAGTGATGAGTGATATGAAATGTGGCACAAAGTTCATCCACATCTTTATTTTTGAATTGCTTTCCATTGTCTGTGATTATGACATGAGGAATACCATATCTGCAAATGATGTGATTCAAGATGAACATGGAAATTTGTTTACCCGTGGCCATGATCAAAGGAACCGCTTCTACCCACTTAGTGAAATACTCCATTGTGGTTATGATGTATTTGTGCCCATTTGAAGAAGGTGGATAGATTACCCCAATCAAGTCAAATCCCCATTGATAGAATGGCCATGGTCTAACAAAGGGATGTAACTCTTGTGCCGGTACATGTATCATGTTGCCATGATATTGACATTTGCTGCATATTTTGACAAAGTGACAAGCATCTTTCTCTAAGGTCTTCTAGAAGTACCCTAAGTGAAGGATCTTCTTGGCTAGGTTTAAACCGCTTGAGTGTGACTTGCAAATGCCTTTGTGAACCTCATGTAAAGATAACTTAGACTATTCTTCCTCTAGACATCTAAGTAACATCCTGTCAAGACCCTTATGATACAATGTCTCTAAAAGGATTATGTAACGGGCTGATTGGCGTATGCAATTTCATTTTTGAGCTCGAGATTGGTCTAAAGGTAACACTTGGTCTTTGAGATATGTATAGATAGGGCTATACCAAGGTGAGTCATGTTCATGAAGTATGGAAAAAATTTGTGTTTCAGGAAGATCGAATGCCAGTTTCACCAACTCTTCCACCAAGAACTCGTACTTCTCATTCTAATCTGGTTTTTGTAATAAGGAAGCCAAGGTGGCCATTGCATCAGCTACTCTATTTTTCTCTCTTGGAATCTGTTCAAAAGTGATCAAGGCAAAGTACTTCTTCCATCCATCAATCATAGTCTTATATGGCATTAGCTTTTCATCTTTGGTATTGTATTCATTGTTGACTTGATTAATTATTAATTGAGAGTCTCCATATATTTGTAGCTCGGTGATGTTCCATTCTAAAGCCATTTTAATGCCAATGACTAGAGGCTCATATTCTGCTATGTTGTTTGTGCATGGGAACAAGAGCTTTTAGGACTTGGGAATGGTGTACCCTTAAGGAGTAACCAACAATATGCCAGCCTTGGAACCTCCTTGTGTATATGAGCTGTCAAAATACAACTTCCATGTTTTAGCCTCTATATTGACAATTGCGGAATCCAGAAATTCCACTTGAATGGTTTGTGCAGAAGTTAATGGGTTTTCAGCTAAATGATCTACTATCACTTTTCCTTTTATTGCCTTTCTATCCACATAATCAATGTTGAATTCACTTAATAGCATGACCCATTTTTCTATCCTACCTGTTAAGGTAGTTTTGCTTAGCAAGTACTTTAGAGGATCAA